>UESW01004367.1:47079-214409 GCA_900491605.1 Calamus simplicifolius | reverse complement strand
AGAAAACACCTTATGAATTATGGCATGATAGAAAACCCAATATTAAATATTTTCATGCATTTGGTTGTAAATGTTTTATTCATAATAATGGTAAAAAACTTAGGTAAATTTGATGCAAAATCTGATGAAGGAATATTCTTAGGTTATTCAACAACTAGTAAAGCATATAGAGTGTTCAATAAAAAGCCTAATTGTTGAAGAATCTATTCATGTAGTTTTTGATGAATCTTTAGCATCAGTTCCAAAAGGATTGATGATGAGGAAGATACAAACATTCTGAAAAAATCTTGAAAAACTTAATATTGAAGTATCTTCAGATCATGAACAAGAAGCTAAAGATGATTCACTAAGCTGATGATTAATACTAATCATAATGATATAGATCTTCCAAGAGATTGGAGATACGCTTATAGTCATCCCAAGGAATTGATTATAGGTGATCCATCTCAAGGAATAAGAACTAGATCATCTATGAGAAATATTAGTAATCATCTTGCATTTGTTTCACAAATTGAACCTAAAACCATTGAAGAAGCTGAAAAAGATAATAATTGGATGTAGCTATGCAAGAAGAATTAAATCAATTCACTAGAAATAATGTATGGACATTAGTGGAAAGACCTAAAAATCATTCTGTATAGGATCAAAATGGGTTTTTAGAAATAAACTAGATGAAAATGGCATAGTAATTAGAAACAAAGCTAGATTAGTTGCAAAAGGATATAATCAAGAAGAAGGTATTGATTTTGATGAAACCTTTGCACCTGTAGCTAGATTAGAAGCCATTAGGCTATTACTAGCATTTGCATGTCACATGAACATTAATTTATTTCAAATGGATGTTAAAAGTGCATTTTTAAATGGATTAATAAATGAAGAAGTTTATGTAGAACAACCACCAGGTTTTGAAGATCATGAATTTTCAAATCACGTTTTTAAATTGCACAAGGCATTATATGGTTTGAAACAAGCACCTAGAGCTTGGTATGATAGACTAAGTAAATTTTTAATTGAAAATGATTTCACAAGAGGAAATGTTGATAAAACATTATTTTTGAAAAGAAAAGATAAAGATTTACTTGTAGTACAAATTTATGTTGATGACATTGTTTTGGTGCTACTAACGATCTTCTATGTCAAGAATTTGCTAAGTTAATGCAGGGAGAATTTGAAATGAGCATGATGGGAGAACTCAATTTCTTCCTTGGACTCCAAATCAAACAAAGCAAAGAGGGTATCTTTATCAACCAAACAAAGTACACAAGAGAAATTCTAAAGAAGTTTGGTATGGAATCAATTAAACCCCTCGGAACACCAATGAGTCCTTCATGCAAGCTGGACAAAGATGAAGAAGGTAAAAGGTTGATCAAAAGTATTATCGAGGTATAATCGGATCCCTTCTTTATTTAACTGCAAGTAGACCAGATATGTTTTCTGTTTGCTTATGTGCTAGATTTCAATCAGAACCTAAAGAATCACATTTAATAGCTGTTAAAAGAATACTAAGATACTTAAGTGGAACAAAAAATGTAGGTTTATGGTATTCTAGAGACTCAACATTAAATCTGATTGCATACTCTGATTCTGATTATGCTGGATGCAAGTTAGATAGAAAAAGCACAAGTGGTGCATGCCAATTTTTAGGAAGTAACTTAATCTCATGGTTTAGCAAAAAGCAAAATTCGGTTGCATTATCTACTGCGGAAGCAGAATATGTTGCAGCTGGAAGTTGCTGTGCTCAAATCCTATGGATTAAGAGACAACTTGAAGACTATGGTATCACACTTGATAAGACACCTATAAGATGTGATAATACAAGTGCAATAAATCTAACTAAAAATCCAATTCAACATTCAAGAACAAAGCATATTGAAATAAGATATCACTTTATAAGAGAACATGTAGCCAATAATGAAATTTGTCTTGATTATGTGAATACTGAAGAACAACTTGCAGATATATTAACAAAACCCTTAAGTGAAGAGAGATTTTGTTATCTTAGAGGAGAATTAGGAGTTTGTGATCCTTTGGAATAGTTTTCTGAAACTCTTAAGGACATCTATCTAGATTTCATCATTTTCTTGAAAAATCTTGATATTTCAATAAGGAAATCTATCTAGATCTTGATTCATTGTTTCCCCAATTGCTAAGGAACATTAATCTATAATTTGATGATTAATTTGAATAGTTTCAAATCCTTGAAACTTAATTTTTTATCTCTGAACTGTTAGAGTCGACTCTGACAGTTTGTGGAGTCGACACCTGAGTTTTTGATGTTCTGTCTAAGTGATTAGAGCCGACTCTGGCTTTTGTGGAGCCGACTCTAATACGAGCGCTGACAGATTTTCTGGTTCGGAGCCGACACCCAGTTTTCGGGAGTCGACTCTAAGTCGAGCTAGGTCAAAAATAAAAAGGCGGAGTCGACCCCCAATCATTCCATCGTCTCCAAAACCTATCCAAGAAGCTCCAAAGCCTTTCCAACTTCCCCAATCTACTCAAAACCCTTGATTAATCTTCCAATCTTCTCAATGGCACCTAAGAGGCGCGGATTCGTCGGTGGAGCATCCGTTCCAACGAGGAGACGCACTGTTCGGAGGCAACCCTCGCCTTCTTCCTCTTCGGCCACTCAAGAGGATTCCCCTCCTTCACCATCTTCACCAAAGGTTGATCATTTAGCCGGTAAGACCATTACCACTGGGAGAAAGGTAATTTTGATTTCTTTGAATCGGAAGGTTCTCTATTGGAAGAAGTTTGAAAGGAAATGGGATGGGAAAAATTTGCTCACTTGATATACCCACTTATCCAGCCTTAGTAAGAGAGTTTTACAACGGTTTAAGCAGAGGAGAAGGTGGTTTAATAAGTATAGTAAGAGGAACAAGAGTGACAATAACCTCTGAGATTCTTGGAAACTTATTGGAAATGCCCACAATCGGTTTATGGAATATCAACATGAGGATAGAAGTGGAGCATTGACAAGAATGCTAGGGAGAGATGTAACTGAGTTTGAAGAAATCTTGCAAATCAATTGAATCTAGAACTCAGATTACTACATAATATCTGTGGAAGAATCTTATTTCCAAAAATTGGTAGATTCGAGTATGTCTCGGAGCGAGACGTTCTGTTGATGGACTGCATAATAACTGGAAGGCCAGTCAATTTAGCTGGCATGATGATTGGATACATGGCAGAGGCAGCTACAAAGAAGAGATCAACACTGCCATACGGTATGATTCTGACACTAATCTTTAGAAGCCAAGGTGTGCTCATTATGGAAATGAACCTTTAAGAAAACTGAGACACACTGATTATTATAGCATTCTACTATTCATCGGATGGGCTTCAAGAAAGTAAATGGTGTTTGGATGAAAGGAGGAAGAGAGGAAAGAGCAGAAAGAGATAGAGCAGAAGAGGCCAGAGTAGAAGACATCCCGGACCATCCACTGAGGGACCATCTGTCCCTGATCCATCTATTGCGGGACCTTCTTCAGCTGGACCTTCAGAGGCCGGACCTAGTTCTATTCCCTCACCTCCACATCAGCCTATAACAAATTCTGGGAGATTCTCTGATGAACAACTTGATCAGTTAAGAGCTTTGCTTGCTGAGTATGATAGTCAGAGATCTCAAGAAATTTCAATTAAAAGAAGACTTTAATCAGTTGAAGAAGAACTTAATTCGAGACTGGACATGATATCCTTTACCTTAGCAATTCTGTTGAATCCTTTGGTGCTGAGCTTCACAAAATCTTCGAAAGGATGGAAGGCATTGCTGATGGATCAGGATCTTATGTTCATGCAACGGGTCAATTGAAGAAGGACATTGACCTTGCAGTCTCTCAAATTGAAGCTTGCCTTGAAAACTTTAAGAAATCACAAAAGGATGATGTAATGGAAATCATAGGTCATTGAAGAAAATTGTATTCAAACACATTTGACTTTGATTTTGATAGTTTGTACTTAGGAAGTTTTTGAATATCTAATGTATTTCATTTTGAATGTAATGAATCAACTAATGTAATGGTTCTTGCTTATGAAATGCAATTTCACATTTTCAAATATTGATTGCTTGAATCCCTATGTTTATTGATTTTTATAACTTTCTTTATCTAATACTCTCCTTATTGCTGATAACAAAAAAGGGGGAGAGATGGTTGAATATGCAAAGAAAGAAAGATTGAAAATTTTAATGAAGAAATGATTGTTTATGCAAAAAGACTTGAAATGTTAATCAGTTAAAATTTGATGCTTATATATAGGGGGAGCTATTCAATGCAGGGGGAGCTTAACAAAAAGCTCAATTGCAATTTTATGCACATTAAGATTAAATATTCATAATTGATGGATTATATTGAACTCATGCACAATTTTAAAGTTTACTTTGGCATCAAAACCTTAATTAAAAATGTTTAAGTTAAAATGACTATAATCCTTAGTTTGATGAATTTTTGAATGCATATACTCAAAGTTTTTGTTATCATCAAAAAGGGGGAGATTGTTGACCCAATTGATGATTTTGATGATTAACAAAACTATTTGAGTATAACTATTGAAGGCTCTAATGATTTTGATTTAGTGTTTCAGATTATAAGACTATTGAATGATCAAAATCAGGAGTTACATAGTGTTCTGGATCGAATCTAATGTCTAGGTAAGAATTGCAGACATTAGAGTCGACTCCGAGAATCACAGAGCCGACTCCGGAACTGGCACGGAAGTTAGAGTCGACTCCGAGACTGTTAGAGTCGACTCTCACAGAAGCAGAAAGTCGATTTTTCTGGCCCCGACCTAGAGTCGACTCCGGGTAAGTTAGAGTCGACTCCGGAAAAGTTTCTTGTCGACCCCAGAAAAGCCAGAGACGACTCCAGAAATACGTTTTAAATGCCTCGAGCTAGAGCCGACTCCAGAAAAGTTAGAGTCGACTCCAACCCACCTGGAACGAAAAATCAAGTTGCCAGATCAGCTCTAACGGTAATATTTCTATTTTACCTTATTTCTAACGGATATATTTTGATACAAGGTACACTCCAACGGATAGTTTTCTTCCAAAAATGGTGTGAAAGAAATCTATAAAAAGGGAAGTCTATTGTTCAAAAAAGAAGAACGGAAAAAGAAAAAAAGAGAAATCCCAATAAAAATCCGAAAAAGAGAGAGCCTTGAATCTCAAGAGGAAAACCTTCTAGCTCAAATCCACTCCACTCCAAAAAGCTCAAGAGGAATCCAAAGCGTTCAAATCAAAGTCTTGGTGGATTTCCCAACTTGGAGAAAGAGGATTCATTCTTGCTTTTCAACCCTTCTCAACTGCTTCAACTGTGAAGAATCGGAGCTGAGGCTTGATTCAATCCAGCAAGGAGAAGAAGAAAAGAAGAAAAGCTCAAAAGCCAACCATCTACAAATCAGGCTTTTCTAAACCTTGTTATTTATTTGATTATTTGCTCATTGAGGAGCTTTGTATTTCAAAAACAATATTTTTTTTGTGTCTAGTTCAATCTGGGGGATTGAACTAGAGGAGGTAGTTTACCTCGGTTCAAGCTTGGTTAGCTTGTGTTAGGGTTTTTGTGCTGGTGAGCCCTTGAAAACCAGCTGGGTTCGTTGTGCGCCCGGAAAAACAACAAGTTTGAGTTGTGAGCTTGTAAAACAACTCTGCTGTAATCTAGGGTGATTATAGTGTGGACCCAAGTGAATCTTGGGAGTGGACGTAGGTGTTGGATACACCGAACCACTATAAAATCTTTGTGTTTGCCGTGTTCATTGTCTCTTCTCTATCTCTATCTTATTCACTGCACTTTATAGTTACTTGCATTTGCCTTCATTCTCAAGCAAACTATTTTAAAAAGGCTAATTTTTAAAGAACCCAATTCACCCCCCCCTCTTGGGTTGTCATCTGGGCCAACATTATATTTTACTTGGCGCTGCCAAGGTATGGAGTCCTCCAGTCCGGCTAGGATATATTTTACTTGGCGCAGCCAAGGTCCGAAGATCGCTCGGCCCGGCCGAGGATTTATAAACCTGTTTCTCATTGTAGCCATCAAAGAAGCGATAAAATAGAAATTTTTTGAATCTTTGAAGATTTAACTCAATGGACAAAGTAAGTTCAGAGAGGGCATACTCTCACTGATGATAGATGCATTGATTATCTGAGTTTCATGTCCAGGGAATAGATTTTTCATTTAGATCTTAGAGCTTATATGTGCCGGGTTTGATTACCTCCGTAATTTGATAAGGGCCCTCCCAATTAGGGGACAGCTTTCCTTGCTCCAGTGGCTTTGAGACGGATGCCTTTCGAAGCACCATATCACCCGGGGAGAAAAACTTTCCTTTGACTCTTGTTGAATGGTAGCGGGAAACTCTTTGTTGGTAAGCCGCCATCCGGATCCGGGCTTTTTCCTTGACTTCTTCTATTAAGTCAAGATTGGTTCGAAGTTGTTCATCATTGGATTCTTCCGAGTAGCCTTCAGCGAGGGAAGGGGAGCCCAACTTCCACGGGGATAACAGCTTTAGTGCCGAAGGCCATTTTAAATGGAGTCTGACCCGTGGGGCCCTTTCAGTGGTTTGGTACGCCCATAGCACAAGGTGAAGCTCCTCCGCCCATCTGCCTCGCACTTGGTTGAGCCAACGCTTTAATTTCTTGCAATAGAGTTCGATTTGTTACCTCGGCCTCTCCGTTTGTTTGAGGATGTCCGACTAATGTCAGGTGATGAAGAATGCCATGATCCTCGCAGAACTCCCGAAACTTCGGATTATCAAATTGCTTTTCGTTGTCGGTGATGATGGTGTGGGGAAGACCGAAGCGGCAGATGATTGACCTCCACACGAAGTCCTTAGCCTGAGCTTGGTTATCTGTGCGACTGCTTCAGCTTTGACCCACTTAGTGAAATAATCAATTGCAACACATATGAACTTCCTTTGCCCCGTTGCGAGGGGAAAAGGGCCAAGTATATCCATTCCCCACTTGGCGAAGGGCCAGGGGATGAGATGGAAGTCAGGTGAGCAGAGGAGAGCCTCTGAATATTTGAATATCGTTGGCATGCATCACAGGCTCAGACAAGGTCATCAGCATCTTTCTGCTTCGTCGGCCAATAATATCCTTGGCGTAGCACTTTGTGGCATAGGGCGCGGCTGCCGAGGTGATTGCCAAGCGATCCATCAACTCCGTAGTTGCCAAGCGGTCCGTAGGTCGGTGCGCGCATTTTCAGCCCTTGGAATCTGGACAATTTTAAAATTCATTGAAATAGGAAGATAGATCGTGCACCTTTTGGAGATACCGAATCATACTCAACTCTCGAGCCTCGAATTCTCCCTGCACCTGGCCGACCACCAATTAGGAGTCGGTGTAGGCAATCAGTTTCTTGACTTTAATCTCACGGGCAATTCAGAGTCCAGAGAGCAGGGCTTCATACTCCGCTCATTATTTGAGGCCGGGAAAGAGAAACGAATGCCATATTCAAAGGTTGCGCCCTCCCAACTGATGAGGACCAGGCCGGCGCCAGAGCTGCCTGCGTTGGAGGATCTATTGGCGTGAAGTAACCATGGTGCGCTAGGCTTTGGTTGTCCAAAGGTATCCTCTACAAAGCCATCTTCGGGAATAGTGTATTCGAGGAGGAAGTCCGCTAGAACTTGGGCTTTAAGGCTGGACGAGGCTGATATTGAATGTCGTGCTCGCTCAGCTCGATAGCCCAGTTGGTCATTCTTCCCGATGCTTTTGGACGATGGATAATTGCCTTGAGAGGTTAGTCGGTCAGGACAATGACAGTATGCACCTGGAAGTATGGCCGCAACTTTCGGACCGATGTCACTAGCGCTAGGATCATTTTCTCAAACCGAGTGTACCTCATTTCAGCATTTTTGAGTAGTTTGCTGACATAATAGACATGTCTTTGAACTCTGTTCTCCTCTCTGGTTAGCACCAAGCCAACAGCATTTTCAGAGACCACTAGGTACAGATTCAGCACTTTCCCTAGCTTCGGGCTACTGAGGAGAGGTGGCGAGATGAGGTATTTCTTGAGGTCTTCGAAGGACTTCTGGCAGTCTAGGGTCCATTGAAAGTTTTTGGCGACCAAAGCTCTTTGAAGAAGGGAAGGCATTTCTCTCGGCCGATCGAGCAATGAAGCGGCTGAGGGCTGCTACTCTCCCGGTGAGGCGCTGCATGTCCTTGACTGACCCTGGCAGAGCCATTTGTTGCAGGGCTTGGATTTTCTAAGGGTTTTCCTCGATGTCTTGCTGTGAACCATGAAGCCGAGGAACTTTCCAGAGTTGACTCCGAAGGTGCATTTGGTGGGATTGAGCTTCATCTGGTATTTTCGAAGTGTAGCGAAGCTCTCCGTAAGGTCCTCGATGTGTTGGGATGTCTCCTTGCTTTTTACTAGCATATCATCAACATACACCTCCATGTTCCGACCGATTTGCTCCTTAAAGACCTTGTTGACTAGCCTTTGGTAGGTGGCACCTGCATTTTTCAAACCAAAGGGCATAACTCGGTAGCAATAAATACCTCGGTCAGTGATGAAGGTGGTTTCTCCTCATCTTCGGGCGCCATTCGGATCGGGTTGTAGCCCGAATAGGAATCCATAAAAGTTAGCATTTGATGGCCTAAAGTTAAATCCACGAGCTGGTCGATCCGCGGAAGAGGGAAGCTATATTTAGGGCAGGCCTTATTGAGGTCAGTGAAGTCGATGCAGATCCTCAATTTGCCATTCGACTTCTTCACCATGACCACGTTCGCCAGCCAATCGGGGTAACTAACCTCCCGGATAAACTTGGCTTTGATGAGCTTATCCACCTCTTTTTCGATGGCCTTTTGGCGCTCTAGGGCAAAGCTCCTCTTCTTCTGCTTAATGAGCCTGAATGTTTCGTCCATGCTGAGGTGGTGGACCAGGACGTCTGGGTTGATTCCAGGCATATTTGATGCAGACCAGGCAAAGACGTCGGCATTCTTCCGAAGAAACTCAATCAATTCTTGTTGAAGCTTTCCATCGAGCTGTGATCCGACCTTTATAGTTTGGTCGGGCCGAGCCTCGTCGAGTGGTACCTCCTCTAGTTCTTCGGCCAGCTCTCCTCATTGTTCTGCGAGATCCTCCAAAGCATCCAGCCCATCCTCCTTGGGTGATGGGGACATCAGCAAGAAGAAAAGGTTGCAGACTGATACTCTTTGGTTTTATAGTTAATCCACTTTCCGCAGGTTCCACTTACTCGAGCCAAGAGTTTCAATTTCTCAAGTGGCAACTCATGCTGCAAAATTTCAACTTCTGCCAAGTCTCAAAGTATCGACACTTCCTGCCTTGAGTCAACACTGCTATCAAGACATCAAGTCTTCTCTTTGGAAGTCAAATCTTGGAGGACACATGGAGGTATCTGATGATGACACATGGCAACTTAGAAGTCAAATTTGGAGGACACATGGAGGTATCTGATGATGACACATGGCAAACTAAGGAGGTGCCACATGGAAGCTTGTGCAACCAAATTTGTTAGGGATTAGTTGTAATTAGTTAGCTATATCATAACTAATCCTTAGATTGTTATGATCTTTTAGTTTTTTGGGCTGAAATTTCTGGAAGTCCTTTGACCTATAAATAGGCCAAGCTTTCCCTCTTGTAGATATGAATTTGAGAAATAAAATCAATTTTATTTGATTTCTTTTGCCAAGTGCCTTGTTCATCTTTGAGTATGAAGAGGGTGAGATGCTCTTAGTTTGAGTTGAGTCTCGTTTCCCTAGTCTTAGATCTAGGCCACTCCTTGAGGGAGAGGGTGAGAGGCCCAATTTGCTACTCTAAACCATTCTACCAAGGTTCCATAATAGTTTCAGGAAGAAGGACAAGTGCTACCCAAGTCTCAGCAAAATTTTTCAAATCCTTCCTTTCCTTGTTCGATTTTTTTTATTTCCTTCAATTCCTTTGCCTCCATGGTCTTACTTCTGATCACTTGCAGGTTCTCTTGAGGATGTTAAAATTGAGGATGATGGCTCCACGTCAAGGATCAACTGCCAAGGAGTTCTTAAGTAAGGAGTGTAGATCTTGTCAACCAACCCTCAATTCTTTGAGTGTTGAGTGCATCCCTTCCACTTTAAGATCTTACTTCATTGTTGGAAAAAAAAAAAACTCTTGGTCCTTTAGATCTGAAGTTTTAAAGGTGGCTTAACTTAGTTTGAAGGTTTCCATACCTTTAGATCCTAATCTTTTTATTTCTTTGAAAGAAGCTTGCACAAGGGTGTTTAGATTTCTGCTTCCGGTTTGATGTTCTTCATTTCTCCCATGCATGAATTCAGCCATAGCTTGGCTCAAATTTCATTAAGGGTGGTAATCACTTAGAACACATCACCATCCCTCATCCCACCAATTTTTTTTTCATGCCCCATCAGCTTTGGTATCAGAGCTTGGTCTCTAAGTTAAGCTTGTAAGTTGCTAGAATTTCTGTTCTAGTTTTAGTCCAGATTTCCATGACTTTTTTTGTAATTTTTTAGGGTTAAAAAATAAATAAAAATTTATTTCTGCACTTTAGGACTTTAGGTTCCTAAATCTAAAATTAAAAAAATATATTTTAGAGTTTTGAAAAAAAAATCTAGTTCTTAGGTTGTTTTCTGGAAGACTGTTTTGGTTCCCTCCATTAAATTTGATTTTAAAAAAAAAAAAATAAAAAAATAATTTTAACTTGATATCTGAGATTTAGACTTCAAATTCTGTTATTTTCCACTTAAAGTTTGAATTTAGAGGGGTTTTTAAATTTAAAATTTAAATTTTGAAATAGGTAGTAGAGAGTTTGTTAAGCTGCTAGAATTTCTAGCAACTACTATCATAACAACTTCCTCAACCAAATTAAAAAAAAATTTGAATTTAAATTTCAAAATCTAGGATTTTCACTCTGAGATCTAACTAATTCAATTTTCATTTTGAATTTTTGAAAATTTAAAACTTTAAATTTTAAATTTTAAAACCGGGTTAGTTGAAGGTTAGTTAGAAGCTAAATTTTATTTAACCACTTTTACCTCCAAGAATAAAATTTTAATCTAAATTTTAAAATTTTAAAAAAATTAGCTTCTGAAATCTAGACTTCAAGATTTAATTTCTCAATTTAAGTTTGCATTTGCTGAATTTTAAAATTAGATTAAATTTCACTTAATTGTACTAAGTCTAGTCGATTGTGCTAGTTAATTGCTAAAATTGTGTGCATCCATATATACATAAACCATCTTAAGGGCATTCAATATAACATAAGGGGAGGAGTTAATAACCTTTCCTTAGCCCACAACAACCATCCTCATTATGCATTGACCTAAGCCTTAATTAAAATCAAGTATGCACCTAAATTAAGGACACCAACAAGTCGGGTTCAAGTGCAAGAGGAGACAAAGCACTATTTGAGTTTGTAATTATTCTTAGAAACATGTGTCTAAGACTAGAGGTCTAATGGCAAATGCCTTAAGCGGACTTGCGGTTCTTTAATTGGGTCCTTGCAAAAGCAAGGGGGGCCTCCGCATTCCCACCTCTTACCTGGCCAGTGACAAAGGTAATTGCATCCTTAACTAGTACCTAGTCAAGTCCTGTATTTTGAACTTCTAGGTTTAGGAGCCCTAGAAGCTAGGTTTGTACTTCTTGTTTATAGGTCAAAAGTTCTATCTTTCTTGGTTTGTACCTATGGATCCTAATCTTGAACTCTTTATGAGGACCCTGACTGAAAAGTTAGACACTGTAACTGAGCAATTAGGGCAAATCAACAAAGAATTAGGTCAAGTAAAAGATAGAGTTGAGACCCTTGAAGAGCCTCAAAGGATCCCCATCGAACCTGAATCATCTAGGTCAATTCCTCGAGGTCCAAGAGCCCAATATCATGTGCACATCCCTGAATACAATCCAAGGAGACTTGATCCTGATTTCATGGAAGAAGCCCGTAGAGTCCATCGGCCTGACTTTACTCCTGATCATATCCCTAGGCGACCTCACCAGGATTACTTAGATCAAGATGAAAGAGCCATGAGGAACATTCGATTAGAGGCTCCTATCTTTGATGGAAGCCTAGACCCTAAAGCTTATGTTGACTGGGAGGGAGAAATGGATCAATATTTTGAATGGTATGAGATGACCGAGGAGAGAGTATAAGTTTGCCAAACTGAGGTTAGTCCGCAGGCTAGGTTATACTGGAGAATATCGGGTGAATGCTTAGGCAAAGAGGAGACATGCCCATAACCACTTGGAGAGCTATGAAAATCAAGCTTAGGGAAAAGTATGTCCCTATGTCCTATCACCAAAGACTTTAGATCAGTGGCAAAGATTATACCAGGGCAATAAGACTGTGTCTGAAATATTACAAGTTTGATGAGTTTACGATGAGGTGTAATATTGATGAATCAGAAGCTGTAACATTGTCTAGGTTTAGAGCCGGTTTGCGTGAAGAAATTCAAAAGGAATTATTTCTAAGAGAAATCACTGACCTAGACCAAGCCTATCAAATAGCCAGAGATTGTGAAAGGTTTCAAAGGGGACCGATAGTCAGAAGACCCGAACTAAGTAAGATTAGCACCCCTACTCAGAAACCAGGGTTCAACCAAATGCGACCAAATCACCCCACTCCTACTATCCCATCCGGTCAAACGAGTGACAAGGGTAAGGCCCCTGTAGTTCAAAAGAGTAACAACCCGAATGTCCATTGTTTTAAATGTAACAGAAGGGACACTATGCCAACCAATGCCCTGCCCGTTCTCTACACATAGGAGAACTAGCTGAAGAGGACCTGAAGATACTAAAGAGTTTGAAAAAGAGGTATATGAGGCTGAATCCAATCTGATCAATGAATATGATGAAGAGGAAGAAGAGATTGATTATGATGAGACTTTGGGTGTTGTTAGAATTTTGACCCAAACAAAGGAAAAGGAGGATTGGAGAAGAACTAATATACTCCAAACATTTGTTAAGATAGGGGAGAAGGTTTATAAAATCATTATAGACAATGGGAGTTGTGTGAATGCTATTTCCACTAAAGCCATTAAGAATTTAAGCTTGACCCATGTTCCCCATCCCAATCCATACAAAGTTTCTTGGATAGATTCAACATCCATTCCCATTAAATCCAGATGTCAAGTTCCCATTCAAATCCAATCCTATCATGAACAAGTCTGGTGCGATGTACTACCCATGGGAGTAAGTAGCATCATTTTGGGTAGACCTTGGTTGTATGATCATGATGCAACTTTATATGGTCAATCCAATTCTTGTGCTTTCAACCATCTAGGGAAAAAGCTTATCATTAACTCGACCCCACCTAAGGACAATATCAAGAAAGGGTCTAGTGATTTGAAAGAGAAGAAACAAGATCTGAATTTGATCAGTGTCAAGGAAATAGAGAAAGAAATCAATGAAGGATCACCTATGTGGATTTTGGCACTTAAAGAAAGTCGGAATGAAGATCCTAAGGAACCACCTCAAGAAGTCACAAAGATCTTAGAAGACTTTAAGGATGTATTCCCAGAAGATTTACCCAATCACCTGCCCCCACTTAGGGATATTCAACATACAATTGATCTATTCCCAGGAGCCACCTTGCCTAACCTACCTCACTATAGAATGAATCCTACTAGCATGCTGAGCTACAAAGACAAGTTGGAGATCTCCTCCAGAAAAAGTTTATTAGGGAGAGTTTAAGTCCTTGTGCAGTACCTGCCCACTGACCCCAAAGAAGGATGGCACTTGGAGAATATGCATCGATAGTCATGCCATCAACAAAATTATGGTCAAGTATCGATTTCCTATCCCTCGCCTTGATGATATGCTTGACATGATGACCGGAGCCACTATTTTTCAAGATTGATCTTAAGAGTGGTTATCACCAGGTTAGGATCAAACCTGAGATGAGTGGAAAACTGCATTCAAAACTAAGGATGGTCTTTATGAGTGGTTGGTTATGCCCTTTGGTCTATCAAATGCCCCTAGTACATTTATGAGGATCATTACTCAAGTTTTAAGACCTTTCATGGAAAATTTATTGTAGTATATTTTGATGACATCCTCATCTATAGTAAGACTAGGGAAGACCATTTAGATCATCTTAGACAAGTCTGTTACACCCTTAGAAAGGAAAATCTATATGCCAATATGAAGAAGTGTGAAATCATGACTAACAGAGTAACCTTCTAGGGTTCATTGTTACTACTAATGGTGTTTCTGCTGATCCCGAGAAAATTAAGTCCATAGTCGAGTGGCCCGAACCCAAGAACATACATGACGTCCATAGCTTCCACGGTCTTGCCACCTTCTATAGGAGATTCATCCAAGGGTTTAGCACCATTGTTGCTCCAATCACGGATTGTCTTAAGAAAGGAAATTTTGAATGGACNGTCTTTGGTCATTCGAGATTGGATTGCACGGTATAAACTTCGAAGCCTTTGTTTTTTGCTGAATGTTTTTTGCTGAATGTTTTTGAGGTTGCTTGTGATGCCTCTGGGATTGGAATTGGTAGAGTTTTAAGTCAAGAGAACCATCCGGTAGCTTTTTTTAGCGAGAAACTAAATGGCGCAAAGTTGAGATATTCCACCTATGACAAGGAGTTATATGCGGTAGTTCAGGCTTTGAAATATTGGAGACATTACTTGTTACCGCAGGAGTTTGTTTTATTTTCCAATCATGAAGCCCTCCGATTCCTTAGCTCCCAAAAGAAGTTAAACCCTAGGCATGGAAAATGGGTAGAGTACATCCAAGCTTACACCTTTATTCTAAAACACCGTGCTGGTTCTAACAATAAGGTTGCCGATTCTTTAAGTCGATGTTCTATGCTCTTGACGTCCGTAAGTACTGAAGTCACAGGATTTGATAAGTTGAAGGAAGAGTATAAAAGTTGCCCTGACTTTAGTGAGATTTTTGAATCTGTCAGTCTAAGGCCTTCTAGAGAATACAAAGACTTTACTCTTCATGATGGGTTCCTTTTTAAAGGAGATAAGTTGTGTATTCCCCAAACCTCAATTAGGAAATTCTTGATTTGGAAAATCCATGCCGGAGGTTTAGCGGGCCATTTCAGAAGGAATAAAACTATTCTAGCTTGGAGGAACAATTCTTTTAGCCCAGCTTAAAAGGAAATGTTGCCCAAGTCGTAGCCCAGTGTAGGACATGTGCTGTTGCTAAAATGCAAAAGCAAAACACTGGACTATACACCCCTTTACCCGTCCCTAATCGACCTTGGCAAGACATCAGTATGGACTTTGTGTTGGGACTACCAAAGACCTTAAGGAGACACGATTCCATCTTTGTGGTAGTCGATAGATTTTCTAAAATGGCACATTTTCTGCCTTGTTCCCAGACCTTCGATGCATCAAAAGTGCCAAGTTATTTCTAGATGAAGTGGTTAGATTACACGGGTTACCTAAAACCATCGTGTCTGATAGGGATGTTAAGTTTACCAGTTACTTTTGAAAAACCCTATGGCACCTGCTAGGAACCAAGTTAAACTTTTCTACCACTTATCACCCCCAAACTGATGGTCAAACAGAAGTTGTAAATAAAAGTCTTGGAAATATGTTGAGATGTTTAGTAGGAAAACATACTGGAAATTGGGACCTTTTACTGCCACGTATAGAGTTTGCCTATAATAGTTCAGTTAACAGATCCACTGGAAAAAGTCCTTTTGAGATTATTCATGGGTACGAACCAAGAAAGCCAATAGACCTCATTCCATTGCCCATGCATATACGAACATTAGAGTCTGCTGAGTCATATGCATAACACATTAGGGATTTACACAAAGAAATTAGCGAGAAAATCCATATAACCAATGAGAGTTACAAGCATATGGCTAATTCCCATAGAAGAGCAAAAGAATTTCATGTAGGAGACTTTGTCATGATAAGGCTCAGACCTGAACAGTTTCCAAAGGGAACTATGAAGAAACTACACGCCCGTGGTGCAGGTCCTTTCAAAATAATAAAAAGAATTGGACCTAATGCTTATATACTGGACCTACCTTCTAACTTTGGTATTAGTTCCACCTTTAATATTTCAGATCTGGTAGAATACAAGGAATCAACAATGAATCCCAATGAGTTTTTAGGACCTGATCCATCCTTTGAGAGTGAACCAATCCCAGAGTGTCCACCAGCCACAAAGCGAGAAAGAATTGAACGGATATTAGATGACAAGATTGTCACTATCCGAAATAAAGACTATCAACGCTACTTGGTCCATTGGCAAGGTAGACCTGATTCTGAAGACTCATGGATCACTCAAGAAGAACTGCAAAGGATCGATCTAGATCTGCTTGAATATTACCAAAGCCAAAATGATCCATACTCGTCAGGGCCGAGTTTTTTTCACCCGAGAAGAATTGATGGGGACAACAGCAAGAAGAAAAGGTTGCAGACTGACACTCTTTGGTTTTGTAGTTAATCCACTTTCCGCAGGTTCCACTTACTCGAGCCAAGAGTTTCAATTTCTCAAGTGGCAACTCATGCTGCAAAATTTCAACTTCTGCCAAGTCTCAAAGTATCAACACTTCCTGCCTTGAGTCAACACTGCTATCAAGACATCAAGTCTTCTCTTTGAAAGTTAAATCTTGGAGGACACATGGAGGTATCTGATGATGACACATGGCAACTTAGAAGTCAACTCTTGGAGGACACATGGAGGTATCTGATGATGACACATGGCAAACTAAGGAGGTGCCACATGGAAGTTATGATCTTTTAGTTTTTTGGCTGAAATTTTTGGAAGTCCTTTGGCCTATAAATAGGCCAAGCTTTCCCTCTTGTAGATATGAAGTTTGAGAAATAAAATCAAGTTTATTTGATTCCTTTTGCCAAGTGCCTTGTTCATCTTTGAGTATGAAGAGGGTGAGATGCTCTTAGTTTGAGTTAAGGCTCGTGTTTTCCTAGTCTTAGATCTAGGTCACTCCTTGAGGGAGATGGTGAGAGGCCCAATTTGCTACTCTAATCATTCTACCAAGGTTCCATAATAGTTTCAGGAAGAAGGACAAGTGCTACCCAAGTCTCAGCAAAATTTTTCAAATCCTTCCTTTCCTTGTTCGATTTTTTATTTCCTTCAATTCCTTTGCCTCCACGGTCTTACTTCTGATCACTTGCAGGTTCTCTTGAGGATGTTAGAGTTGAGGATGATGGCTCCATGTCAAGGATCAAGTGCCAAGATGAGTTCTTAAGTAAGGAGTGTAGATCTTGTCAACCAACCCTCAATTCTTTGAATGTTGAGTGCATCCCTTCCACTTTAAGATCTTACTTCATTGTTGGAAATTAAAAAAAAAAAACCTCTTGATCCTTTAGATCTGAAGTTTTAAAGGTGTCTTAACTTAGTTTGAAGGTTTCCATACCTTTAGATCCTAATCTTTTTATTTCTTTGAAAGAAGCTTGCACAAGGGTGTTTAGATTTCTGCTTCTGGTTTGATGTTCTTCATTTCTCCCATGCATGAATTCAGCCATAGCTTGGGCTCAAATGTTCATTAAGGGTGGTAATCACTTAGAACACATCACCATCCCCTCATTCCACCAATTTTTTGTTGTGCCCCATCAATATCATAGCCACTGTTTTCTCAATTGGAGCATTATTGACTTCGACCTGGGTAGGTGGGGGCATTGATGGACCTGAAGCAGCTGGATTCATCCTTCGAACAAACTTGCTGAGGTAGCCTTGCTGAATGAGATCCTCGATCACCTTCTTAAGCTGGCAACAGTTCTCGGTGTCATGGCTATGGTCCCGATGGAATCGATAATAGAGATTTTTGTCATGAGGGATCCCAGGCTTTATATGTGGGGGTGCTAAAGGAACAACTCACCCTTGATCTCCATCAAGATGTGAGATATCAGGGCGAACAGAGGGGTATAGGGCCCCTCTTTGGGGGCGAGAGCCCTCGGTCGGTTGTCGGGTCACCGGGGAGGCTCAGGTCTCTCTTGATGTGGCCTATCGGGTGCAGGTTAGGCTTGTTTCTTGTTAGGGCCTCCATCCACCTCGTACCGGGAGGAGTCGGCTTTGTCGGCATGGATGTACTTCTGTGCTTGGCCCAACAACTCAGCATAGGAGCTTAGTGGCTTCTTATCGAGGGAGTATGCGAAACGGTAGGGGTGAAGCCCTCGTTTCAAGGCCATAGTTGCTACTGAGTCATCAAAGCTATAAACATTGAGCGCAGCTTTCTTGAACTGGGCTATGAAATCCTTCAATGACTTGCTGCTCTTCTATTGGATGGCGAACAGCTATCGGACATCCGTGGAATCTTCCTGCAGGCATCGAAATGTGCTAGGAAGGCTGTTTTCAGCTATTGAAAGGAATTAATGCTGTGTGGTGGTAGCCGAAAGTACCATGCCTGCGTAGCCTTTCGAAGAGTGGTCCAAAAGGCGATGCAGAGAAGAGAATCAGTTGCCCTCTAGACCTGCATAAGGACCTTGTAGCTTTTTAGGTGGTCCAGGGGGTCAGTAGTGCCGTCATAAGGGTTCAGTTGGGGCAAATGGAATCGGTTGGAGATTGGTTCCACCATTATACGGCGAGACAAGGGAGGGCGGCTATCGTAATCTGCCTCCAATGGATTGGTAACTCTGCGGCTGAGCTCCTTCAGCCACTGATGTACTCCTCGAGATGCCACTAGGTCGGCGAATGACACATCCGTTGAAAGACTCTTCTCGCGAAGATCCCAAAGACAAGGAAGGATAGCGCCGATGATGATGTCCTCGCTTGGTTTCCTTCCCCAGCCGCTGCCTGCGAGAATCATTAGAATGATGGAAAGAAGACCGAGGCCATTTGGGGGCCTACCGGTGGTGATGGTCGGGAAAGGTGTGTTGGCAAGAAGCTTCCCTATGGGAAGCTCTCCCATGAGTGGACTGTTGACTTGGTGGAGTAACCCCTGCGCCCGACGAAGGTTGCTGGGGACCTTGCTATGAGACCACCGCTTGCTGTTGTAGAAGTTGAACCATCGCCACCAGTGAGTGAACTTGCAAGGCAAGGGCATCGATCGGTCACCTTGCCGTGGTGACGATGGTGGAGCAGAGAAAGAGACTGGAGGAGCCAGAAGGCTAGCTTCTTGCTGCTCCAGCTCCTGATGATACCCCCAGCGCAGTTGGCCAAAACCTCTTATGTGCGCATCACCACCATCTTCTTGAGTTGTAAAGAAAGGTAGAGGCTTGCAGCTAGTGGTTTTGAGATCCTCCATCTCCTTGCTCTCTTTCTCTATGCCAGCCACTCTCCCCTCCTTCCTGGCGTGCCAATCTATTGCTGCTAAAACACATCTTCCAAATGCCAAGTGACGAAGAAGCTCCTGGTCTCACCTCTTCGATGGGAATCCTACAAGAAGGTTCCCAGGGATCGATGGCTCCGATGGGAATCCTCCGATGCTCAAGTTAGTGCTTTGGAGAATAGTAGTGAATCATAGACAAGAAGACACGTATGAGAGTTGCCTTGTGTTTTCTCTCGATCCCCTCCTTCGTTTCTTGTCCTAGTACTTATACCTATTCAAAAGTTTCCTTTTTACCCACTTTCAGGAAGTGGTGGCCATACAGTCGATAGTGGGCCTGGTCACATTTGAGACGTCCCATCATGCACAGTTGTAGGGAGTTAGTGGTTCACGTGGTAGTTGCAGAAGGCTAGTGGACCACGTGGAGGGGAGCTCCGGGGAGGCTCAAGGCTGAGGGAAGTTCCAAAGGCTTGAGGCCGAGGGGAGCTTTGAAGATCCGAGGCCGACGGGAGCTCTGAAGGCTTGAGACCGAGGGGAGCTTCGGAGGTCTAAGGCCGAGGGGAGCTCCGGAAGCTCGAGGCCGAGGGGAGCTCCGAAGAGGGGAGCTTCGAAGGCTCAAGGCCGAGGGGAGCTCTAAAGGCTCGAGGCCGAGGGGGTCTCTTCGTCATATTCTTACCTCGTTAACAGCAAGCATTGAAGGAAGCAATAGATATTGGGAAGTGATTTTGTAATGATTCCATACAATTTCAAATGTTTATATGGATATAAGCACCAAAAAAAACCCTTGTAATATTAATTTAGCTAATCAGCTCTGAAAAAATAGTACCCATTAGTAATTACATTAGAGCTTCCGTTGATGAACCCTACTAAATCAAAATTACAAGGCTCCTACTTCTATTGATGAAAGTCATTCATGAAGAAATAAAATGATATTGTGCGAGTGACTTTGATTGAGAAAGAGCTTGTTAATATATGTTGGTATGTACCTTATGCCTACTCAAGTAGACTAGTGCATGTCTTCTTAGATATCAAAGTGCACCTTGGTAACTACAAAGCGAACAAAAGGTCAATCTTTAATATACGATCTTAAAAAAATAATCTATCAACTGGGAAGCGATTGCTGGCGTCCTTATCTTAATCAAATTACAAGCCTTATCACTTCTTTGAACGCGCTGCGCAACATGTATATATATAAGAAGATGTTATTTGATCCGTTATTCATGTCTATCTTTAATATATGATCTTAAAAAAATAAACTATATATTGCTGGCATTTACAGGCCTGTTATGACTTTGAACCGAAACAAAACATGGATCGGGCTGCGCATCGGTTACAAAACCAGTAAATGTCAGTTTTGGCTTAAGCCGGACTTTGTCCCATTATGACCATCTCCAACTGAGTCATTAATGGAGTCTTAATTTGTTTCTAACTCTGACATCAGAAAACGAGTTCGAAACCTCCCCCCAAGGCCAAACCTCATTATATAAGGCATGGCAACCCAGAAAGATGGCTCCAACGCAAGAAGAAAGTCTGTTGACGAATAAGGCGCCCCAGAATCGCCGGCCGGCGGATGCAATCTTAGAGCTGCCTGCGGATGCCATCGTAGAGATCCTTGCATGCTTGCCGATGCGTGTGTTGGGAATGGTATATCAGATAAAAATGGGGGCTCGCCTTTCCATTTGGGATCAAACTCTGGGCCTCATCTTATAGCTTTTCTTGGCAGTGCCAGCACATAAAAATGGGGGCTCGCCTTTCCAATTTCCATAGGATAATCCAAAATTTCAAAAATATTAACCTGAAAAAAATGAGATGAAGGTTGGAATTAGAGTTAGAAAATAAAACTATGTCCTTATAATCCAATAAATAAGCTACCTCTTCCTAACGATTGACATAATTGAAAATTCTTTTTAATAGATTTCATAACAAAAAAAAAGCAAGAAGCTATATCAGATAACAGAAAAATAAAACAACATGAAGACATCCATCCATCACTATCTTCATCTAAGAGATTCACAAAGTAGTACTTTATGGGAAAAAAATAAAATATAAAAGAAACCCTTAAAATATAAATAAATATTGATCAACATAACCCTAATATAATATACCGGAGAATCTCTGCAACTAGAATTATATCATCATTTGCAAAATTGATGGGAAAGCAGAGATCTGCACCTCGCCGAATGAAGATTTAAAGTTTAATAAAACTATACACCGATCAAAACAAAGAGCTAAAAGAGAGAATAGGTGTTTTGCTTGATTGCAAGGGCGGAAAAAAAAAAAAGAAAAAAGAAAAAAATGGATACCAAAATTTACCTTATCAAGATCGATAGATTCCATTTGGGATACCAAAATTTATCTTGTAGCTTTTCAAGGCCGTGCCGGCACATAAAAATGGGGGCTCGCCTTTCCAAAAATATTAACCTGAAAAAAACATGAGATGAAGGTTGGAATTAGAGTTAGAAAATAAAACTATGTAATTATAATCCAATAAATAAGCTACCGCTTCCTAACGATTGACATAATTGAAAATTCTTTTTAATAGATTTCATAACAAAAAAAAAAAGCAAGAAGATATATCAGATAACAGAAAAATAAAACATCAGCAAGAGATTTTTGGGTACGGTTGAAGACATCCATCCTTCACTATCTTCATCTAAAAGATAACAGAAAAATAAAACATAAAAGAAACCTTTAAAATATAAATAAATATTGATCAACATAACCCTAATATAATATACCAGAGAATCTCTGCAACTAGAATTATATCATCATTCGCAAAATTGATGGGAAAGCAGAGATCTGCACCTCGCCGAATGAAGATTTAAAGTTTAATAAAACTATACACCGATCAAAACAAAGAGCTAAAAGAGAGAATAGGTGTTTTGCTTGATTGCAAGGGCGGAAAAAAAATCCTATAGCGCATCTCAGGCTTTTCTTCTCTTTTCCAAATCCCTCAACTTTCAAACAACTAAATAATCCAGAATATAGGCTACTCAAATTTTAAATTTCAAAATCTCCATATATAGTTTTCCAAAATGTGCATATTGGCTCCTCAAATTTCAAAAAGCAAGACACGAAATCAAAGGTCGGACCATGCAATGAAACCAGTAACACACCAACAATCTAGTGTTTAATCAATAAACCGAGTCCGCGACAATTAAAAATTAGAATTCACAACAAAACTTACTGTATATATAAAATTGGAATGAGATTTTACATTCCTCTAGCCGTGGTAATTTCGAGTCTTTGAGACAACCTTGCATCCGAGAGTAAATTTATATGGGCATATTCGGTGAGTGATGTACGGCTCTCACCCGATACATGCCATGGGTTTGCGAAGTGGTTTCGGATAGCCCCTCGAATTTAAGCCTTTGGTTTTGAGATACATGCGATGGGTTTGCGAACTGGTTTCAGGTTAAGCATCTGGTTTTAAGATACGTGCGATAGGTTTGCAAAGTAGTTTCAGGTAGCCCCTCGAATTTGAGCCTCTAGCTTTGAGATACAGGGTTTGCGAAGTAGCCTCTAGTTTTGAGATACAGGGTTTGCGAAGTGGATTCGGATAGCCCCTCGAATTTGAGCCTTTGGTTTTGAGATATATGCCATCGATTTGCGAAGTAGTTTATGAAGTGGTTTCTGATAGCCCCTCGAATTTGAGCCTCTGGTTTTGAGATACATGCAATGGGTTTGCCAAGTGGTTTCGGGTTAAGCCTCTGGTTTTGAGATACATGCGATGGGTTTGCGAAATGGTTTCAGGTAGCCCCTAGAATTTGAGCCGGTTTTGTTTTGTTCAAAACATTGTGCCTCTGATTTAAGAGAAGGGATAATCATGGGCAATATCCGACTATCACGCGATGTATGCGATGGGTTTTCAAGTTGTTTTTTTTTTCTAAAAATTAATTTTTTAAAGATACTGATTGATTCTATCGTTTAAAAAAATAAATAAGTAGACGCATCTAGTTTCGTTTGTTCAAAGAAATTTTTTTTTAAGATATTAGTCGAGCCTATCGTTTCAAAAAATGGATAGACATCATTTGGTGGCATGCGTTTCTAAGAATGGAGCATGGATTGATATAGGACTATTGTACAATGACATGTGGTACGATTAGGTAACCTTAACGTATAAAAATAAAAAATTTGAATGTCCCTCTTCATGACAACTAACCAATGCAAATTTAATAAAAAAATTTATTTAAAAAATTGGAATTCGGACTGTTATATACTTACATAGCAAACAATACCGATGGTCTGCATGAAATCAATTATACGAATGTCATTTATTCCCTATTGTTTCGATTGAGGCTTAGAAAAATTTCTATGGCAAAACGTCCTTCAAACCCAAAACATCCTTTAAACTAGAGGTTTTTGAAACCAGATGCAAAACAAAACCAACAGCGTACAAACGGGGCTACTAGTTTAAACCGCTAGTTTTTGAAACAAGACGGAAAACAAATTTTATCTTAATCTTATAAGTTCAAGGGTTAATACTATAGTTTAGCCATTAAAATTTTATCTTAATCTTCTTACTAGATATGACGGTTAAGGTTTTATTTCATCTAGATTATACCTTTTTTAAGTATAATATCACTTCTTTTAAAAATTTTTAATCTAATGTTCTAAATCAACTATTTTTTAAAAAAAAAAAAAAAGTACTTTTTATCCGATCTATTTATCTTATTTTTATTTTTTTTGATAATGATCTCATATCTTTCTAAATTTAAATTTAAAATTATTTAAATTGAATGATATTTAATTAAAATTTTTCTATGCCATGATATATTTAAAATAAATATATGATCAAAAAAAGAACTTACCAAACACCATCGGTGCAATGCATGGGACATATCGAGCAACCAAATGAAAGGGGGCAAAATCTTTAAACAAATCAAAACTATCTTTCATTTGTCCTTTATTCTGATTGTATCGATAGATAAAGTTATGATGTGCCATCTAATTTGAAATCTTGGTGGGCGCAGTTTGTTGATTAAAAATTAGATTTGGACATGTGGTTGAATTAAAATGCTAGAAGATGGATTTGATCTGGGTCTAAATTATACGTGTTGCCGCCGGGATCCGTCCTCCGACTCGGGCGCGGTCGATCTCCGGGAAGAGGGGGGTGCGGCGGACCTGCAAAAGAAGCCCACACGCGGAGGGACGCTGGGGTTGGTCCTCCGCGGAAGACCCTCCGACGCTCAAGTCAGTGGGGAAGGAATCGGCGATCAACCAGATAATGAGGAGGTGGATCTCTCCGGGAGACCTCTCCGGGGGTGGCCAATCGGAGGCTCCAAAAAGGGCAGGAGAGTGAGAGTGGAGGCATGCGTACAGAGTCGCGTACCTGAGGGAATCTGCCAATCTGACATTTATAGACTGTCACCTGGGGACTTGAGCATCTTCTGGAAGGTACTGAGGTTGTTACGATACGGGGGTAGACAGAATCAGGCCGTTGTGGGGCCGTTAGAATCCACGCCTTGTCTGTTAAGGGATCGACGGCTGAGAGAGCTCCTTGATGTCTTGGGATCTGGGTGAGTAGACCTGAGGCGGTTACGATAGGTCTTAGGCCACGTCTTAACATGATTCCCTGCCTAAGGTGCTACTCGGGTAAGCTTGAGCTCTCCCGCGTCAGGTTCCGCGGAGGTAGACGTCAGGACGTGGATCGCTAGGTAGTCGCGGGCTACGGAAGCCCGGAAGAGGCCGAGCTAGGGAGGCCCGGAGGAGGCCGAGCTAGGGAAGCCCGGAGGAGGCCGAGCTACGGAAGCCCGGAAGAGGCCGAGCTACGGAAGCCGAGCTACGGAAGCCCGGAGCCGAGCTACGGAAGCCCGGAAGAGGCCGAGCTACGGAAGCCCGGAGCCGAGCTACGGAAGCCCGGAGGAGGCCGAGCTACGGAAGCCCGGAGGCCGAGCTACGGAAGCCCGGAGAGGCCGAGCTACGGAAGCCCGGAGGAGCTACGGAAGCCCGGAGGAGGCCGAGCTACGGAAGCCCGGAGGAGGCGAGCTAGGGAAGCCCGGAGGAGGCCGAGCTATGGAAGCCCGGAGGAGGCCGAGCTACGGAAGCCCGCCGAGCTACGGAAGCCCGGAAGAGCCGAGCTACGGAAGCCTACGGAAGCCCGGAGGAGGCCGAGCTACGGAAGCCCGGAAGAGGCCGAGCTACGGAAGCCTACGGAAGCCGTATACGGAATACGGAAGCCCGGAGGAGGCCGAGCTATTATTTCCTTAGCCGCCTTGCACGGATATCAATGCAATGACGATTTTACCCCCCAACACATGCCCTCCACTCCCTAGTTCGAAGCGTAGGTTCGGGCGTAGGGAGTATAAGCTCAAGTGGCGCGCTCTGGATGGGACGTTTTGGCCTAAACAATCTAGGCAATGATGCCCTAATTAATGCGACAGGGCCATTGTACCTTCGGAGGTAAGGTTCCTCCACTAGCGACGGTTGAGATTGCGCCATGCCGTGAATCCCGATCGATATGGGGGTTTGTCGAGGCGGTTCCGGACGCCTCGAATGGGACGTCCCGCCTCCCTAGGGCGGTTCCTTGGCGGAGAAGCGAAGTGACAGCCGCCCTATATATATATATACACTTGTGCATGCGGCGTCTTCTCGCCTTGTTTTCAGAAGAGTATTGGTCTCTCATCCTCTCCAGCGTTCATCGTTTTCGCCCAAGATTTTCTCAACCGAGATGGCGATGAGCCCTGAAGACGTGGCCTCCGAAATCGTCGCTGAGGATTTGGGGAGGATTCATCAGAGGTATGGTCTGCCCATGGATGTGGTTTTGCGGGTGCCGAACCCGAAGATAGGGTTACTCGCGAGGTAGAGTCTGGAGTCTTTATCTATGAGGACAGCTTTAAGGCGGGTCTTCGTTTTCCTCTCCACCCCTTGGTGAAGGAGATCATGACCCACTACAACATCTGCCCATCGATGGTGGCTCCAAATAGTTGGCGGAACATCGTCGGATTTATTTCGATGTGTCACCAGATCCAAATCGTTGCAACTCTCCCCCTTTTTCGCACCTGTTACCACCTAACTCCCGGGAGGAAATCGGAGTGGACCTCCATCGGGCCCCGGAGGTCTTTTAATGTCATTGCGGACAAGCCTTCTTCCATCAAGGGGTGGAAGAGCCGATTTGTGATTGCGGAGGGGAACATCGGTTCCGATTTCCCTCGACGATGGGGGAAGTTGCGAGGGATGCGGAGACGCATCCGACCTTATCGGCGCAGGAGGAGAGGGACCTGGATGTCCTTCGTAATGGACAGGTCTTTTCGGCTAATGACCTGTTATCGGAGGGGGCCCTCTTCGCAGCCGGGCTCAGCCCTCTGGATCCACAAGGTGAGTCCCTTTCGTGCCTTGTATCTTTTTCGATTGGTGCGCTTGATTCCGAGTACGTGTGCTTTGATGTGGCAGCCGCAAGGTCGGCTTTGTCGAGCCTCTCCAAGAGGAAGAGAGGGAAGCGCCCTGGGGAAGGTAGCGGTGCGGACAGCGGTCGGCCTGAGAAAAGGGCTCATAATCCGCAAGGAGCCCGCCGGGCGCTGGGGCAGTCGCTACAGAGGCGTCGGGGGCGAAGGAGGATCCGGGGAGGGCGGCTGTGGCGCCCGAACCTCCTGTGTTGGAGATTTCAGACAGTTCAGATGAAGCTCCGCTGGCTCGTCCGACCGCGTCCCCCTTGAAAGAGGAATCTGCGACGGGTCCAGTGGAGGCGGTTGTAGCAGAGGGGTCTATTGTCCCCGCGGGATTGTCACTGGCTCCAGCGGGAGAGGGGGAGGAGACAGCCACAGCGGAGGAAGTTCGGGAGGAGCCCCTGCTTGGTCTATCCGCTGGGGAGTCTGGCAGCAGCGAGGTCGGGCCGCCTTCGATGGGTCAAGAGGCGGTTCAGACCGAGACCTCGGGGGAGCCCGCGGAGGGGGCGCAGGTGGTGGCGACTGGAGAGGACGCACCGGTGGAGGGAGCACAACAAAGTGGGGGTCCCACGATCGGGGCCCCCTCGAAGAAGATTTTGGGGAGGCTGGCGCTTGGGCTGGCCGAGCTATCTGAAGAGGCTCAAGCCAGGGCCCTGATGGAGGAGGCTGGGAGGCTGAAGGCTACTCAGCTGGGGGTCGTCCAGGCCGGTCCCTCAGGCGGGGCCGGTCAACCCAGCAGTTCGGAGGCTAACATTGATGAGGCGTTTTCCGCCATGATAAGGTCGGTTCTGCATCCGGGTGCGGATCCATCGACGGACAAGTTCGCCGACCTGGGATTGGTCGATGCTGCGTTCGGGCAGCAAGGTGTAGCTGAGGGTATTCATCTCCTTCCCGCCATAGATAACACGACTTGATGAAGATGACCCGGGACTACGCCTCGAAGGTGAGCCATTTTTCCAGCGTGACAGATGTTTTTCGATGGACTCCGTTGTGGGCGCTTACTCAGTTTTTGCTTTTGCAGGGTGTTTTGCTTTCCCGGGCGATTTGCTGGCGTCTGAGTTTGGCGACAGGGGCCAGCGTCCAGGCCCGGAGGGAGAATGTCGAGCTCCAGTCGCGGCTGAAGGTGTCTGAGCAGTTCGAAGAGCTCATGGACACAATGGATAGGAACTCGAGGGCGGCTAGGGCGGCACATCAGGCTGCCGTGGACGAGGTGTCCAAGCAGAAACGCAGGGTGGAGGAGTTACAGGGACTCCTGGCGAAGAACGACGACGCATGCGGGAGCTGGCCAGGATCGAATCAAAACACTCCGCGGAGGTGGCGGCGATGCGGCGGGAACACGGCGAGAGTTTGAGCCGGTTGAGGAGAGAGGCCGACGATGAAAAGGCGCCTGGCAAGAATGCTGGGCGAAGTGGAGGAGAAACTGAAAAGGCGTGATGACGAAATCGCCGAATTGAAGGAGAACGCGAGGTGGCATCAAGGAATAATGACTCGAGTGAGTGGCGAGTTATCGCAAGCTCGCGGGGAGATTGAAGCCGGACGATCGAAGATCAGTACCCTGCAAGAGAGGGTCGAGCTGGTCGGCGCTGACAGGACAAGGGCCCGGAGTGAGGCTGAGGAGCTGGCCAAAGGTTGGCCAGGCGAGAGGGGGAGGTATGCTCTTATTTTGCCCTCCTTATTTTTCTATTGGTTCCCTGCGACGCCGATTGACCTTGACTTTTCCAGATGGCGAGGATGGGGTCGGAGATTCAGGCTCTCCAAAGTGCGTTCGCGTCTGCTCGCAGCAGGAGCTCGGAGCTCGAGACACGGGCTAGCGAGCTTGAGGAGCAAAATGCCATTTCGAAGGCCCAAGTCGCGAGGCCGAGAAACGGGTCGCCGAGGCCAACACGCAGCTTGCCATACTTAAGGGGCGGCAAGACGCTATGAGCGTAGACGCGTTCCGTCACGGGATGGAAGAGTGTAAGCAGAGGATACTCAGCGGGCACCCGGAATGGGACCTTTCTTTTCTGAGCGTCGAAGACTCCGAAGACGGCGAGTCCGAAGAAGAAGAAGATGAAGATGAATGTGTCGATGTTTCTGACGCCGAGCTTGGCGGCGCCCCTGGTCCCAGCGAAGCCGTAGCCTCCGAGGGACAGTCGCAAACCGTTACAGAGGGGGTGAAAACATCAGAGAAGGGCGAGCCTAGCCGTGCACCTGCAGACGTGGCTGAGGGTATTCCCAAAGCCGGTGGGGCTCCTGGCTCTTAGGAGCCGCTCCTGTATCTTCCCCTTTAAACATTTGACATTTCACAGCAAAGGGATTTCTGTTTTTATCTAAGTGTTTTTCCTGCGTGACTTTGCCGTTGTCTAGTTCGCCTCGATCGTGAACGACCCATGGCTCGCTGATATCCTCGGGCCTTTAATTCGAGACCGGAAAAGCGTATTGGCTCGGGCCGATAGGCGAAATAGATCGGTTGGACCGACGAACAAAATCGGCTAGGACCGACGGGGTCGGCTAGGGCCGACGGAAAAAATAGGTCGGCTGGGGCCGACGGATAAATAGGTCGGCTAGGGCCGACGGATGAAAATAGGTCGGCTGGGCCGACCGGGTCGGCTGGGGCCGACAGGGGCTTGGTCGGCTGGGCCGACATAGGTCGGCTAGGGCCGATATAGGTCGGCTGGGGCCGACGGTAGGTCGGCTGGGGCCGACGGATTAGGTTTTCGTGCTTCCTGCCATCCTGCCAGCGTCCTGCCATCCCGCAGGCAATTCGGTTTTTACTTTACTAGAAGTGGTGATACGGCAGAGTGGGGGTATAAAGCTGCATTAGAGCTTTCCGGAAGGTGCTCTTTTCCCATGCAGGCTACCTCGTTGCGATGCGCACGCAACCGTCCACTATTGGACAGTACTTTTTCAAAGGACGATTTTCTGAGCCCGCCGGTTTTCGAAGCGTCAGCGGACGATTTCCTGCATTTAATGACTGCGATTCGGGATCAGGAGGGGATCTTCGTACACGTCCTGGTTCAGGCGGTGGGTTTGGCGCGCAGTGGGGTGCTGCGTTTATCGTGAGAGGCCACGTGGAGGCGTGGGAAGGTGTTTGAATCTCGGGACTCTCAGCTTGATGGCTCATCCCGAGTCTTTCCTGCCTATAAAAAGGGGAAAGGGGGCTCATGTTTGGCTATCCCCAAAGTTTCTTTTGTGGAACTTCTACCATGCTCATTTCTCTGTTGCTACGAGTGGAAGGATCGACTTTTCCTTTCATGGGCTCCTTGCCGCCGGATAGCTGGGGCGACCGGGGAGCAGCTGAAGGATGGCTCATCCTTAGGGGACGAGTCTCGGAGATCATATGGAGAGCGCACATGGGGGGCGCAGAGATCACACGGGGAGCGCACATATGCTCTTCCCGTGTGACCTTTGCGGCCGGTTACGGGGGAGTTACGGTAAGAAGCGCACACGGGCCTCCCGTGGCATTTCGCCTCCTCCCCTGGTTCGGGCTCCCGGGATCAGCCGCCGGGGGGGGTGGGAGCACCGGGGTCGGACTCCTTGTCCTTGGCTGGCATGGAGCGGCAGTACACCCCCGGGGGTGGTTTGGGATGGCCGTCCAGATATCCCGGTTGGGCCACCAAGATGTCGTCCTGACTTGGGGCCAGTTGCAACTATTGGTCCGTCGGCGGGCAATTATCGGCCCTAACCAACTGGGACGCGGTTACGACTGTCTGGTTGCCCGAGTTTTGTATTTGCCTTATTTTATGCATTTCAATGCTTTTGTAACGCCTGTGAGGCATTTGTAATTGATCATGATCGGCAATAAAGAGAGTTATATTCAATGTTTCAATCTCTATCTTTTCTTGTGCCGAACCCATTGCTATTTGTTGTTTGTGGGCATAAAGCGTGCCCTTAGACGAGGATCTGAACTAATCGAGGTTCGTATGCGCGGTGCAGAGATCGTTCGGCGAAATACGCTCCTTGCTTAGGTCAGGAGTCTGGTATTTTGTGCTCCGCTTTTATCGGAGCTCGGAGTATCGTGAGTCGGCTTTGGCCGAAGTTCGGGGAGTCTGCACCCCTTTTTGTCATGGTTTAAGGATTTAGTCACTCGAGATAGTCGAGTTTCGGGGAACGTCTTACTTGGCTCTGCCAAGGTTCGAAGGATTTAACTCGGCTCTGCCGAGGTTTGGAGAAAATCTCGCTTGGCCCGCCAAGGTTCGGAGAACTTTATAGCTCGGCCCTGCCGAGGTTCGGAGAACTGATAGCTCGGCCCTGCCGAGGTTCGGAGAATTGGTAGCTCGGCCAGGTTCGGAGCTCGGCCCTGCCGAGGTTCGCTCGGCCCTGCCGAGGTTCGGAGAACTCTCGGCCCTGCCGAGGTTCGGAGAATTGGTAGCTGCCGAGGTTCCTCGGCCCTGCCGAGGTTCGGAGAACTCGGCCCTGCCGAGGTTCGGAGAACCTCGGCCCTGCCGAGGTTCGGAAAGCTCGGCCCTGCCGAGGTTCGGAGAATGGTAGCTCGGCCCTGCCGAGGTTCGGAGAATTACGGAGGAGCGAATCAGTCGCCGTTGCAGGCTACGGCGTTAGGTCTGCGCGGCGCTCAATGGAGGGGGCGCTCGAGCGGAACGGGCGGCGTGTTGTCACGCCTTTACTGGCGATGCTGCTCTTTCCGAGGGGTAATTTATCGCCCCGGACTTCCACGTTTTCCGAGGAAGGGGGCGTATTAAGCAGCCTGGGGAAGCGCTAAGTGCATTTAATGCAGGGGGCGACAGATCGGAAAGTGTTCGCCTGGGGAACCTCCGCGCTTATCGATCTTACTCGGGATTAGGGCGCGACTCTTTGGATTCCTCACGCATTAGAATGTCGACACGTGGCAAATTCTCGTGGGTCGGTGCTCGCGGCGCGGCCGATCGAGATACCTGCCTGGCGGGTATAAATATGACCGAGGGGGATTGGTTTTGGCCATCCCTCGGTCTGAGCTCTAAAAAATGGACTCTCCAGCGCGCGTCAACTGACTCGCGTTCCTCGGTTAGCAACCCGTCGTACTCGGAGGAGAGGGGGACCTCCGTGATTGTCGATGGGCTGACCCTTGCGTCGGGCCTTGCGACCAATGAGCGGCTCGCTAGGACCGCCGAGGAGTTCCTGGATGTCTCGGTTCGGGAGGCGGAGGCCTCACGTCGGGTGATGGGTCGGCAGGAGGAGGAGATTCGGCTGCTTCGTCAGCAGGTGGCTGACCTGACTGCACTCCTGGAGAAGTTGCTGGGCTCTGGGGGCAACTGACCCCAGGGCTCTGCCCGCCCCTGTTTTTGTTTTTGTTTTCTGTGTCTTTTTGTGCCTTGCAATGGCTCCTTCTCATGGAAAATAGACTCGTTTTTAAGAATTTCTTTCTTCTTTGAGAATGATTATCTTGATACGCTCGACGGACTTGGGTGTCGGTCTAGTCCCATTGTCCCGCGCTTAATCGTAGATATGTCGCGTGACGGGTTGCAGGGGGGGCCTCTCAAAGGTCTCTACTGCTAGGGAGAGTTTCCTGGCCCAGCCTGGGGCCATCGGCTGGTTATGCGAGACCTTATAGCCTCTTAGGGGAATTCTGCCCATGGTGGCATTTTTTCGCATGCCGATGGTTTCGTTTGTTTTCAACCGAAGTCCTTCGGGGACTATTTGAGGGCCGTTCGGCTTTGGTCGAGGCTTGTAGACCTTTCGCTGGGGTCTTAGCCCGAGTGGTTTTTACCTAGCCTTGTCATGGCTCGGTGAAACATTTTACTTGGCCCTTCCAAGGTTCGGAGAACACTTGGCCCTGCCAAGGTTCGGAGATTTGTTGCTCGGCCCTGCCGAGGGGAAGAGAAACTTGGCCCTTCGGAGAAGGTTCGGAGAACTTGGCCCTGCCAAGGTTCGGAGATTTGTTTTACTTGGCCCTGCCAAGGTTCGGAGATTTGTTGCTCGGCCCTGCCGAGGTTCGGAGACTTTGTTTTACTTGGCCCTGCCAAGGTTCGGAGATTTGTTGCTCGGCCCTGCCGAGGTTCGGAGACTTTGTTTTACTTGGCCCTGCCAAGGTTCGGAGATTTAGGTTCGGAGAACTTGGCCCTGCCAAGGTTCGGAGATTTGTTTTACTTGGCCCTGCCAAGGTTCGGAGATTTGTTGCTCGGAGGTTTTGTTTTACTTGGCCCTGCCAAGGTTCGGAGAAAGGGGAGACTTTTTTTACTTGGCCCTGCCAAGGTTCGGAGATTTGTTGGCCCTGCCAAGGTTCGGAGAGATTTGTTGCTCGGCCCTGCCGAGGTTCGGAGACTTTGTTTTACTTGGCCCTGCCAAGGTTCGGAGATTTGTTTCGCTTGGCCCTGCCAAGGTTCGGAGACTCTGCCGAGGTTCGGAGACTTTGTTTTACTTGGCCCTGCCAAGGTTCGGAGACTTGGCCCTGCCAAGGTTCGGAGACTCGGCCCTGCCGAGGTTCGGAGACTTTGGGCCCTGCCCTTGCCGAGGTTCGGAGAAACAGGTTCGGAAGGTTCCTTTGTTTACTTGGGCCCTGCCAAGGTTCGGAGAAGGTTAGAGGGGCCCTGCCAAGGTTCGGAGGTTCGGAGAAACTTGCCGAGGTTCTCGGAGGTTTTAAGGTTTCTTGAAGGAATTTCGGGCGATGACTTCCACGTTTTCTATTAAGCCTGGGGAAGCGGCATTTAATGCAGGGGGCGACAGATCGGAAAGTGTTCGCCTGGGGAAATCTTACTCGGGATAGGGCGCGACTCTTTGGATTCCTCACGCATTAGAATGTCGACACGTGGCAAACATCGGATACCTGCCTGGCGGGTATAAATATGACCGAGGGGGATTGGTTTTGGCCATCCCTCGGTCTGAGCTAAAAAATGGCTCTCCAGCGCGATCGTCTGACTCGCGTTCCTCGGTTAGCTACTCGGAGGCCTCCGTGGTCGATGGGCTGACCCTTGCGTCGGGCCTTGCGACAATGAGCGGCTAGGACCGCCGAGGAGTTCTGGATGTCTCGGTCGGGAGGCGGAGGCCTCACGCGGCGGCAGGAGGAGGAGATTTGCTTCGTCAGCAGGTGGCTGACCTGAACTCCTGGAGAAGTTGCTGGCTCTGGGGGCAACTGACCCAGGGCACTTTTGTGCCTCCTCCTTGGAAAATAGACTCGTTTCTTTCTTCTTTGAGAATGATTATCTTGATACGCTCGACGGACTTGGGTGTCGGTCTAGTCCCAATTAATCGTAGATAACGAGGGGGGGAAAGGACTGCTAGGGAGAGTTTCCTGGCCCAGCCTGGGGCCGGCTGGTTATTTATAGCCTCTTAGGGGAATTCTGCCATGGTGGCATTTTTTCGCATGCCGATGGTTTCGTTGTTTTCAAACCGGACGAAGTCCTTCGGGGACTATTTGAGGGCCGTTCGGCTTTGGTCGAGGCTTGTAGACCTTTCGCTGGGGTCTTAGCCCGAGTGGTTTTTACCTAGCCTTGTCATGGCTCGGCATTTTACTTGGCCCCGCCAAGGTTCGGAACTTGGCCCTGCCAAGGTTCGGAGATTAGGTTCGGAGAACTTGGCCCTGCCAAGGTTCGGAGACTTTTTCTTGGCCCTGCCAAGGTTCGGAGATTTGTTGCTCGGAGGTTCGGAGACTTTGTTTTACTTGGCCCTTCGGAGAAAGGTTCTTGGAGATTTGTTGGCCCTGCCAAGGTTCGGAGATTTGTTGCTCGGCCCTGCCGAGGTTCGGAGACTTTGTTTTACTTGGCCCTGCCAAGGTTCGGAGATTTGTTGCTCGGCCCTGCCGAGGTTCGGAGACTTTGTTTTACTTGGCCCTGCCAAGGTTCGGAGATTAGGTTCGGAGACTTTGTTTTACTTGGCCCTTCGGAGATTAGGTTCGGAGACTTTGTTTTACTTGGCCCTGCCAAGGTTCGGAGATTTGTTTTACTTGGCCCTGCCAAGGTTCGGAGATTTGTTGCTCGGCCCTGCCGAGGTTCGGAGACTTTGTTTTACTTGGCCCTGCCAAGGTTCGGAGATTTGTTGCTCGGCCCAGGTTCGGAACTTGGCCCTGCCAAGGTTCGGAGATTTGTTTTACTTGGCCCTGCCAAGGTTCGGAGACTTTGTTCGCTCGGCCCTGCCGAGGTTCGGAGACTTTGTTTTACTTGGCCCTGCCAAGGTTCGGAGATTTGTTGGCCCTGCCAAGGTTCGGAGACTTGGCCCTGCCAAGGTTCGGAGATTAGGTTCGGAGACTTTGTTTTACTTGGCCCTGCCAAGGTTCGGAGATTTGTTTTACTTGGCCCTGCCAAGGTTCGGAGATTTGTTGCTCGGCCCTGCCGAGGTTCGGAGACTTTGTTTTACTTGGCCCTGCCAAGGTTCGGAGATTTGTTAGGTTCCTTGGCCCTGCCAAGGTTCGGAGATTTGTTGCTCGGCCCTGCCGAGGTTCGGAGACTTTGTTTTACTTGGCCCTGCCAAGGTTCGGAGATTTGTTTTACTTGGCCCTGCCAAGGTTCGGAGATTAGGTTCGGAGACTTTGTTTTACTTGGCCCTGCCAAGGTTCGGAGATTAAGAACTTGGCCCTGCCAAGGTTCGGAGATTTCCTGTCCAGGCAGATAACTCGGTTGTACCGAGGATTGGTAAGCAGCATCTATTTCCTTTTACGATTTATGGCAATATGGTGCATAATCGATTCACACAAAGTTGCGGGAAAATAGATAACTGGCGAAGCATAAAGGACATACCCTATTGATAGTATTTGCGGAGGTTGTCCGAGTTCCACGTTCGGGGGACGGATTTCCCATCGAGATCCTGCAGCTTGTAGGTTCCTGGCCCAATGATCTCCGTGATTTGGTACGGGCCTTCCCAGTTCGGCGCCAGCTTTCCTTGCTCCAGCGGTTTGGATACAGAAGCTTTTCGGAGGACGAGGTCGCCGGGTAGGAAGGTTTTCCCCTTGACCCTGGAGGCATGGTACCGAGCCACCCTCTGTTGATAAGCAGCCGTCCTGATTCGGGCTTTTCTCTGACTTCCTCTACCAAGTCGAGGTTGGTGCGGAGTTGCTCGTTGCTGGCTTCCTCCGAATAACTCTCCACCCGCAAAGATGGGAGGCCTATTTCCACAGGGATGACGGCCTCCGTGCCAAAAGCCATTCGAATGGAGTCTCGCCCGTCGGAATTCTCGGGGTGGTGCGATAGGCCCATAAGACATGGTGCAGCTCATCCGCCCACCTGCCTTGGGCTCTGGAGAGGCGAGCTTTGATTCCTTGGAGGAGAGTCCTGTTGGTCACTTCGGCCGCTCCGTTGGCTTGTGGGTGCCCGACCGAAGTAAGGTGGTGACGGATTCCGTGTTCCTCGCAGAATTGGCGGAACTTGGAATTGTCGAACTGCTTACCGTTATCGGTGATTATGGTGTGGGGGAGGCCGAACCGGCAGACGATGGACCTCCATACAAAGTCTCTGGCCCGTGCTTCGGTGATTTGCGCAACTGCTTCCGCTTCAACCCACTTGGTGAAGTAGTCGATGGCGACAAATAAGAATTTCCGCTGTCCCGTCGCCAGCGGGAATGGGCCGAGGATGTCCATCCCCCACTTGGCAAAGGGCCAGGCGGAGGATATAGAAACTAGCTCGGCGGAAGGGAGCCTCTGGATGCTTGAATGTCTCTGGCAGGCGTCACAGGCTCGGACTAGGTCGTCCGCGTCTTTCTGCATGGTCGGCCAGTAATAGCCTTGCCGTAGCACCTTGTGGCATAGGGACCGGCTCCCCAGATGGTTGCCGCAAATCCCTTCATGTACCTCTCGTAGAGCATAGTTCGCCTCGGATGGGCGGAGGCATCTGAGCAGCGGCATAGAAAAAGACCGCTTGTAAAGTTGGTTGTCAATCAATACATAGTGGGTCGCCTGCAGCTTCAATTTCCTGGCCTCTCTTCGGTCGGATGGGAGCGACCCTTCTTTGAGATAGTTGAGGATGGGTCGAACCAGGATGGTTCGGCCTCGATTTGCATCACCCGATCGGCTTCCATGATGCTCGGCTTTCCAGAGTCTCCAGATGGAATTTTTGTTCAGCATCCATCGTCTCCGCGGTTGCCAATCGGGAGAGTAGGTCGGCACGGGCGTTTTCCGATCTAGGAATTTGAACAATTTCAAACTCGGCAAAATGGGGAAGTAGGCCGCGCACCTCTTGGAGATATCGGATCATGTTGGGTTCTCGGGCTTCAAACTCTCCCCGCACATGGCCGGCCACCAGCTGAGAGTCGGTGAAGGCGTTAAGCTTTTCCACCTTCAGGTTGCGGGCGATCCGGAGACCAGCTAACAGGGCCTCGTACTCGGCTTCGTTGTTGGAAGCCGGGAAGGAGAATCGGACGCCATATTCGAAGATCATCCCCTCTGGGCTGGTGAGGACTAGACCCGCACCGGAGTGATGGGCGTTGGACGACCCATCGACGTGAAGGAGCCACCGAGCTTCAGGCTTTGGTCCTTCGGGATTTTCGGGGTAGAGCCGTCTTCTGGGATGGTACACTCGAGGAGGAAATCGGCCAGCACTTGGGCTTTGATGGCCGGGCGAGGTTGAAAATGTATGTCATGCTCGCTTAGTTCGACGGCCCATTTGGTCATCCTCCCCGATGTTTCTGGACGGTGGACCACCGCCTTGATGGGTTGATCGGTGAGGACCGTCACTGAATGTGCTTGAAAATAAGGCCGTAGCTTCCGGACTGAGGTGATCAAAGCCAGCACTATCTTCTCAATCCTGGTGTACCTCGTCTCCGCATCGCGGAGCAGCCTACTCACATAGTAGATCGGCCTCTGGATTTTGCTTTCTTCTTTGACTAGCACCGAGCAAACTGCGCCCTCCGAAACGGCCAGGTACAGAAATAAAGTCTCTCCCGGGATCGGACTACTGAGAAGCGGAGGCGAGCCGAGGTACTTCTTGAGATCTTGAAATGATTTCTGGCACTCAGGAGTCCATTGGAAATTTTTGGCCGATCGGAGAGTTTTGAAGAAGGGGAGGCATCTCTCGGCTGACCGAGCCACGAAGCGGTTAAGGGCCGCTATCCTCCCGGTTAAGCGCTGGACCTCCTTAATAGACGCTGGGGGCGCCATTTGTTGGAGAGCTTGAATCTTCTGAGGGTTAGCCTCGATACCCCGCTGGGAGACCATGAAGCCGAGGAATTTCCCGGAATTGACGCCGAAGGCACACTTGGTTGGGTTGAGCTTCATTCCATATTTGCGCAGCGTGGCAAAGCTCTCCGCGAGGTCCTCAACATGCCGCAGCGCTTCCTTGCTTTTGACCAGCATATCATCCACGTACACCTCCATGTTCCGGCCGATTTGCTCCTTGAACACCTTGTTGACCAGCCGCTGGTAGGTCGCTCCTGCATTTTTAAGACCGAAAGGCATAACTCGGTAACAGTAGGTACCTCGGTCGGTTATGAAGGCGGTCTTTTCTTCATCTTCGGGGGCCATCCGGATCTGATTGTAGCCCGAATAGGCATCCATGAATGATAGCATTTGGTGGCCTGAGGTGGCGTCCACGAGCTGGTCGATCCGAGGGAGGGGGAAGCTATCCTTTGGGCATGCCTTGTTGAGGTCGGTGAAGTCGATGCAGATCCTCCATTTGCCATTCGACTTCTTCACCATGACGACATTTGACAACCAACTTGGATAATTCACCTCTCGGACAAAATTGGCTTTGATGAGTTTGTCGACCTCCTCTTCAATGGCTTTTTGCCGTTCTGGGGCGAAGCTTCTCTTCTTCTGCTTAACAGGCCTGTGCATCTCGTCCACATTGAGGCGATGGACGAGGACTCGGGGTTAATCCCTGGCATGTCAGAGGCGGTCCAGGCGAAGATGTCCGCATTGCTTTGGAGGAATCTGATCAGCTCGCGACGAGGCTCTCCTTCGAGTAGCGACCCGATCCTTATGGTTCGGTCGGGCCGAGCTTCGTCTAGCGGTACTTCTTCCAGTTCTTCCGCCGGTTCTCCCCCGTTGTTCGGCGAAGTCCTCACGAGCGTCTAGCCCGTCAACTTCGGGCATTCTGGACTGAAGGCTCGTGACGAAACATTGCCGAGCCATGGCCTGACTTCCCCGAACCACTCCAACTCCTTGCTCGGTGGGGAACTTCATAGATAGATGCGGGATGGAGACAACCGCCTTGAGGGACATCAGACCCGGCCTGCCGAATATGGCGTTGTATGGGGACCTGAGGTCGGTCACTAAGAAGTCGGTCTGTACAATGGTTACGAGGGGCCAGGTTCCTGCGCGGACCGTCAGGGTGACGATTCCTTCTGGGACGATGACGTCGCCGGTGAATCCCATCAGGGTGGAATCCACGGCTCGAAGGTTTTCCATGAGCAATTTCATCCTGGCAAACACACCGAGGTACAAAACGTTTACCGAGCTTCCACTATCGACCAGGATTCGGCTTACATCATAATTGTTCAAGTTAAGGGATACAACAAGTGCGTCATCATGGGGAAGCTGTATCCCAAGAAGATCATCATCAGAAAAGGAAAGTTCGCCTGTGCGCCTTCTTCGGCACCGGTGCATCACCGTCGCCCCTGGAGCTCGATCCGCCGGCCTCTTCAATCATGTTGATACGGCCAACCACGGGCGGATTTGGTGGAGGAGGGAGTTGTGGGAGCTCGGGCTGGCGATCACCTCCTTGTGCGGCTCAGGTGCTCTTCTGAACTGGTCCAACCGTCCCCGCCGAATCAGTCTCTCGATCTCATTCTTCAGCTGCCAGCATTCTTCAGTGTCATGACCATGCTCCCTATGGTAGCGGCAGTACTTGGCGGGATCTCTTCGGGTTGGGTTCCCTCGGAGAGGTACTGGTCGGGGAAGCTGGCGCTCTATCTCCATGAGGATCTGCGCCCGGGGCACAGTCAGCGGAGTGTAGCGATCGAATCGCCTGGGGGGACTCCGGGAGCGATTCCTTGGCGGCAGCGGAGGGACTCTTGGCGGCGGGGCGGACTTGGCCGACGGGCAGGGCGGTGTCTGTCGGGAGCTTTGGGCTCTGCTTCTTCCTTGCTTGCTCAGCGCGGGCCACTCTCCGCGACTCCTCGACCCTGGCGTACTTGTCCGCAAGGGCCATCATATCAGACAGACATGGGGGGTAGCTGACTTCCATTGCCAAATAGAAGTCGCTCTCCTTTGAAACTCCCCCCGCCAGGGCGGACATAGCCACCTCATGATTAAGGTGGTCCACCTCTAACATGGCCTTGTTGAAACGGCCAAGATAATTTCTCAAGGACTCCCCCTCTCTTTGCTTGACTTCGGAGAGGGAGTCGGATCTCCGTCGGTGGCGGCGGCTGCTGACGAACTGGCCAATAAAAAGGTGGCTCAGCTCGTCGAATGAATCAATGGAACCCGGTTTCAAGGCGTTGAACCAGGTTCGGGCGGATCCTCTGAGGGTGGATGGGAAGGCTCGGCAGAGGATCGCATCAGATGCTCCGTGGAACATCATTATTGACCGGAAGCTGCTGAGATGGTCGTCCGGATCAGTGGAGCCGTGATAGGGCTCGACGGTTGGCAGCTTAACGTGGGAGGGAATCACTTCCTCCATGATTCCCTTAGAGAAAGGGATGCCCTGCTCTGCTTTGGGCTGAGGCAGATGGATCTGCTTGGCGGCGTCCAGCTCCTGACGCATTTCTTGGATCTGACGGCGGATCTCCTCCTCACCGGCTAGAGGAGGAGCTGGGCGCGAGAACCGCAAGGACGGCGTCGAATCATGGTGAGACGTCGCCGGAGAGAGGGAGCGGGCTCGCCGAGATCTGGGAGGATCTCTATCGTAACCGGTTCGAGGGACCGGTTTGTCCCCCTTGGGGCGATGTGGGGGATCCGCTGATTCATGCGGATCAGAGGAGGAGGTTGCCGGCGAAGAAGAAGTCGCCGTTCTTTCTGGGGATGCGCAGGAGGAGGCGCAAGACGCTCCTGGACCAGGTGGGTAAGAGCCTGGACTTGCTGGACCAGCGTAGCAAACTGGTCCTGGGTCACCGGAATGGCAGGCGGCGACGGAGTCTCGACAGGCGGGGGTTGTGGCGCTGTGGCGCCGTCGGATCAGGCCTCTGGGAGGCGACCTGATCTTGAGCATCAGAGGTTGCTCTCTTCCGGTTGGCCATCAGAGAGGTTCTTCTCCGGATTAAGATCCTTGTCTCCTTTCTTCAAGTTTTGATGGGACTTGAGGCCCTTCCTCTAGCGCCAATCTGTTGCCGCCGGGATCCGTCCTCCGACTCGGGCGCGGTCGATCTCCGGGTAAAATGGGACTTACGGCGGCATATATAGCGGAGAAAAGTTAACGGAGACCCCTCCGGCCATCCGCCGCCCTGTTCCCGGGCCACCAGCTTCTCTCCTTGTTCTTCAGCGGCTCCCTTCCCTGCCCGCGGTCGCCGGTGCCACCTCCTCCGCCCTCCTTCCCGCTCCTGCACGCGGCGTGGCAACGCCCAGGCGGCCCAACAGTTCGCCCTCGACTCCGGCACCACCCTTCATTGGCCATCGATGCTGGCGTTGCATCCGATCTTACATCTCTGCAGCCTGTTTCACCGCCAGAGAGACCGACGTCGCGCCGGCTCCTCGCCGCCTGCCGCGTCTATCGATCTGGACGTGGATACGTCCGCAACCCCCTCACCCCTTTTCACCAGCAACGGCGAGGACCTCTCACTGCCTCAGCCGACGTCCACGTCGGGCCCCTTTCTTGTTGCGGGAATTTCGTCGGAGACGATGGGTTTCCCTTGAAACTTCGCCTGAGACCTCTCATCTTCCCCGCTCACCCTCCCGTCCTCCCATGGTTTTTCTCGTCGGTCGCCGTCGTTCAGACGGAGAAGCCTTCGCCCCAGCTGCAGGCCTTGGATTTCTCCTCGGATCTCTCGTCGCAGCCCCTATCGATGGTGGTGGCCGTGGTTCGAGGATCCACGCGAAACGTTGCCGCCTTCGAGCGATGAATGCCGATGAGTCTCGCCAGGACTCCTCTAACCTTTCCTTCTTCTCCTTCGAAAATATACTTTGCTTATCAAACTTTATTGCAGTTTAATTCATCATCTATTAAAATATGTTTTTTTTTTTTTTTTTTGGCATTCTGCATGTAAAAAAATTATTCACATCACATCACATCACAAGATGATATTAATTATTTTATTAATTTTAATTGACGTCAGAAATACAAAGTTTTTAAAATATGGTAAACAAATTTGAAAACCAAAATTTCATTATATTTTAATTTATTTTTCTTTCTCGGATCCGCCATGGAGCACGGATCGAGGCAGGGGTCCGTTGCCATCTCTCTCGCCAGCAGCGGTGGGTCCCAAGATAATGATAACGGCGAGAGAACTCGGTCAAAAGCTTGCAGCCTTTGAGAAGGCTTCGGAGCTCGCAGGCAGGCAGGGGGTAGCTTCGGAGACGGAGGACGGGACCTCCACCTCCTTGGCCGCAAAGGCAAAGCGAGAAAGGAAGCGGCAAATCGTACAAGAAGGGCCAGGCTTACCGTCAAAACCACCTGGGACCCAACCCCTCGTCAACCTCATGCGTAAAACCTCATGGAGGAGACAGGTGGGGTTTGCTCACCAGTCGGTGCTTATCATCTATTTCGACTTTAAATAGATTTCTATTTGACGTGCTTTCAAGCATGGTTTGATTTGAGTCTCAATTACCTTAACAAATATAAAACAACTATTTAATTAAGAGATAATCAGTTAATTAATTAGCAAATAAAACGTAAGCACGCCATTGGATATATTGTGCAGAAATATGCCTGCAATATTACGAAACCAACCAGTTTAATAATTAAAATATATCAAAAAGCGGCTATAACCTTATATATATATATATATATATATATATATATATATATATGTTTGGTAATAAAAATAAAGGCTAATGCCTCTAAGACGCCATTAGCATCACCAATAGCTAAATGATCACGAATAGAAAAAAAAAGGTCAACACTTTTTCATCTTTAATTTCACTATTTAATTTGCAAGATAATCAACTACAATTTGCCTCTTTAAATAATGACATTTAACTTATCGAATAATTGAAAGAATAAAATGTAAATTATTTAGCACAGATGGAAACATACATTTCAACAAAGGCACCATAGTAGAGAACAATTCCAAAATGATATTACACTATAAAATATATAAAAAACCTTTTTAGACCATTTCAAGCCCCAAAAGTTTAGCGAATACAAAAGTAGTGGATACCAAAATAGCATAAGCAAAACAAAGTTTATTCTATGTCCCTAATAACAACACTATACCCTATTGTCATAAGATGAATAAAACCATCAAAATTGATCTTCAAGAATCCTGACCGAAGATGTACCAAGAAATAAATAAAGGAGACTACATCAAAATGCAGGAAAGTGCTCCAAAGGTTGAAATCAACTAAATAAAGCCCTTTTATAGAAGTACAAACTTCTTAATACAACAATATGTCTAAGAACCTATCGTGGATGAAACAATTTATCTTGAAAATATATTTCATTTCTTGCAAGCTAAATATACCATAATAAATAACCAGTAAGAATCTGACTATCTAGTAAAAAAGAGGTAGACCAAACTAATATAGACAGAAATAATTAAAAAATATAATTGTTTGTAATTTAAATATCGATTTGGTCCTAAATAAGGATAGTGGAGGAAGCAGATTCATGCATCCGCCCCTGTGTAGTTGGGAAAATGATTAGATGAGTTGAGTTGAGTTGAGCTAAATTTGACTATCTGGATAGAGAGCAGGTTAAAGATTTGAAAGAAAAAAACTTCATATTTGTTGCAATGATTATGTAGAGAGAGGAAATCCTTGACATGAACGTGATGCTAAATTGAAGAAGATCCATCGCAGAGGAAGAATAAATGATCGATAGTTTTCTCTTTCAATTCACATCTTCTATGCATAAGAGAAAGTTAAAAAAATAACATCATTGTCTTATCATTCGAAATATATTCTGGGTTATAACTCACGGGTGAATTGGATCAAGGCATGAGGTATGAACACAAAGTTTTTTGATAATTCTACTATTATTAGGAGGACAAATAAGGTTTTTCATATTGATGATGATTCTAGAAGGCTCACAAATGATCCTAAGGAGCATATAGATGATCGACACCTCTACTTTATTCCACTCCTAATTTGCCAACTTTAGGGCAAAATTTATCTGAAGATGACGGTTATGCTATGATTTCTCCTATCACGAATGAGGAAATTAAATTTGCTCTATTCTCTACGTCTTCAGATAAAGGATTTGGGCTTAATAGCTTTTCTCTAAGATTTTTTAAATGGTATTGGTACATTATTGGGACAAATATTTGTGGTGCGCAATTCACAATTTTTCAGTTAAAAGATAATGCCTAAGGTTTGAAAATATTTTTTATAGCCTTAAATTTCTAAATATCCTAAGGTACATTATTGGGACAAATATTTGTGGTGCGCAAACTCTAGTTTTTCTATATATTTCGATCCTATTAGTTTATGAAAAACTATTTATAAGATTATCACTAAGCGGATTGTAAGTCAAATTTGATATGTTTTGTTCAAGCCGATCATAAAGGAGCAAGTGACTTTTGTTTTAGATATAATTATATCTGATAACATTTTCATAGCCCAAAAGCCATACATTATTTATTAAAGGCTCAAGTAAGGAAATCCTTGAGGCTATTAAGATGAATATGAAAAGAGCCAGATAAGGTAAATTAGAATTTTCCTTTTTATGTATTGGCTCATTTGTGATTTCCTTCTATGGTGATTAATTGCATTAAAAGATGTATCTTAGCACTTGATTTTGTTGCGTTGATAAATGGGTCACCTATTAACTTTTTTTAGTTAGGTATACAATTAAGACAAGGTTGACCTCTATTAACACATTTATTTATTTTGTATACTAAAATGTTATTAAGTAGGCTTAAAAAGGTGATTATATATGACACTATTAGACTGCTTCAATGGGTAGGGGAGGGTTGAGGGTTAGTCATTTTTTATTCATTGATGATTGTTTATTACTCTCTCATGCTAGAAGGAAAGATGGTTTGGTATTTAAATAGGTGGTTGAGGATTATTGCTATCAATTAGGACAATTAGTAACTCTCTAAAAGTCAATGGTCCAATTTTGTTCTAAGTTATCAAATGAAATGGTATCCTTCTTGCTTGAGACATTGAGATTCAAAGGGTCTAATTTTTAGGCACTTACTTGGTATTCTTTTGAAAGTAGTAAGCTTTGTAGGAAAGATTTGCAACCATTGAAAGATGGTATTTTATTTTATTTGGATAAGTAGAAATAAAAGTTTATATCAACTTGGCGTATTACCCTCATCAAGTATGTTCTTTTTTTTTTTTTTTTCATATATTCTTCTAATGTAATGTGCCTCAAGGTTTTGTAGATTAGTTTTCTCGTATGTTAAGACTTTTTTTAGGATCATAATATAAATTAAAGATCCTTCCATTCTATTTAATGAGTTGCGATATAGAATTCAAAAAATGAAGATAGTCTTAGTATTCCTTATGCAAAGCAATTTTGAAAGATTTTGATAGAATAAAATGCTGCTAAACTATTGCTTCATCCATTTTGTCTCTGTGTTTAGGTTTTGTTTGCAAAATATAATTTTCATTGAGATTGCCCTTCTTCCCCTTAATTCAAAAGCGGCTCTTCTTCTTTTTCTAAATATTTATTAAAATAATTTTTTTTTCCTTACATGGTATTTTTGAGACTTCAGTTCAAAAATATATTCAGGAGGATACTTTACGCTGGAGTCGGTATAAAAAATCAAGGTCTCCATCTGTGAAGCATTTGATAATTCTCCGTAGAAATACTCAAAATCCAACCGTTTCTGAAGCCAGATAGATTTGAAAATTAAAAGCATCATCAGAGTATTTTATTCTTTTTATGGACGGCATGGCATAATAGAATCCAACGACCCTTTAAATATATGCTCGAGCTTTTGTTTTTTTGCTTTAAATCTGGAGGTGATCACACCGGTCGTGACTAGATCCTGGTAGCCCAGGGGATGGCACGTTAGTTATGCGTTCTCGTAACTCACGACACTCATCGAGGGCATTTCCGTCGATCTGTTTTTATTTAAGAGAGAGAAAGAGATAGAGAGAGAGAGAGAGAGACAGAGACGGAGAGGGGAGGAGAGAGATAGAGAGAGCCGGGGACGAAGGCGGGGAAGAGCGAAGGATTTGATTTTTTTTTTTTCCTCTTCTCAATTTTTTTTTGCCGTTACATCGCCGTTAGATGGTATTTGGTGGCGATGGTGTCGGACCAGGACATAGCGAGCTGCGTGGAGTCGCTCCTCCGGCGGGCCGGCCCCAACGCCGTCGCCTCCGTTAACGGCGTCGTGCGGGAGCTGGAGGCCAAACTCGGCCTCGACCTCTCCCACAAGGCCGGCTTCATCCGCGACCAGATCGACCTCCTCCTCGGGCCCTCAAAGGACCACTTTGCCCTCCACCCCACCCCCAATTCCACCCTCATCCCCACCCCCAAGCCCAAGCCCTCCACCAAACCCACTCCCAATTCCAGCCCCTTCCCCCGGCCTCCTCCTCCCCCTTCACCCACCTCCCCCACCACCACGAGCTCTCCTTCCGCTATCCTCCGCCGCCACTCCCGGTCTCCGCCGTCGCGGCGGCGGCGGCGACAGCCCAGCAGCAGCAGTTCCGGCAGCTCCACCACCAGCAGCAGTACCAGCCTCCGCCGATGCAAGCGCCGGCCGCCCCTCAGCCTGCCGCGCCTGCCCAGAAAGAAAGGTGGCTTCTTTATGCTTCTTTATTGCCCAATTTTGAAATTAGGGTTTTGGTTGTTGTGAAAGTGGCGTGCTTTTTATTGAGTAAAGTAAAGTCGCTTGCTTTTCTTTTTTTACATTTTGTTTTATTTTGAAAAAAAAAGTGTTTGTTATATGCGGATGATGGGAGGGAAATAGGTTTTTAGGGGACAGTCATGAATATGTGAGTTTTGAGCGGGGAGGTTGAAGTTTGGAGGATTTGATACTTTGTGTTTAGAAAAGGGGTAATTTTTGCGTTGAGAAATTGCTGGACCTGTAGATGGTGAAATGGTACAGTTTTGGTGGTCGTAAAATTTTGGATTTCTGTATCTGAAATAATGTTTTCTGGATTTCGATTTGGATTTACCGTGAATAATAAAATGATCTCCTTCGTTACTTATGGATTGGCGTCCACGCCCACGCTTGGTTGAGGAAAGGGGATTTTGTTGCATCTTAAAATTGGTTACTGGTGTCTATGAGGCATGTTATTTTGATGACACCAATTGCTAAGATGAGACGGAAGCTAGTGTGCAATAAGAGTTTTCAGATGACTATTGTAGCCATTGGAAATTGTTGCTTCTGAACGGAGTTGCAGGAATTGACCTATATTTGGAAGTTATTTACTGGGTTATGGGTGTGGGGCATAAAATGCAATGGTAATTTGGTGAAGATGCAAAGGATGTTTTTAAAATTTGGATTTGATATCGCATATGATGGAGGAAAAGGGACATGATGATCTACTTCTATCCATAAAATTGATTTGAAGCAAGGTGGATGAGGCGGAAAGTGCTTTTGAAACTATTATATGCAACTGAAACTTAAGGGAGAACAGCTTAAGTCAATAATATGAATAGAATGCTGATGGCATATCCATGTAGATGTTCTGTGACAAGATGGGGAAATATTTGTAAATCAAGTTGTTTGGGAAGTGGATGTGGAGAATTGTGCTTAAACTACATGATCAAAATTAAACTTCATGGAGAAGCTTATGAGCTTCATCACTAGAGAATTAGGTGATATCAAACTGGTTAACTTGTGTCAATACATGCAATAGAAATTAAAGGAGGGCTTAATAAGATGGGATCAAACTGTGTAGAATGATTACAAGATAGATTGAATGGCCTAAAAGTTCAGGTGAAAGATTTAGGATGGTAAACCAAAATAATTCTTTGGCTAATCTTTTAGACAGAAATTCTAAGCTAAAATGAGTCTCAAAGTTGGCTTAAACAAGTAAATTAGGTTTGTTGACATTGGCAATTTATAAAAAAGTGTTAAATTTTCTTCTTGTTGGATAGTATAAGTCAAGAAAAGTGCATAAAAATGCCCTCATCATCATCATCATCATCATGATCTTCTTCTTCTTCTTCTTCTTCTTCTTCTTTTAGAAAAAAAGAATTATGGAAGGGCCGAACGGCGAGAGGACAGGGGGACTGCCCTAATAGGAGAACCGGAGGTAGGCGGAGGTCCTAATGCCCTTGATGGGTCGCAGATAACGACACTGCCCAACGGTCGAGGCATTTGGCTACTAGTCGTAGGGGCCTGGTCTTCGCTATCAGACTGGAAGACTGCTCTATGGGTCTCTTACCCTTCCTAATGGCGCTACGGTCCATAGGAAAAGAAGGGGATCAGACTAACCTGGGAGTTGAAAAGGCTCAGGTCGCAGAAGAGGAACTCAAAGAAGAAGGAAGTAGAGGATGCAGTGGCTGCGTAAAGATTTCTACAGGCCTTTGGAAGGCTTTTATAGCCCTTGTTTCTGGCTAGCGCTGCCCGAAATCTTGCCACCTGGCATGCGTCCATTGCACTGCAGGCTGCCAGCCGGAAATCTCGCCTGGGCCCGAGACGTGTTGCCTCGTTTCTCCAGGAGACGTGATCCTCGGCCAATCGTGAGGCATAAAAAATGGGGAAGCAATGATGCCCTTGCCTTTTCTCCACTATTCGATGAGCCTTTTTCTTCGGAGCGTCCGGTGCCAACGTCAGCCCCCTTAACACATGATTACGGAAGGTCATCGAAGAGACACCACCTCGAAACCAAGCGCCAACGCATCAGCCCATTTAAAGCGCACCAAAAGAAGCAATCATTCCTTTTAAATTTTCGCACCCCTTTCGCCCAAAGGGCGGCAGGCGCGTGGTCCTTAGCGCTCAGGGGCAGGGGGGCATCTGATGTGGCTGGTGTAGCCATGTGTGGCCATGGGGGCAATCTCGACAAAATCAAAGCATTTTTGCGCCCGGCCATCCCTGGCCGGCCCTCTCGGCTCCGACATCTCCAAGCCCGCTGAGTCGGCCCTGGCCATCCCTGGCCGGCCCCTCTCGGCCTCGGCATCTCCAAGCATGCCGAGTCGGCCCCGGCCATTCCTGGCCGGCCCCTCTCGGCCCCGGCATCTCCGAGCCCGCCGAGTCGACCCCGGCCATCCCTGGCCGGCCCCTCTCGGCCCCGGCCATCCCTAGCCGGCCCCTCTTGGCCCCGGTATCTCCGAGCCCACCGAGTCGGCCCCGACCATCCCTGGTCGGCCCCTTTCGGCCCGGCGTCTCCGAGCCCGCCGAGTCGGCCCCGGCCATCCCTGGCCGGCCCCTCTCGGCCCCAGCATCTCCAGGCCCGCCGAGTCGGCCCCGGCCATCCTGTCCGGCCCCTCTCGGCCCCGGCATCTTCGGGCCCGCCGAGTCGGTCAAGGCCATCCCTAGCCGGCCCCTCTTGGCCCCGGCGTCTCCAGGCCCGCCGAGTCGGCCCCGGCCATCCCTGGCCGGCCCCTCTCGGCCCCGGCATCTCCGAGCCGCCGAGTCGGCCCCGGCCATACCTGGCCGGCCCCTCTCGGCCCCGGCGTCTTCGAGCCCGCCGAGTTGGCCCCGGCCATCCCTAGCTAGCCACTCTCGGCCCTGGGGTCTCCAGGCCCGCCGAGTCGGCCCCGGCCCCTCTCGGCCCCGGCATCTCCGGGCCTGTCGAGTCGGCCAAGGCCATCCCTGGCCGGCCCTCTCAGCCCCGGCATCTCCAGGCCCGCCGAGTCGGCCCCAGCCATCCCTGGCCGGCCCCTCTCGGCCCGGGCATCTCCGAGCCCGCCGAGTCGGCCCCGTTCATCCCTGGCGGCCCTCTCGGCTCCGGCGTCTCCTGGCCCGCTAAGTCGGCCCCGGCCATCCCTGGCCGGCCCCTCTCGGTCTTGGCGTTTCCAGGCCCGCCGAGTTGGCCCCGGCCATCCCTGGCCGGCCCCTTTCGGCCCCGGCGTCCGAGCCCGCCGAGTCGGCCCAGGCCATCCTTGGCCAGCCCCGCCTCGGTACTTCCTGGCCGGGGAGGTCGGCCCCGGCCGCCCCTGGTCAGCTAGGCTCAGCCTCGGCTCCCCCGGGGGGTCAAGATATATCAGTTCTTCCCAGATCGGCCCCAGCATGGCCCCAGCCGTTCAAGAAACCATCTCTCTGACTCGCGCCGCCTGACAATGCCAGATCCACCTACCCATTTGCCACACTGTTGATGGGACTAGACCCAACAACTCAGCAGCCCCGCTGATTGATGGGACTTAACCCACCAACCGTCATTTTCTCCCTCTCCGATGGGACAGGACCCACAACCAGCCCAGATCCACACAACTTCCAAGAACCCGCAGACATTCCTTCCTCACGGAATCCCACGTGACCATGTCAATCCTTATAAAAAGGTGAATCCACTCTCTAAAAGAGGTATATGCGATAACCCCAAAAATCGTGGTCTTAGCACTTAAAAAGGGATCCCTCCTTTTTGAGACCTCTTTTTCCACACCAAAAAGGGCTCGTTCGAGCCTCTCTTCAGCTGTGACCTCAATCGCTGACTTGGACGTCGGAGGGTCCCACCGGAGAATCCTCTCCGGTCTTAGGACTTTTTTGCAGGCAACCTGGTGAAGGAAAGGTTCGAGAAGCACTCCGTTCCCGACGTCTAGGATCGATGGTTGGGCATCATCAGGTATCGTAATTTTAAAACTAAGATATTATAATTTTTTTTATCAAAATATTATGAAATTATTTTAATATTTTTTAATAGATACCATATCAATATGAATCAATAAGAAAGAAGATGCAGCAAACGTAAAACTTACGGTGCCGGATGCGTTGTACAGTCTTTTTTTGGGTACAAAACCCACGGGGGTCTCTTAGAGCCCGGTGTTCTCTCTCTCTCTCTCTCTCTCTTTCTATCGTCGGCAATGGGCACGTAGACGCCACTCATTCCTCGGAACAGACTTCTTCACATGTCCATCGATTTCTTTTCATTACTTCGAACAATTTCGCTCTGGACGGATGATATAAAAGAAGTCATGGTTGCGCTCTGGACGGCTCCCCAAGAATCGGGTTAGAAGTAGTAACCGTAGAATATGGCTCTAGCTAGGAGTTTGCTGTAGCTAGACAGATTAGGTTTGAAAAGGATTAATCTTGCGTTTCTCTTGAATCATATTTGGTAGCAAATAGCACTAGAAAATTGATCTCGTGTTGATGCCTGATCACTTTGAGCTAGCATCCTTGAGCGTTGACCGTTTCTCCATAGAAATATCAGAGCCCTTTCTTTGTCTTCAAAGCATGCAAGAAATCCCACGGTCGGATATTCCGACGGGGACCCTCCGACGTTCAAGTTAGTGCTCTGAACAACAGTCGTGAGCTTGAGAAAGCTCAAAAGAGAAAGAGCCAGAGGCTCAGAATGAGTGTGTTGAGTTTCTGGAGTTACTTAGTCGGAGGTCTCTCTTACCCCTTTTATTTATCTTTGGACCTTGTCTTTTGGTTGAGAGGCTTGGATCTTTGTCATCTAGTAGAAATGAGCCACGTGTGGCCTCATGATGAACCATGACTTTTGAGGCTTATCTGATATGAGTGGTTGGGGGTTTCATGATGATTGAGGACTTTTGGTAGATAAAATGTCAGGATTGATATCTGTGAGACCTGAGGTGCTGCCACCTGTCGAAGCTTTATGAAGATACTTCTTCTTAGTGGCATGTCAGAGCTGCAGGCGTTGTCTTTCAGTGATATGTCAGAGCTAAAAGCATCGTCCTACCTTATGCAAGTCATGATTTCATCCGTAGATCGAGTGTGCACAGATGGCCTTTTCTGGTACATTGATCTTGAATATTTATTAAATGGCCAGAGTCCTTGTTTAGTCTCCATGAGTCCCTTCTTGAATTAAATAAAGGCTAATAGTACCCTCGGACCCATAGGCCACTCAAGGAAGCCTCTGGCTCATGCATATGCCACCTGACACGTTGAGAAGCTATATCTCCCCTTCATCCAATTCTATTGCCTGGACCTGGCCCTTGGTGAGCCATGGTGACCGTACCCTCTACCTGATGTGTAGAGTCGGAAGGTCCGCGGAAGGTCGCGGCCGTTGGGCGAGGGGCCACCGTGGATGGCCGGCTGGGAGGAGCTTGCTGGCAGGGAGAAGCAGGCCGCCTAGGGACGCTGGTGGCCACCTAAGGCCTCTGCTCCACGAGGCCGTTGCTGGCTGAGGCCGGGCAGGCATATGTGGGACCTGAGTCCGATGAGGCCGCCTAGGATTGCTCGGGGCTGTCTAGGATTGCTCTTGGCCGCCGTCATGGGAGTGTCAGGGGCCATCTGGGATTGCTCGGGAGCCGTCTAGGCTGCTCTTGGCCGCCGTCATGGGAGTGTCGGGGGCCGTCTAGGATTGCTCTTGGCCGCCATCATAGGAGTGTCGGGGGCCATCTGGGATTGCTCGGGAGCCGTCTAGGCTGCTCTTGGCCACCGTCATGGGAGTGTCGGGGCCGTCTAGGATTGCTCGGGAACCGCCTAGCTGGGAGAAGCTGGAAAAGGTCGTCCAGGACCTTCGTGAGATGGGGAGTCAGAAACTCCTCGTCCTGGCTTCTCTACGCCATCTTTCATCATGCATGGGATCAAAAAAGGGGTCAAAGTGGCACGTGGCCTTTATAAGACCATAAATACCTTGGCACATAAATGTAGTAGGGAGCCATCGTCGTGGTGGAATTGGGAGTCTGGACCTGAAGCTGCCTAGAAAGGCCGCCTAGGATGGCCACTTAGGATGGCCGTTGAGGAAGGCCATCGAGGAAAAGGCGACTAAGAAGGCCGCCTAGGATTGCCGTTGAGAAAGGCCGTTAAGGAAAAGGCCACTTAGGATTTCCTTCTATGTCTGCACCATTAAATACTGCCCATTGATTTGCCTATTGGACATTAATGACAAAAGGCGGTCTTAGGAGAACCCACGCAAGTGACGTGGCTCTTTTTATCTCTTGTTCTCTCTTTTCATTATGACGGACGTAATTAACGAAGATGGCCGTCTACAAAAATTATTTGAAAATTACTGTTTTTATTACCCATGGGCCTATTAACTGCCCCATCATATGCATGCTTTTTAGATATTAATTAGCTTTAATACTTTATCTCTTCCTCCACTTTAGCGACAAGCTGGAAGGTCATCTTCTGATATTAAGAAGGGCTTTTTTTTTTTTTTTTTGTACAAGCGGGTGATCACACCAATCTAGGGTGAGTCAAACCCGAGATATCAGAGTACAAAATTTGGGAAAGAACAGAGGGGCAAGGATCACCCGGCTTCCAGCTCCAAGAATCAGCAGAAGACATCATCCTAGCAGCAATCCAATCTGCCGCAGAGTTAGCTTCCCGGTAGATGTGCCTAATCCTGGCACAAGAGATACCCTGAAGGGTAGAATGAATATCACCAAGCAAGGGGATGACAGGCACACGGGCGCAGGAGTCCTGCCTAATCCAGCGGATAACCGTAATGGAGTCCCCTTCAACAATAATGCTGCGAGCTCCAAGACAGCGAATAGCACAACAGATACCAGCCCAAGCAGCACACAACTCCGTAAAGGGCACTGTGGAATCAAGAAGACCAAATCCACCAGACGCCAGCATCTCACCGTCAGGCCCACGAATCACAAACGCTGAGCCTGCACATCTTCCGCGAACACTACCATCGAAGTTGATTTTAACAAACCCTGGAGGTGGGGGCTCCCAAGAGATGAAAACCGTACGCCGGTACGCTGCCGAAGCAGCAGGGGAGTCCCAGTGGCCAGGGGTAGCAGAAAACCAAAATCTCTGATGGAAGGTATACTCAGCAGCTAAGGAGAAAGCAGCCCTAACAACGCTGCGAGGATGAATAGTCTCATCAGCAAATAGAAGCCGATTCCGAGATAACCATATCTGATAAGCAGTGTAAGCCCTCCTCGAAACCAGAAGGTGGAGTCCTCTTCCCATATCCTCCCTGATGATACTCAAAAAGTGATTACACAGGGATTCAACCCCCTGATCCCAAGGACCAGCATCTGAAATCTGCCAGATCTGTCGTGCATGGGAGCAACTGAAAATAGCATGACCAACAGTCTCGTCCTCCCTACGACATAAAGGGCAAGTAGGCAGAATACCCATGCCTCTTGCGGAGAGCAGGGAACAAGTAGGGAGTGTGTTCCATGCAAGTTTCCACATAAAGAGCCGCACCCTGGGATGAATAGGGAGATGCCAGATCCACTTCAAATCAATCGAATGCTGAGGCTGAGGGCTGTAAATCTCAACAAGATCTCTAATAGGAGCACGGGACAAACATAATCTCCTCCAAACCCATTATCAGGGGTGGGACCCAGAGTAAGAGGAATGGCAAGAATGCGCCGGCAAAGCTCAGGTCCAAAAAAACTGGATACCATAGAAGAAGACCAAGCAGAGCGATCCGAACCGAATAAGTCAATCACCCTCATACCCTGCGGGATGTCAGAACTCACGAAAGTAGGCCAACAGGACAGAGGAAGGTCAGCTATCCAGGTGTCATGAATAATATCAACAGAGGCCCCATCGCCTAGCGACCAAGAGATGCTGTCCAAAATGGGCGGAGCATGCCGGCAGACCTCTTTCCAAAAAAAGGAGTGCCCAGGGGAAAGCTGAGGAGGAGAGGAAGAATTTCAGTCTCCATATTTGGCCCGCATAAAGGAGCTCCACAAACAGTGCGGATCAAGCAAGAACCGCGTAGCATGCCTCGCAATCAGAGCCTCCCTCCTAACAATGAGTGACTGGATCCCGAGTCCACCCTCAGTAATCGGCATAGAAACAATATCCCAAGCCAGGAGATGAATACCATGCCCATCCTGCATCGAAGCCCAAAGAAAATCTCGGAACTGTCTCTCGATCTTCCTCAAGCAAGATAAGGGAACAGCAGCATTGGCAAGCAGATAGAGAGGTAGGGAAGATAGCACCGAGCGTAATAGTGAAAGCCTCGCCATCATAGAGAGCCCAGTGACCTGCCACCCATCCAATCTGTCACGGATTAAGAAGGGCTTTAGTTTGTTACCAAACCTCTTCTTGAAGGGACATTTCAGGAATAAATGATTGATAATTTCAGAAGGGACTTCACGTAAGGGCATCTATTACTTACGAATCAACCTTTTTTCACCATATATTTACCTGTGTGCAACTTATTCCTTAGGGCTAACCATAAGAATACTGTAGATTTAAGTGGCATGACAGCTTTTCAAATAATTTTATGGAACGACTAAATCAGACCTTCACGGTTTAAAAATTTGCATAAGAAATTAATAGATCACCGCTGGGAGTGAGCTTCGATACTGATGTATCTTCGATTCTGATTGGCCTAAAGGTGGTAACGAGACTAAATAGGGAGTCAAGTTGCTCAACATCACCGATTGATAAAAGACCAAAAAAAACTTAATATTTCAACTAGGAGAGTAGCAGTTTTCTGTCCCCATGTTCGAGCTTTATGCTGCATGGACTGGTATTTTTTATGCTTTTCAGATTCTTCGAGCTCAGAGGCTTATAATTGAAGACTCTATGATTATCATACAGTGGATGCGGAAAGAGAGTGCTCCTAATGTATCCATCAATCCGATCTTAGAGATATTTGGACCATGCTTCAGAAGGTGGTAACTGCCCAGATTGTCATGTATTTGTGAAGCCAAAACGGTAGCTGACTGGGCAGCGATGACCGTGGTTCAGTATGTAGAATATAGGATATGGACGATGGATGAACCATGTTCTCCTGTGTTGTTATAAATTTTGCATTCTGATGTATTTGGGCTGGTCCATACTAGACTAATATGATCGTTCGTCTTTATCAAAAAAAAAAAAAAAAAAAAAAAAAAAAAAAAACTAGGAGAGTAGCAGTTTCATTGGGAAGCCATAGAGCAATTTGGCCTGACATAGCTTTGGTGCAGATCACTGTATATGCAAGCTAGAGCTGTATTGGTCCCATCCAAGTAACTTTTTTAAAATCTAATATTTTATCCATATTTCAATCTAAATGAAGAGCAGGTTCAGAAAGCCGCCTCTTAATTTCTATAAATATCTCTCCATATTAATGATAGATTAATAGTATATCAGCAAACTCTCATCCCTAATTTTTTATTAGCATAAAACGTGCAGTTTCTCGATTTTCTTCTTTCAAATGGTTTGAAGCTCATTTTTTAAGAAGGGAAGAGTTGAGGTGCGAGATATTTTTGGTGCCTATATTTTCATGAATTAATTATAGGTAATTGTCTTTTACAGTGAAGTTTGCATGACGGGAACGGTGTCATCATTGGTCACACGATGATATGTTGGTGTATTTGGGCGTAATTTTTTAGTCAGCGGGAACTAGGATGGCAATGGTCCGAGACTGCCTTTATTGGTCTTCGTTTTTGTTGAAATTTTTTTTTTTTTTCGTTTTTCGTTTTGTTAACATGTTATAGTTACAGATAAATATGTATCCATTGGATATCCATTTGATCATTTATATATATAAATTATTTTATTTAATTTATAATTTATTAAAAAATTTAAAATAATATTAATAAAAAGTTTTAGCTTTGATTTTTAGGATAGCTATGTAAAAGAAAAGAAAAGATAAATTGATTTAAACATATTTTACTAAGAATTTTTATTATATTTTTTATTTTAAATATTTTATATATATATATATATATATATATATATATATATATATATATATATATAATTTAAATATATTATATTAAAGTTAACAAAAGATGGAACTGAAAATTAAAAACGATCATTTATCCATTTATCTATTAAACCGTTAAACCATAAATTTTTTGATCTATTAAAAATATTTTAATAATACCGATCGATTAAATGATCAAATGAAAAAAAAAATCATCATCCTAGCAGGAACCGTGGATGGCATATCGGTGCTGCTCAAGAGCCTTAAAAATTTCTCACATATATATATATATATATAGCTTAACAAATAACCAATAGCCGTAACGTATACATATATTGATAAACTTATAGCTGTACTGCTGTAGTAATTTATATTCTGCTGCCTGTATTCATAATTCGAAGTTGTTTTTTAAACCGGTGCCTTTTGGCATCGGTTTTAAAGCTAAGGGGTGGGATCCAAAAATTTTATAGGAAGATGTTAAAGGAGAAAACACCATTTTATTTCAGCCCCCTCCCTTGAGCTCGGCCCCATCAGCTGGGGTGCTAACAGGGACCGAGCAAAAATCGCCACATGATGTGACGATTTCAGTTCACTTGAAGTCGTCACACCATGTGGCGTTTTTCTCAGGCTTTTTAAGCTCGAAAGCCCGATTCTCTTCTTCTTCTTCCTTCTTCCCGGCATCCCGATCGGTCTTTTTTCCGATCTCCTGCTCGGCGGCAACCCCCTTCTTCCTCCTATTTTTCGGCGAGCTCTCACTTCTTCCTCCTCTTCCCTCTCACCGCCCTCGCCTCCCCGGTCAATTACTGCAGTGAGTGTTTATTTTTTTTATAATCACAAATCCAATGCTCTAAATATCTTTGCATCATATTCGTTTAATGTGCTAGGCTAATGAAGTAAATGCAACTAATTATTCAAATGCTGATTTTATTGATCATATAGATGATTATAGAACAATATTTGGACATGTATATTTTTTCTTTTGATGACACCATCATTTCTTGGTTTGGCAAGAAATTAGATTACATTTATAGGCGTATACACAAGAGGCTAGATAACTTTTGATCACCTTTTTTTCAGATGGAAAACTGTACGTGTTCTGCTATATTATGATGGATCAATTGAACATGGTGGCAAAGAAGGGATAAATTATAATCAACCTCCACGTAAATGTTTGAAATTGAGCACGGGAACACGCTTTGCTGAGTTAGTTGATCAGGTACATACAGTTCTAACAATTCCAGTACAGAGATATATCATCAGATTGATGTGGAAATCTCCAACATTGCATCAAAAATATGTGCTTCTTTCAATTAAGGACGACGACGATGTGGAGCACATGTTGACATTTCCCTCGAAGTTTCCAGAATATCGGTGTATTGAACTCTATATTTTAAAGGATGATGTTCCAGAGCCATATAGTGTTGGTCATATAGAGAATGTTTATAACAGTTCTCCTATAGCCCAGCAGTAGGAAAAGGTTAGGACTCCAGTGGATTTTCCAATGATTGAGGGATTTATGCCATCAGTGCAGAGTGATGATGTGGTAAACAATCAGTGTAATATTGATAGTCGGGGAATGAAGTCAGACGAGAGTGCAGATGATGACTATTGGCCTGAACATGATAACTCAGATGAAGAGTCAAATGAAGATGAAGAGTCATATGGAGATGATATAGTTCATGAGACTGGCTTTAGTTCTATTACTGCATATAGTCATCTAGAACATATTCCAACTCAGGTACATGATCACCAAGCCTTTGCATATGAACAAGTACCAGAATTTTATGATGAGTTGAATTTGCATGATAGTGGATGTGTTAGTACTCCGAGAGAATTACCCTTAAATTCTCAATTTTGGGATCCATCAATGACTGAGTTTGCTAAAGGATTATTGTTTAATACTAAAGACAAACTAAAGAGAGCATGTGAAATTTATCACATCAAGCAGCATCGCATATATAATGTGGTGGAGTCGAAAAAACTATTCTGGTATGTGAGATGTGCCTCTTCAAGTACTGCCCAACGGTGTCCGTGGAGGTTGCGTGCTACCAAGTTGAAGAAGCATGGATTTTTTGAGATCATAAGGTATGAAGGGCCGCACTCTTGTTTATTCAGTAATTTAACTAGGGATAACAAACATATTACTTCTCGAGTTATTAGCCATGCTGTTCGACACATTGTGGAGAAAGATCCAAGTGTGAATATTGAAGCTATTATAGCAACAATTGCAGAACAATTTCACTATACATTGTCATATTCCAAAGCATGGCATGGAAAGCAGAGGGCATTGATTGATATATTTGGTGAATGGGAACCATCATATGCAAAGCTTCCAGATACATGCTTGCACTGCAAAATGCTAATCCTGGAACAGTTGTATGTTGGGATTTCTACAGTGAAGCAAGTTCTTCTGAACGGGTCCTGAATTATGTATTCTGGGCATTTCAACCATCTGTTGAGGGATTTCGGTATTGTCGCCCGGTGATTTTTATTGATGGAACACATCTTTATGGAAAGTACCGGGGGAAGATGCTGATTGCGACATGCACTGATGCTGATAATATGATATTTCCACTGGCCTATGCAATTGTGGATGAAGAGTGTGCAACTAGCTGGAGCTGGTTTTTGCTGAGGCTTAGGAGGCATGTTGTGAAAGATAGAAATGACATTTGTCTTATATCTGACCGACATCCTGGTATACTAAGTGCCATAGCTGATAATGAAATTGGATTGGCTCCACCAAAAGCTTATCATCGATATTATTTGAGATATGTTTGCAGTAATTTTAACTCGAGATTCTCAAATGTTCAGTTGAAAAGAGCAGTATGGAAAGCAGAGAGCGAACATCAGCTTCGGAAGTTTAACTTTCTGATGGAAAGGATTAAAACAGTCAATGCAAAAGCTTGGACTTGGCTATCGGAGTTAGAGCCGGAGAAGTGGACATTGGTACATGATGGGGGCTTTCGCTAGGAACATTGACAACCAATCTCTCGAAGGTTTTTAATTGCGTGTTGAGCAGAGCTAGAAATGTGCCAATTACTGCGTGTGTTCAGATGACATTTCATCGTCTCGTTAAACACTTCAACACGAGACGCGCAGAAGCCTTAAGGTATGTACAGGAGAACCCTAACAACCTTTTCACTCCTCATATTTCGATTAAGGTTGCTGAAGGTCAGGCCAAAGCTAATGAGCACAGAGTAACTAGATACAACATGCAAAGAGCTACTTATGAAGTTGTGACAAGGAGGTTCAGTGAAGCTCTCAGGGGTGGAGGCAACGTTCAGACTGTTTCTCTTAGTGACCGTAATTGTTCATGTGGGAAGTGGACAATATATAAATATCCATGTACATATGTGTTAACAGTGTGCCAGGAGATTGGCTTGGACTCAGCGGCTTTTGTTGATGAAGTATATAGTATTTGCTCCTATATTACTGCCTGGGGTGGGGAGTTTAACCCAGTACCACATGAAGACTACTGGTTGCAAACATCGATCACGTGCATACCTGATCGGGATCGTCTTAGGCCGAAGAAAAGAGGAAAGCCAAAGTCAACTCGGATCCATAACGAGATGGATGAGGTTCAGCCTAGAAGAACAACTCGATGTTCTATTTGCAAGCAAACGGGTCATTCCAGACGCCATTGTCATAATGTAACTGGTGGACCTTCAGGATCGTAAATTTATGTACTCTTTAAGTAAAACAGACATTCTTGTACCTATGATGTACTTGTCTCAGGAATAAGACTATATATTGCTGCATTAATGACGTATTTGTGCCTATGGTCAAAAATTTATGGATGCATTTTCTTTTTGTCGTGATTAGCATTTGATGACATGAGTTTCGATTGAGTTTCGGTCGAGTTTTGATTGACTTTTGGCAATTGATTTCTTTCTATTTTGCATTTGGCACTCAGGCAAATGCACAAAAAAATTTGGACTGAAATGTGTTTCCGCGGGGGGGGGGGGGGGGAGGGGGGGCGGGGGATGTTGGGGTGATTTCTGCTGAAATTTTAAGTCCCCCAAAGGATATGCTCTCGGCCAAGAACCTTGAGAAAATCGCCACTTGAAATGGTGATTTCATGGATGAAATCGCCACTTGGAGTGGCGATTTCCTTCTTCCACCCACCAGCAGAAATCGCCAAATGAAGTGGCGATTTCAATACTGAAATCGCCACTTCCTTCTATGTAAGCAGCCTCATCATCCACATCTTCGTCCAAGTGAAGGTTGCGATAGAATTGATCGAGGAATGCTAATCGAAAATGACCTTTCGGAAATGCTTCGACAGGAGGTTAACACCAAATAACCTCCCAAATATAGCCTGCCACTCCGGAATGGTATGGCGTGGATCTAACCCAGTAACAGCAGAACCATCAATCCGGAGGTCACTCAAAATACTGACATCCTGTAGTGTAATGGTCGCCTCACCAAAAGGTAGATGGAATGTGTGGGTCTCTTGCCGCCGTCTCTCAACCAGTGCAGAAATAAGGCCAACATCCAATCGAATCTAGCCAATCTGATATATGCCAAACATGCCGACATGATCTAGATAATACTGTACTCGTGGGTGTGACATTTTCGGTGTCTCTTTCCATATATGTGCGTCATGCCGATGACATCTAAGAACCGGTAACTCCTGAAAAAAAATCAATGATACATCCGCATTAACATAAACAAATGTAAATTAATTAAGGACTGTCGATCAATAATACACACCTCGCCCTGAAATATATTGGTTGATCTATGCATCTATTGTAAAGTTAGAACAGTAGGATCACGAGGCCCTGAATCTAAGACATTATGAGCCATGTCTGACATAACAAGTTAAAAGAATTATTAGTTGACGGTATATCTCATTGTATCAATGTGTTTATAAAACACTTCAACATTATTACCCTTGTGTACGCCTATAAATGTAATTTAGTTAGCAGAAGGCAAACAACTTAACAGTTATAAATCGTTGAATCTAAATAGCATAATTAGATACTATAGTACAAGCAATACATCTAGCCTCTTGTGTACACTTATAAATGTAATATAATTTCTTGCAAAACCAAGAAATGATGGTGCCATCAAAGGAAAAAATATGCATGTCCAAATATTATTCTATAATCATCTATATGATCAATAAAATCAGCATCTAAATAACTAGTTGCATTTACTTCATTAGGGGCCATGTAGATTTAATTCGATCAGCATCTAAATAACTAATTGCATCTAATTTTGATCCTCCCTTTTGTAGATAAAACATCTCATTAGGGCCCATGACTGTCACAGTGCTTCATCCACGGCCAGTTGTTGTGACAGTCATGGGCCATTTGCATGGATCATGGCAAAATAGATCGGGGTCATTTGGATCATGCATGCCACAAAGATGATGCAAAAAAAAAAAAACTTACTAGTAATTTACCGGGGAGGCGAGGGCAGCGAGAGAGAAGAGGAGGAAGAAGGGGGAGGTCGCCGGGGAGTTTCAATAAGGCTCCGCTTGCCGCCGACCAGGCTTGGAATGCTCGATCGGAACGCCGGGAGAAACAACGCTTGGGAACGCTCGATCGGAATGCTCGATTGGAACGATTTTGAGAGAAGCGCTCGATCGGAAGAGGAAGAAGCTTCGCACACAGGCACCGATCGGGCTGAGGGCATTTTAAAAAGCATGAGAAAATCGTCACATGGAGTGGCGATTTTTCAACGGAAATCGCCACTCCAAGTGGCGATTTCGAAGCCTTGAAATCGCCACATGGTGTGGCGATTTCAGCTCATTCCATGTCAGCACTCCAGCTGACTGGACCGAGCTCGGGGGGCTGAAATGGCACCCAAAAAATGTCATTTGAAATGACGTTTTTTTCTTTAACACCTCCCTTATAATATCTTTGGATCCCATCCCTTGACTTTAAAACCGGTGCCAAAATGCACCGGTTTAAAAAACGGCTCCACAATTTGGGCCGTTGTAATCTTTTGAAGCCATAACGGTATAGGGAAAAGACTTTGTACACCGCCTTCGGTGCAGCAAGTCCTACGTGGGCTGCACCGTTCGTTTTTATTGGTTCACATACGCACGACACCCATTAAAAAATGTTAAGACATCCCAAGAAAAAAACTTACGACACCCTAGTTTTAAGCTTACGACACCGTTGTTAAAAAGTGAAGACACCCATTCAAAAAGAAAAAAAAAACTCACGACATCCTAGTTTTAAACTCACGACACCCTAGTTTTAAGCTTAAGACACCCGTTCAAAAAGGTGTCTATACACAACTTCCAAAAAAAAGTCGCATTAATACCCGTTCAGCTTTTTTTTGGAATCCGTGTACAGACACTTTTTCTAAACGGGTATCTCAAGCTTAAAACTAGGGTGTCGTGAGTTTAAAACTAGGATGTCGTGAGTTTTTTTTGCTTTTTGAATGGGTGTCGTGGCTTTATAACTACGGTGTCATGGCTTTATAACTAGGGTGTCGTAAGTATTTTTTATTTTTTAATATGTGGCTTTATTTTGACATGACGTGCATTAATACCAGCTTTCTTTGGAATTTGTGTACAGACGAGTGGGTGTCGTGGCTTTATAACTATGGTATCGTGGCTTTATAACTAGGGTGTCGTAAGTATTTTTTTGCTTTTTTAATAGGTATCTTTATTTTGACATGACGTGCATTAATATCATTTTTTTGGAATTTGTGTAGACGAGTGGGTGTCGTGGCTTTATAACTACGGTGTCGTGGCTTTATAACTAGGGTGTCGTAAATATTTTTTACTTTTTAATAGCTATTTAATTTTGATGTGACGTGCATTAATACCCGTTCAGTTTTTTTTTGAAATATGTATAGACCCCTTTTTAAACAGGTATCTTAAGCTTAAAATTAGAGTGTCGTGAGTTTAAAACTAGGATATCGTGAGTTTTTTTTTTTTTTTTTAAACGAATTTCTTCACTTTTTAACTATGATATCGTAAATTTAAAATTAAGATATCCTAAGTTTTTTTTAAAAAAATATTTTAATATTTTTTTAATAAGCATCGTATTTATATGAACCAATAAAAAAAATTTATGCATATCACGTAAGATTTACTGCACAGAAGACCACGTAGAAAGTCTTTTCCAACGGTATAAAATGCTGTCCTCAGTACATACGTTAAAACGACGGTAAAGAGCCGTCGTTTAAACATCAGCACTTGCTCAAATGCATAGCAGAAGAAATAATTCATTGACCAGCCGCAAGACGGTGACTTCGTACGAGGCCTTGGAAGCCACGAGACCTCTTCGTTGCATTACCGTTGGTGTAGTCTAACTCTAAAGTCCAACCGACCCCAGTTTCAAATTCTTCGGTAAAACCCGCAACGGTGCCTCTCCTTTTGACCGTGCTCTTTTTTCTGGGCGGTGCGCCAGCCCAGCGCCACCCGTTTCCCCAGAAAAAAAAAAAAAAAAAAGGGGACCACTTGTCACTCTCTTCGGGGTTTTAGTTGGCCCTTTTTCTTCGGCGCATGAAAAGCCGTGGCCGCGTGGAGCAAGCGGTACAAAACAACGCGCGCCGCTGCCGACGGAGCTGGGAGAAGCCCAACGTCTTTCTGCAGTTAAACGTAAACATCAATATCTACTTCCGTTCTAGTCCTTTCCCTTTGGCGTTCGGTGGGTGTATCTAAAATTTCTGAATCTGGCCCTACGTGCGATTCAATCCAACAGTTTTTAGAAAAAAATTGAGTGTAATTTTTTGTGAGATATATAACGATAGCATAAGTCTTATGCTGGTAAACCTAAATCCGTTGCATCTTAGCAAATTATGATGAAATTAAAAATATTTAGATATAATAACATTTTATGATTTCATCTTTTAATATTAAAATATATTTTTTTTTAAATCTGCAAGCATAGGATAGTGGCTCCCTGCTGGCGGATATCAAACACTCCCCGATATCCTTCATCATCACACTGTGTTATATATATAAATTGGATTGTAGTATATAAAGGAAAAGTTAATGAAATTAAATTGCTAGCCGAATCGCATCTGAATTTAGATAATCTAATTTCATCTTAATTCATAATGGATACCAACAAATATACTCCTAATGGTACTTCTTTTCTCGCCTAAGTTTGACGGTGTTGAAAAGGATGAAGCTCAGTTGCTTTATATTATACAGCATTTCACTAGTTAAAATTGATCTTAAAAAAATAATTAAAAAGACAAATTTTTTTTTTTTTTTCCTTCTGATGTCTTCGCATCCGAGTTGTATGACCCAGGTTAGTGGAATTTGAAGAGGGATCTTGTGTTATGATGGGGCCATTGTTAATGGCTCCATGGAGTCAAGCCCATTGTAGTTGAGAGTTGTGATGCCAAGCACTCAAGCAGAGGTTAGAGGAACCATGGAAATAAGCCACCAAATTTTCATTATTTACCATTATTTTCTCACGGAGGATGTTGCCTCTGAAAGTAGATTCATCCGTGATGAAAGGCTGCTCATAAAATCATCTTGACCGTCGAGCTTTATATAATATTTAATTCTTCTAATTTTTTTAATGTTCTGTTTGGATTGAGAAAAAATAAAAAATAATTAAAAAAAAAAAAAAAAAAAAAAAAAATTAAAAAATATTTTTTTTTTTATTTGGATGAGTGAGAAGAAAATAGAGAGAAGAGAAAAGTTGATATTTTACAATGATAATAATATTCTTGTTATAATGATTAAAAAACATATCGCTTATTTTTTTTAAAGGATTAATATTGAAATGAATAAAAAGAAAGAATAAAAAGAAAATTTATGCGAGACCCATCAATTTTTTTTCTATATTTTTTTTTTCTCTCAACTTTTTTTTTTGTCCAAGATAAATTTCATTTTTTTTTATTTTTATTTTATTTTATTTTATTTTTTCTCTCTTCATCCAAAGAGTAAAAGAATGAAATTTAGTTATAATTTTTTTTGCACGACTTTTTATGCGAGCCCCATGCGACTGGTATGAATTAATTACCATCTCTCGGGAATAAACCACTGCTGCAACGTGTCCGCGCGCATCACTTGGGGCGGTGACAAACGTACACACCGAATGGAGTCTCAGCGGAGTCTATACCGATGCCAAAACCTAACCGACCTTGCGAGTCGTAACGCAAAGTAGAAGACAACGCGATTCACGCGGTTTCAGGGCGGGCTCCTCGTTTCTCAAACATCTTGCGCCCCTTTTCAGGGCGGCTGCCATGCCACCTTCTGTTCGAAAGAAATAAACTATAAACTATTCTTTAGCACTCTCCCTCCAAAACAAAGGGTATACAAAACAAGAAGCCACTGCCCATAGAGCTGGTGCAAGCCCATGGTCTCTCTCCACTTACATATATCCAACCAGGACTCCTCTCCGTTTCCCAAAACCAAAGCCCTTCTTCTCATTAATTCTAGTTTTCGTTTAGGCAAAAGATGAGCGTGGAGATATTGGACGGGGCTACCATTCGCGAGTTCGTGGAGGACGAGGGAGCCTTCAACGGGTCGGTCGAGGACCGGTTCGCGAGCCTCGACACGGACCGTGATGGCCAGCTCTCGTACGCGGAGATGGCGAGGGAGCTGATGAGCCTCAGGGTGCTGGAGACCCACTTCGGCGTGGACGAGGTGAAGCTGAGCCCCGACGAGCTTGTTCAACTCTACCGTGGCCTCTTTGCTCGGTTCGACCATGACGGCAATGGAAGCGTGGATCTGGAGGAGTTCCGCTCGGAGATGAGAGAGATGATGCTGGCGGTGGCTAACGGGCTCGGCTTCTTGCCGGTCCAGATGGTGGTCGAGGAGGGAAGCTTTCTCAAGAACGCCGTGGAGAGGGAGTCGGCGAAGCATGCCGCTTAGAGGCCAGGCCTCGATCGGTCTTATCGTTTTTCGGAGGATGGGGTGATAGGTTTATCGAGCTATTTGTCTATTGAGTTTAATTAGTTTATGGCTTTATACTTGGATTTATGAAATTGTTTATGGATTTGCTGTCAGAAGAGATCGGTACAAGGATACTGCTGCAGCTTTTTTTTTTTTTTTTAAGGCTTAATTTAAGATATGTGTTGGCGTATTGAATCCAATATCTTATTTATTGATGATAAATTGTTTACGGAGCTCGAGGAATTAAACAAATGGATTTGTGTTGCGAAGTGCTTGATGTGAAATCAACGAAACTTTTTTTATATGAGTGCACGAAAAAGGACGCATACTCTCGTGAGGCGCCATCATAGCGATGAAGAGCCAAGTTGGCTGCATTCTACGCAGGGATCTATATATATATAATTTAAGATTTAATTGGAGATGTGTTAAAAATACTTTTCTCAAAACAATTTATGTTGATTAAAGCTGGTGATTTTTCTAAAAATATTTCATGGGCGGCAGGGGAGACTGATGGGCAGCTTGATTCAAAGCAGGGACCTACAAATAATATATATTTCTTTAAACTTCATAAACGAACTTTACAAACTTTGCTAACCTCATATAACGCATATTACTTAGACAATTATGGGTCAGCAAGGACTTATAAATATTTTTCATGCTATTAATTTCATATTATATAACATCAATTGAACCCACAGATCTACGTGTAGTTAGCTTTTTACCTGTTTGTTACTTTTAAGCGCCTGTTTATTTATTTCTCTAACTACAACATCGTGAATTAGTTTAGCATACAATGGGAGTATTGAATGCATGTCTCTTTAAACATCAATTACTTTCCTTGTTAAAGGCCAAGCATTAAATGTCGCTTGACAAGTGCCCAGGCTCTCGTTAACAAAAACCTTTGCTTTTAGGGCTGGCGAGGCTCCAGCTGCCTACCAAAGCCCTGCGACAACGTGAACTTGACAACAAACGAAGGAGACGCAACGACACGGCTTGACGCGAGCAAAACCCAAACCCTTCCATCGGCTCCCAACCGCAGCTAAGCCATGTCTTATGAGTCCAAGTTTTATTCATGTATTGGTGAATTGGGCAAATAATACCCATCATTTCCATTACAATAGCGAAGAACTATTTTGGCGAAAGTCTTGTTGATACCTTGAGCAAGAGTTAATGCTCCATCTATTAGATATTCCCATTAATGTTGATCATTTACCTCGATCTTCTCATAGATATGACTTCATTTGTTTTTACTAAAAGTACTTCTGCCCGACTTCTCATAATCTTCTTAATGGTACTGATCACTGCGTGGTGATCGACCATAGCAGTGATATACGATCATGATCTTTCCTAAGAAGATAACATCATCTTTGATAAGGTCATGGTAGAATTGTAGTTAAGACTTGCCAAGAGACCTCACTTGATTTCACTTTTCCCTTCATTCTTTGCTGATGAACTGGATTATTTATATGAAACACAAACTTTAGTAATTATAGGAGGGGAGAGCTGTCAATCCGATGATTCTTAATTGACAACTTTAAAGTGGATGTTCCATCCATCTAACAGCAAGAAATTTGCAGCTGGTGCAAGTATTGATGCAGTTGTCAAGCAACACAGGAGTCGAGGATTTGCAGGCTCCCAGTCGACGCCCTCCACCAACCACCATCCATATTTTTCTTTGGCACTCATTGCATCATCATCATCATCACCGTCACCATAGACATCACCATCTCAGCCTAGGTCGAGTCGTACGAGAAGAAACAAGGGGCCACCGCGCATTGGGTATTCTCCGGCTGAGGATGTTAACATTAGACCGGATGAGATGGATCGATGCTTCCGCCGGAGTTCCGCAAGCGGTGCCATCCCGGTCCAAAAAGGAGTCCGGTTTGTTTCCATCATCCTGTCAGAAAAAAATGGGACTTACGGCGGCATATGTAGCGGAGAAAAGTTAACGGAGACCCCTCCGGCCATCCGCCGCCCTGTTCCCGGGCCACCAGCTTCTCTCCTTGTTCTTCAGCGGCTCCCTTCCCTGCCCGCGGTCGCCGGTGCCACCTCCTCCGCCCTCCTTCCCGCTCCTGCACGCGGCGTGGCAACGCCCAGGCGGCCCAACCGTTCGCCCTCGACTCCGGCACCACCCTTCATTGGCCATCGATGCTGGCGTTGCATCCGATATTACATCTCTGCAGCCTGTTTCGCCGCCAGAGAGACCGACGTCGCGCCGGCTCCTCGCCGCCTGCCGCGTCTATCGATCTGGACGTGGATACGTCCGCAACCCCCTCACCCCTTTTCACCAGCAACGGCGAGGACCTCTCGCTGCCTCAGCCGACGTCCACGTCGGGCCCCTTTCTCTGTTGCGGGAATTTCGTCGGAGACGATGGGTTTCCCTTGAAACTTCGCCTGAGACCTCTCATCTTCCCCGCTCACCCTCCCGTCCTCCCATGGTTTTTCTCGTCGGTCGCCGTCGTACAGACGGAGAAGCCTTCGCCCCAGCTGCAGGCCTTGGATTTCTCCTCGGATCTCTCGTCGCAGCCCCTATCGATGGTGGTGGCCGTGGTTCGAGGATCCACGCGAAACGTTGCCGCCTTCGAGCGATGAATGGCCGATGAGTCTCGCCAGGACTCCTCTAACCTTTCCTTCTTCTCCTTCGAAAATATACTTTGCTTATCAAACTTTTATTGCAGTTTAATTCATCATCTATTAAAATATGGTTTTTTTTTTTTTTTTTTTTGGCATTCTGCATGTAAAAAAATTATTCACATCACATCACATCACAAGATGATATATTAATTATTTTATTAATTTTAATTGACGTCAGAAATACAAAGTTTTTAAAATATGGTAAACAAATTTGAAAACCAAAATTTCATTATATTTTAATTTATTTTTCTTTTCTCGGATCCGCCATGGAGCACGGATCGAGGCAGGGGTCCGTTGCCATCTCTCTCGCCAGCAGCGGTGGGTCCCAAGATAATGATAACGGCGAGAGAACTCGGTCAAAAGCTTGCAGCCTTTGAGAAGGCTTCGGAGCTCGCAGGCAGGCAGGGGGTAGCTTCGGAGACGGAGGACGGGACCTCCACCTCCTTGGCCGCAAAGGCAAAGCGAGAAAGGAAGCGGCAAATCGTACAAGAAGGGCCAGGCTTACCGTCAAAACCACCTGGGACCCAACCCCTCGTCAACCTCATGCGTAAAACCTCATGGAGGAGACAGGTGGGGTTTGCTCACCAGTCGGTGCTTATCATCTATTTCGACTTTAAATAGATTTCTATTTGACGTGCTTTTCAAGCATGGTTTGATTTGAGTCTCAATTACCTTAACAAATATAAAACAACTATTTAATTAAGAGATAATCAGTTAATTAATTAGCAAATAAAACGTAAGCACGCCATTGGATATATTGTGCAGAAATATGCATGCAATATTACGAAACCAACCAGTTTAATAATTAAAATAGATCAAAAAGCGGCCAATAAACCTATATATATATATATATATATATATATATATATATATATATGTTTGGTAATAAAAATAAAGGCTAATGCCTCAAGTATAAGACGCCATTAGCATCACCAATAGCTAAATGATCACGAATAGAAAAAAAAAGGTCAACACTTTTTCATCTTTAATTTCACTATTTAATTTGCAAGATAATCAACTACATAATTTGCCTTTCTTTAAATATAATGACATTTAACTTATCGAATAATTGAAAGAATAAAATGTAAATTATTTAGCAACAGATGGAAACATAACAAATTTTCAACAAAGGCACCATAGTAGAGAACCATATTCCAAAATGATATTACACTAATAAATATATAAAAAACCTTCTTTAGACCATTTCAAGCCCCAAAAGTTTAGCAACGAATACAAAAGTAGTGGATACCAAAATAGCATAAGCAAAACAAAGTTTATTCTTATGTCCCTAATAACAACACTATACCCTATTGTCATAAGATGAATAAAACCATCAAAATTGATCTTCAAGAATCCTGACCGAAGATGTACCAAGAAATAAATAAAGGAGACTACATCAAAATGCAGGAAAGTGCTCCAAAGGTTGAAATCAACTAAATAAAGCCCTTTTATAGAAGTACAAACTTCTTAATACAACAATATGTCTAAGAACCTATCGTGGATGAAACAATTTATCTTGAAAATATATTTCATTTCTTGCAAGCTAAATATACCATAATAAATAACCAGTAAGAATCTGACTATCTAGTAAAAAAGAGGTAGACCTAAACTAATATAGACAGAAATAATTAAAAAAGATATAACTGTTTGTAATTTAAATATCGATTTGGTCCTAAATAAAGGATAGTGGAGGAAGCAGATTCATGCATCCGCCCCTGTGTAGTTGGGAAAATGATTAGATGAGTTGAGTTGAGTTGAGCTAAATTTGACTATCTGGATAGAGAGCAAGTTAAAGATTTGAAAGAAAAAAACTTCATATTTGTTGCAATGATTATGTAAGAGAGAGGAAATCCTTGACATGAACGTGATGCTAAATTGAAGAAGATCCATCGCAGAGGAAGAATAAATGATCGATAGTTTTCTCTTTCAATTCACATCTTCTATGCATAAGAGAAAGTTAAAAAAATAACATCATTGTCTTATCATTCGAAATATATTCTGGGTTATAACTCACGGGTGAATTGGATCAAGGCATGAGGTATGAACACAAAGTTTTTTGATAATTCTACTATTATTAGGAGGACAAATAAGGTTTTTCATATTGATGATGATTCTAGAAGGCTCACAAATGATCCTAAGGAGCATATAGATGATCGACACCTCTACTTTATTCCACTCCTAATTTGCCAACTTTAGGGCAAAATTTATCTGAAGATGACGGTTATGCTATGATTTCTCCTATCACGAATGAGGAAATTAAATTTGCTCTATTCTCTACGTCTTCAGATAAAGGATTTGGGCTTAATAGCTTTTCTCTAAGATTTTTTAAATGGTATTGGTACATTATTGGGACAAATATTTGTGGTGCGCAATTCACAATTTTTTCAGTTAAAAGATAATGCCTAAGGTTTGAAAATATTTTTTATAGCCTTAAATTTCTAAATATCCTAAGGTACATTATTGGGACAAATATTTGTGGTGCGCAAACTCTAGTTTTTCTATATATTTCGATCCTATTAGTTTATGAAAAACTATTTATAAGATTATCACTAAGCGGATTGTAAGTCAAATTTGATATGTTTTGTTCAAGCCGATCATAAAGGAGCAAGTGACTTTTGTTTTAGATATAATTATATCTGATAACATTTTCATAGCCCAAAAGCCATACATTATTTATTAAAGGCTCAAGTAAGGAAATCCTTGAGGCTATTAAGATGAATATGAAAAGAGCCAGATAAGGTAAATTAGAATTTTCCTTTTTATGTATTGGCTCATTTGTGATTTCCTTCTATGGTGATTAATTGCATTAAAAGATGTATCTTAGCACTTGATTTTGTTGCGTTGATAAATGGGTCACCTATTAACTTTTTTTAGTTAGGTATACAATTAAGACAAGGTTGACCTCTATTAACACATTTATTTATTTTGTATACTAAAATGTTATTAAGTAGGCTTAAAAAGGTGATTATATATGACACTATTAGACTGCTTCAATGGGTAGGGGAGGGTTGAGGGTTAGTCATTTTTTATTCATTGATGATTGTTTATTACTCTCTCATGCTAGAAGGAAAGATGGTTTGGTATTTAAATAGGTGGTTGAGGATTATTGCTATCAATTAGGACAATTAGTAACTCTCTAAAAGTCAATGGTCCAATTTTGTTCTAAGTTATCAAATGAAATGGTATCCTTCTTGCTTGAGACATTGAGATTCAAAGGGTCTAATTTTTAGGCACTTACTTGGTATTCTTTTGAAAGTAGTAAGCTTTGTAGGAAAGATTTGCAACCATTGAAAGATGGTATTTTATTTTATTTGGATAAGTAGAAATAAAAGTTTATATCAACTTGGGCGTATTACCCTCATCAAGTATGTTCTTTTTTTTTTTTTTTTCATATATTCTTCTAATGTAATGATGCCTCAAGGTTTTGTAGATTAGTTTTCTCGTATGTTAAGACTTTTTTTAGGATCATGATATAAATTAAAGATCCTTCCATTCTATTTAATGAGTGCGATATAGAATTCAAAAAATGAAGATAGTCTTAGTATTCCTTATGCAAAGCAATTTTGAAAGATTTTGATAGAATAAAATGCTGCTAAACTATTGCTTCATCCATTTTGTCTTTGTGTTTAGGTTTTGTTTGCAAAATATAATTTTCATTGAGATTGCCCTTCTTCCCCTTAATTCAAAAGCGGTTCTTCTTCTTTTTCTAAATATTTTATTAAAATAATTTTTTTTCCTTACATGGTATTTTTGAGACTTCAGTTCAAAAATATATTCAGGAGGATACTTTACGCTGGAGTCGGTATAAAAAAATCAAGGTCTCCATCTGTGAAGCATTTGATAATTCTCCGTAGAAATACTCAAAATCCAACCGTTTCTGAAGCCAGATAGATTTGAAAATTAAAAGCATCATCAGAGTATTTTATTCTTTTTATGGACGGCATGGCATAATAGAATCCAACGACCCTTTAAATATATGCTCGAGCTTTTGTTTTTTTGCTTTAAATCTGGAGGTGATCACACCGCTCGTGACTAGATCCTGGTAGCCCTGGGGATGGCACGTTAGTTATGCGTTCTCGTAACTCACGACACTCATCGAGGGCATTTCCGTCGATCTGTTTTTATTTAAGAGAGAGAAAGAGATAGAGAGAGAGAGACAGAGACGGAGAGGGGAGGAGAGAGATAGAGAGAGCCGGGGACGAAGGCGGGGAAGAGCGAAGGATTTGATTTTTTTTTTTTCCTCTTCTCAATTTTTTTTGCCGTTACATCGCCGTTAGATGGTATTTGGTGGCGATGGTGTCGGACCAGGACATAGCGAGCTGCGTGGAGTCGCTCCTCCGGCGGGCCGGCCCCAACGCCGTCGCCTCCGTTAACGGCGTCGTGCGGGAGCTGGAGGCCAAACTCGGCCTCGACCTCTCCCACAAGGCCGGCTTCATCCGCGACCAGATCGACCTCCTCCTCGGGCCCTCAAAGGACCACTTTGCCCTCCACCCACACCCCCAATTCCACCCTCATCCCCACCCCCAAGCCCAAGCCCTCCACCAAACCCACTCCCAATTCCAGCCCCTTCCCCCGGCCTCCTCCTCCCCCTTCACCCACCTCCCCCACCACCACGAGCTCTCCTTCCGCTATCCTCCGCCGCCACTCCCGGTCTCCGCCGTCGCGGCGGCGGCGGCGACAGCCCAGCAGCAGCAGTTCCGGCAGCTCCACCACCAGCAGCAGTACCAGCCTCCGCCGATGCAAGCGCCGGCCGCCCCTCAGCCTGCCGCGCCTGCCCAGAAAGAAAGGTGGCTTCTTTATGCTTCTTTATTGCCCAATTTTGAAATTAGGGTTTTGGTTGTTGTGAAAGTGGCGTGCTTTTTATTGAGTAAAGTAAAGTCGCTTGCTTTTCTTTTTTTACATTTTGTTTTATTTTGAAAAAAAAGTGTTTGTTATATGCGGATGATGGGAGGGAAATAGGTTTTTAGGGACAGTCATGAATATGTGAGTTTTGAGCGGGGAGGTTGAAGTTTGGAGGATTTGATACTTTGTGTTTAGAAAAGGGGTAATTTTTGCGTTGAGAAATTGCTGGACCTGTAGATGGTGAAATGGTACAGTTTTGGTGGTCGTAAAATTTTGGATTTCTGTATCTGAAATAATGTTTTCTGGATTTCGATTTGGATTTACCGTGAATAATAAAATGATCTCCTTCGTTACTTATGGATTGGCGTCCACGCCCACGCTTGGTTGAGGAAAGGGGATTTTGTTGCATCTTAAAATTGGTACTGGTGTCTATGAGGCATGTTATTTTGATGACACCAATTGCTAAGATGAGACGGAAGCTAGTGTGCAATAAGAGTTTTCAGATGACTATTGTAGCCATTGGAAATTGTTGCTTCTGAACGGAGTTGCAGGAATTGACCTATATTTGGAAGTTATTTACTGGGTTATGGGTGTGGGGCATAAAATGCAATGGTAATTTGGTGAAGATGCAAAGGATGTTTTAAAATTTGGATTTGATATCGCATATGATGGAGGAAAAGGGACATGATGATCTACTTCTATCCATAAAATTGATTTGAAGCAAGGTGGATGAGGCGGAAAGTGCTTTTGAAACTATTATATGCAACTGAAACTTAAGGGAGAACAGCTAAGTCAATAATATGAATAGAATGCTGATGGCATATCCATGTAGATGTTCTGTGACAAGATGGGGAAATATTTGTAAATCAAGTTGTTTGGGAAGTGGATGTGGAGAATTGTGCTTAAACTACATGATCAAAATTAAACTTCATGGAGAAGCTTATGAGCTTCATCACTAGAGAATTAGGTGATATCAAACTGGTTAACTTGTGTCAATACATGCAATAGAAATTAAAGGAGGGCTTAATAAGATGGGATCAAACTGTGTAGAATGATTACAAGATAGATTGAATGGCCTAAAAAGTTCAGGTGAAAGATTTAGGATGGTAAACCAAAATAATTCTTTGGCTAATCTTTTAGACAGAAATTCTAAGCTAAAATGAGTCTCAAAGTTGGCTTAAACAAGTAAATTAGGTTTGTTGACATTGGCAATTTATAAAAAAGTGTTAAATTTTCTTCTTGTTGGATAGTATAAGTCAAGAAAAGTGCATAAAAATGCCCTTCATCATCATCATCATCATCATCATCATGATCTTCTTCTTCTTCTTCTTCTTCTTCTTCTTTTAGAAAAAAAGAATTATGGAAGGGCCGAACGGCGAGAGGACAGGGGGACTGCCCTAATAGGAGAACCGGAGGTAGGCGGAGGTCCTAATGCCCTTGATGGGTCGCAGATAACGACACTGCCCAACGGTCGAGGCATTTGGCTACTAGTCGTAGGGGCCTGGTCTTCGCTATCAGACTGGGAAGACTGCTCTATGGGTCTCTTACCCTTCCTAATGGCGCTACGGTCCATAGGAAAAGAAGGGGATCAGACTAACCTGGGAGTTGAAAAGGCTCAGGTCGCAGAAGAGGAACTCAAAGAAGAAGGAAGTAGAGGATGCAGTGGCTGCGTAAAGATTTCTACAGGCCTTTGGAAGGCTTTTATAGCCCTTGTTTCTGGCTAGCGCTGCCCGAAATCTTGCCACCTGGCATGCGTCCATTGCACTGCAGGCTGCCAGCCGGAAATCTCGCCTGGGCCCGAGACGTGTTGCCTCGTTTCTCCAGGAGACGTGATCCTCGGCCAATCGTGAGGCATAAAAAATGGGGAAGCAATGATGCCCTTGCCTTTTCTCCACTATTCGATGAGCCTTTTTCTTCGGAGCGTCCGGTGCCAACGTCAGCCCCCTTAACACATGATTACGGAAGGTCATCGAAGAGACACCACCTCGAAACCAAGCGCCAACGCATCAGCCCATTTAAAGCGCACCAAAAGAAGCAATCATTCCTTTTAAATTTTCGCACCCCTTTCGCCCAAAGGGCGGCAGGCGCTGGTCCTTAGCGCTCAGGGGCAGGGGGGCATCTGATGTGGCTGGTGTAGCCATGTGTGGCCATGGGGGCAATCTCGACAAAATCAAAGCATTTTGTGCCCCGGCCATCCCTGGCCGGCCCTCTCGGCTCCGACATCTCCAAGCCCGCTGAGTCGGCCCTGGCCATCCCTGGCCGGCCCCTCTCGGCCTCGGCATCTCCAAGCATGCCGAGTCGGCCCCGGCCATTCCTGGCCGGCCCCTCTCGGCCCCGGCATCTCCGAGCCCGCCGAGTCGACCCCGGCCATCCCTGGCCGGCCCCTCTCGGCCCCGGCCATCCCTAGCCGGCCCCTCTTGGCCCCGGTATCTCCGAGCCCACCGAGTCGGCCCCGACCATCCCTGGTCGGCCCCTTTCGGCCCGGCGTCTCCGAGCCCGCCGAGTCGGCCCCGGCCATCCCTGGCCGGCCCCTCTCGGCCCCAGCATCTCCAGGCCCGCCGAGTCGGCCCCGGCCATCCTGTCCGGCCCCTCTCGGCCCCGGCATCTTCGGGCCCGCCGAGTCGGTCAAGGCCATCCCTAGCCGGCCCCTCTTGGCCCCGGCGTCTCCAGGCCCGCCGAGTCGGCCCCGGCCATCCCTGGCCGGCCCCTCTCGGCCCCGGCATCTCCGAGCCGCCGAGTCGGCCCCGGCCATACCTGGCCGGCCCCTCTCGGCCCCGGCGTCTTCGAGCCCGCCGAGTTGGCCCCGGCCATCCCTAGCTAGCCACTCTCGGCCCTGGGGTCTCCAGGCCCGCCGAGTCGGCCCCGGCCCCTCTCGGCCCCGGCATCTCCGGGCCTGTCGAGTCGGCCAAGGCCATCCCTGGCCGGCCCTCTCAGCCCCGGCATCTCCAGGCCCGCCGAGTCGGCCCCAGCCATCCCTGGCCGGCCCCTCTCGGCCCGGCATCTCCGAGCCCGCCGAGTCGGCCCCGTTCATCCCTGGCGGCCCTCTCGGCTCCGGCGTCTCCTGGCCCGCTAAGTCGGCCCCGGCCATCCCTGGCCGGCCCCTCTCGGTCTTGGCGTTTCCAGGCCCGCCGAGTTGGCCCGGCCATCCCTGGCCGGCCCCTTTCGGCCCCGGCGTCCGAGCCCGCCGAGTCGGCCCAGGCCATCCTTGGCCAGCCCCGCCTCGGTACTTCCTGGCCGGGGAGGTCGGCCCCGGCCGCCCCTGGTCAGCTAGGCTCAGCCTCGGCTCCCCCGGGGGGTCAAGATATATCAGTTCTTCCCAGATCGGCCCCAGCATGGCCCCAGCCGTTCAAGAAACCATCTCTCTGACTCGCGCCGCCTGACAATGCCAGATCCACCTACCCATTTGCCACACTGTTGATGGGACTAGACCCAACAACTCAGCAGCCCCGCTGATTGATGGGACTTAACCCACCAACCGTCATTTTCTCCCTCTCCGATGGGACAGGACCCACAACCAGCCCAGATCCACACAACTTCCAAGAACCCGCAGACATTCCTTCCTCACGGAATCCCACGTGACCATGTCAATCCTTATAAAAAGGTGAATCCACTCTCTAAAAGAGGTATATGCGATAACCCCAAAAATCGTGGTCTTAGCACTTAAAAAGGGATCCCTCCTTTTTGAGACCTCTTTTTCACACCAAAAAGGGCTCGTTCGAGCCTCTCTTCAGCTGTGACCTCAATCGCTGACTTGGACGTCGGAGGGTCCCACCGGAGAATCCTCTCCGGTCTTAGGACTTTTTTGCAGGCAACCTGGTGAAGGAAAGGTTCGAGAAGCACTCCGTTCCCGACGTCTAGGATCGATGGTTGGGCATCATCAGGTATCGTAATTTTAAAACTAAGATATTATAATTTTTTTTATCAAATATTATGAAATTATTTTAATATTTTTTAATAGATACCATATCAATATGAATCAATAAGAAAGAAGATGCAGCAAACGTAAAACTTACGGTGCCGGATGCGATGTACAGTCTTTTTTTGGGTACAAAACCCACGGGGGTCTCTTAGAGCCCGGTGTTCCTCTCTCTCTCTCTCTCTCTCTTTCTATCGTCGGCAATGGGCACGTAGACGCCACTCATTCCTCGGAACAGACTTCTTCACATGTCCATCGATTTCTTTTCATTACTTCGAACAATTTCGCTCTGGACGGATGATATAAAAAGAAGTCATGGTTGCGCTCTGGACGGCTCCCCAAGAATCGGGTTAGAAGTAGTAACCGTAGAATATGGCTCTAGCTAGGAGTTTGCTGTAGCTAGACAGATTAGGTTTGAAAAGGATTAATCTTGCGTTTCTCTTGAATCATATTTGGTAGCAAATAGCACTAGAAAATTGATCTCGTGTTGATGCCTGATCACTTTGAGCTAGCATCCTTGAGCGTTGACCGTTTCTCCATAGAAATATCAGAGCCCTTTCTTTGTCTTCAAAGCATGCAAGAAATCCCACGGTCGGATATTCCGACGGGGACCCTCCGACGTTCAAGTTAGTGCTCTGAACAACAGTCGTGAGCTTGAGAAAGCTCAAAAGAGAAAGAGCCAGAGGCTCAGAATGAGTGTGTTGAGTTTCTGGAGTTACTTAGTCGGAGGTCTCTCTTACCCCTTTTATTTATCTTTGGACCTTGTCTTTTGGTTGAGAGGCTTGGATCTTTGTCATCTAGTAGAAATGAGCCACGTGTGGCCTCATGATGAACCATGACTTTTGAGGCTTATCTGATATGAGTGGTTGGGGGTTTCATGATGATTGAGGACTTTTGGTAGATAAAATGTCAGGATTGATATCTGTGAGACCTGAGGTGCTGCCACCTGTCGAAGCTTTATGAAGATACTTCTTCTTAGTGGCATGTCAGAGCTGCAGGCGTTGTCTTTCAGTGATATGTCAGAGCTAAAAGCATCGTCCTACCTTATGCAAGTCATGATTTCATCCGTAGATCGAGTGTGCACAGATGGCCTTTTCTGGTACATTGATCTTGAATATTTATTAAATGGCCAGAGTCCTTGTTTAGTCTCCATGAGTCCCTTCTTGAATTAAATAAAGGCTAATAGTACCCTCGGACCCATAGGCCACTCAAGGAAGCCTCTGGCTCATGCATATGCCACCTGACACGTTGAGAAGCTATATCTCCCCTTCATCCAATTCTATTGCCTGGACCTGGCCCTTGGTGAGCCATGGTGACCGTACCCTCTACCTGATGTGTAGAGTCGGAAGGTCCGCGGAAGGTCGCGGCCGTTGGGCGAGGGGCCACCGTGGATGGCCGGCTGGGAGGAGCTTGCTGGCAGGGAGAAGCAGGCCGCCTAGGGACGCTGGTGGCCACCTAAGGCCTCTGCTCCACGAGGCCGTTGCTGGCTGAGGCCGGGCAGGCATATGTGGGACCTGAGTCCGATGAGGCCGCCTAGGATTGCTCGGGGCTGTCTAGGATTGCTCTTGGCCGCCGTCATGGGAGTGTCAGGGGCCATCTGGGATTGCTCGGGAGCCGTCTAGGCTGCTCTTGGCCGCCGTCATGGGAGTGTCGGGGGCCGTCTAGGATTGCTCTTGGCCGCCATCATAGGAGTGTCGGGGGCCATCTGGGATTGCTCGGGAGCCGTCTAGGCTGCTCTTGGCCACCGTCATGGGAGTGTCGGGGGCCGTCTAGGATTGCTCGGGAACCGCCTAGCTGGGAGAAGCTGGAAAAGGTCGTCCAGGACCTTCGTGAGATGGGGAGTCAGAAACTCCTCGTCCTGGCTTCTCTATGCCATCTTTCATCATGCATGGGATCAAAAAAGGGGTCAAAGTGGCACGTGGCCTTTATAAGACCATAAATACCTTGGCACATAAATGTAGTAGGGAGCCATCGTCGTGGTGGAATTGGGAGTCTGGACCTGAAGCTGCCTAGAAAGGCCGCCTAGGATGGCCACTTAGGATGGCCGTTGAGGAAGGCCATCGAGGAAAAGGCGACTAAGAAGGCCGCCTAGGATTGCCGTTGAGAAAGGCCGTTAAGGAAAAGGCCACTTAGGATTTCCTTTATGTCTGCACCATTAAATACTGCCCATTGATTTGCCTATTGGACATTAATGACAAAAGGCGGTCTTAGGAGAACCCACGCAAGTGACGTGGCTCTTTTTATCTCTTGTTCTCTCTTTTCATTATGACGGACGTAATTAACGAAGATGGCCGTCTACAAAAATTATTTAAAAATTACTGTTTTTATTACCCATGGGCCTATTAACTGCCCCATCATATGCATGCTTTTTAGATATTAATTAGCTTTAATACTTTATCTCTTCCTCCACTTTAGCGACAAGCTGGAAGGTCATCTTCTGATATTAAGAAGGGCTTTTTTTTTTTTTTGTACAAGCGGGTGATCACACCAATCTAGGGTGAGTCAAACCGAGATATCAGAGTACAAAATTTGGGAAAGAACAGAGGGGCAAGGATCACCCGGCTTCCAGCTCCAAGAATCAGCAGAAGACATCATCCTAGCAGCAATCCAATCTGCCGCAGAGTTAGCTTCCCGGTAGATGTGCCTAATCCTGGCACAAGAGATACCCTGAAGGGTAGAATGAATATCACCAAGCAAGGGGATGACAGGCACACGGGCGCAGGAGTCCTGCCTAATCCAGCGGATAACCGTAATGGTGTCCCCTTCAACAATAATGCTGCGAGCTCCAAGACAGCGAATAGCACAACAGATACCAGCCCAAGCAGCACACAACTCCGTAAAGGGCACTGTGGAATCAAGAAGACCAAATCCACCAGACGCCAGCATCTCACCGTCAGGCCCACGAATCACAAACGCTGAGCCTGCACATCTTCCGCGAACACTACCATCGAAGTTGATTTTAACAAACCCTGGAGGTGGGGCTCCCAAGAGATGAAAACCGTACGCCGGTACGCTGCCGAAGCAGCAGGGGAGTCCCAGTGGCCAGGGGTAGCAGAAAACCAAAATCTCTGATGGAAGGTATACTCAGCAGCTAAGGAGAAAGCAGCCCTAACAACGCTGCGAGGATGAATAGTCTCATCAGCAAATAGAAGCCGATTCCGAGATAACCATATCTGATAAGCAGTGTAAGCCCTCCTCGAAACCAGAAGGTGGAGTCCTCTTCCCATATCCTCCCTGATGATACTCAAAAAGTGATTACACAGGGATTCAACCCCCTGATCCCAAGGACCAGCATCTGAAATCTGCCAGATCTGTCGTGCATGGGAGCAACTGAAAATAGCATGACCAACAGTCTCGTCCTCCCTACGACATAAAGGGCAAGTAGGCAGAATACCCATGCCTCTTGCGGAGAGCAGGGAACAAGTAGGGAGTGTGTTCCATGCAAGTTTCCACATAAAGAGCCGCACCCTGGGATGAATAGGGAGATGCCAGATCCACTTCAAATCAATCGAATGCTGAGGCTGAGGGCTGTAAATCTCAACAAGATCTCTAATAGGAGCACGGGACAAACATAATCTCCTCCAAACCCATATCAGGGGTGGGACCCGAGTAAGAGGAATGGCAAGAATGCGCCGGCAAAGCTCAGGTCCAAAAAAACTGGATACCATAGAAGAAGACCAAGCAGAGCGATCCGAACCGAATAAGTCAATCACCCTCATACCCTGCGGGATGTCAGAACTCACGAAAGTAGGCCAACAGGACAGAGGAAGGTCAGCTATCCAGGTGTCATGAATAATATCAACAGAGGCCCCATCGCCTAGCGACCAAGAGATGCTGTCCAAAATGGGCGGAGCATGCCGGCAGACCTCTTTCCAAAAAAAGGAGTGCCCAGGGGAAAGCTGAGGAGGAGAGGAAGAATTTCAGTCTCCATATTTGGCCCGCATAAAGGAGCTCCACAAACAGTGCGGATCAAGCAAGAACCGCGTAGCATGCCTCGCAATCAGAGCCTCCCTCCTAACAATGAGTGACTGGATCCCGAGTCCACCCTCAGTAATCGGCATAGAAACAATATCCCAAGCCAGGAGATGAATACATGCCCATCCTGCATCGAAGCCCAAAGAAAATCTCGAACTGTCTCTCGATCTTCCTCAAGCAAGATAAGGGAACAGCAGCATTGGCAAGCAGATAGAGAGGTAGGGAAGATAGCACCGAGCGTAATAGTGAAAGCCTCGCCATCATAGAGAGCCCAGTGACCTGCACCCATCCAATCTGTCACGGATTAAGAAGGGCTTTAGTTTGTTACCAAACCTCTTCTTGAAGGGACATTTCAGGAATAAATGATTGATAATTTCAGAAGGGACTTCACGTAAGAGGCATCTATTACTTACGAATCAACCTTTTTTCACCATATATTTACCTGTGTGCAACTTATTCCTTAGGGCTAACCATAAGAATACTGTAGATTTAAGTGGCATGACAGCTTTTCAAATAATTTTATGGAACGACTAAATCAGACCTTCACGGTTTAAAAATTTGCATAAGAAATTAATAGATCACCGCTGGGAGTGAGCTTCGATACTGATGTATCTTCGATTCTGATTGGCCTAAAGGTGGTAACGAGACTAAATAGGGAGTCAAGTTGCTCAACATCACCGATTGATAAAAGACCAAAAAAAACTTAATATTTCAACTAGGAGAGTAGCAGTTTCTGTCCATATCGAGCTTTATGCTGCATGGCTGGTATTTTTTATGCTTTTCAGACTCTTCGAGCTCAGAGGCTTGTAATTGAGGAGACTCTATGATTGTCATACAGTAGATGCGGAAAAGAGTGCTCCTAATGTATCCATCAATCCGATCTTAGAGATATTTGGACCATGCTTCAGAAGGTGGTAACTGCCCAGATTCATCATGTATTTGTGAAGCCAAAACGGTAGCTGACTGGGCAGCGATGACCGTGGTTCAGTATGTAGAATATAGGATATGGACGATGGATGAACCATGTTCTCCTGTGTTGTTATAAATTTTGCATTCTGATGTATTTGGGTGTCCATACTAGACTAATATGATCGTTCGTCTTTATCAAAAAAAAAAAAAAAAAAAAAAAAAAAAAAAAAACTAGGAGAGTAGCAGTTTCATTGGGAAGCCATAGAGCAATTTGGCCTGACATAGCTTTGGTGCAGATCACTGTATATGCAAGCTAGAGCTGTATTGGTCCCATCCAAGTAACTTTTTTAAATCTAATATTTTATCCATATTTCAATCTAAATGAAGAGCAGGTTCAGAAAGCCGCCTCTTAATTTCTATAAATATCTCTCCATATTAATGATAGATTAATAGTATATCAGCAAACTCTCATCCCTAATTTTTTATTAGCATAAAACGTGCAGTTTCTCGATTTTCTTCTTTCAAATGGTTTGAAGCTCATTTTTTAAGAAGGGAAGAGTTGAGGTGCGAGATATTTTTGGTGCCTATATTTTCATGAATTAATTATAGGTAATTGTCTTTTACAGTGAAGTTTGCATGACGGGAACGGTGTCATCATTGGTCACACGATGATATGTTGGTGTATTTGGGCGTAATTTTTAGTCAGCGGGAACTAGGATGGCAATGGTCCGAGACTGCCTTTATTGGTCTTCGTTTTTGTTGAAATTTTTTTTTTTTCGTTTTTCGTTTTGTTAACATGTTATAGTTACAGATAAATATATCCATTGGATATCCATTTGATCATTATATATATATAAATTATATTTAATTTATAATTTATTAAAAAATTTAAAATAATATTAATAAAAAGTTTTAGCTTTGATTTTTAGGATAGCTATGTAAAAGAAAAGAAAAGATAAATTGATTTAAACATATTTTACTAAGAATTTTTATTATATATTTTTTTTATTTATTTTATAATATATATATATATATATATATATATAATTAAATTATATATATAAAGTTAACAAAAGATGGAACTGAAAATTAAAAACGATCATTTATCCATTTATCTATTAAACCGTTAAACCATAAATTTTTTGATCTATTAAAATATTTTAATAATACCGATCGATTAAATGATCAAATAAAAAAAAAATCATCATCCTAGCAGGAACCGTGGATGGCATATCGGTGCTGCTCAAGAGCCTTAAAAATTTCTCACATATATATATATATATATAGCTTAACAAATAACCAATAGCCGTAATGTATACATATATTGATAAACTTATAGCTGTACTGCTGTAGTAATTTATATTCTGCTGCCTGTATTCATAATTCGAAGTTGTTTTTAAACCGGTGCCTTTTGGCATCGGTTTTAAAGCTAAGGGGTGGGATCCAAAAATTTTATAGGAAGATGTTAAAGGAGAAAACACCATTTTATTTCAGCCCCCTCCCTTGAGCTCGGCCCCATCAGCTGGGGTGCTAACAGGGACCGAGCAAAAATCGCCACATGATGTGACGATTTCAGTTCACTTGAAGTCGTCACACCATGTGGCGTTTTTCTCAGGCTTTTTAAGCTCGAAAGCCCGATTCTTCTTCTTCTTCCTTCTTCCCGCATCCCGATCGGTCTTTTTTCCGATCTCCTGCTCGGCGGCAACCCCCTTCTTCCTCCTATTTTTTGGCGAGCTCTCACTTCTTCCTCCTCTTCCCTCTCACCGCCCTCGCCTCCCCGGTCAATTACTGCAGTGAGTGTTTATTTTTTTTTATAATCACAAATCCAATGCTCTAAATATCTTTGCATCATATTCGTTTAATGTGCTAGGCTAATGAAGTAAATGCAACTAATTATTCAAATGCTGATTTTATTGATCATATAGATGATTATAGAACAATATTTGGACATGTATATTTTTCTTTTGATGACACCATCATTTCTTGGTTTGGCAAGAAATTAGATTACATTTATAGGCGTATACACAAGAGGCTAGATAACTTTTGATCACCTTTTTTTCAGATGGAAAACTGTACGTGTTCTGCTATATTATGATGGATCAATTGAACATGGTGGCAAAGAAGGGATAAATTATAATCAACCTCCACGTAAATGTTTGAAATTGAGCACGGGAACACGCTTTGCTGAGTTAGTTGATCAGGTACATACAGTTCTAACAATTCCAGTACAGAGATATATCATCAGATTGATGTGGAAATCTCCAACATTGCATCAAAAATATGTGCTTCTTTCAATTAAGGACGACGACGATGTGGAGCACATGTTGACATTTCCCTCGAAGTTTCCAGAATATCGGTGTATTGAACTCTATATTTTAAAGGATGATGTTCCAGAGCCATATAGTGTTGGTCATATAGAGAATGTTTATAACAGTTCTCCTATAGCCCAGCAGTAGGAAAAGGTTAGGACTCCAGTGGATTTTCAATGATTGAGGGATTTATGCCATNTATGCCAGCAGTGCAGAGTGATGATATGGTAAACAATCAGTGTAATATTGATAGTCGAGGAATGGAGTCAGACGAGAGTGCAGATGATGACTATTGGCCTGAACATGATAACTCAGATGAAGAGTCAAATGAAGATGAAGAGTCATATGGAGATGATATAGTTCATGAGACTGGCTTTAGTTCCATTCCTGCATATAGTCATTCAGAACATATTCCAACTCAGGTACATGATCACCAAGCCTTTGCATATGAACAAGTACCAGAATTTTATGATGAGTTGAATTTGCATGATGGTGGAAGTGTTAGTACTTCGAGAGAGTTACCCTTAAATTCTTAATTTTGGGATCCATCAATGACTGAGTTTGCTAAAGGATTATTGTTTAATACTAAAGATGAACTGAAGAGAGCATGTGAAATGAATCACATCAAGAAGCATCGCACATATAATGTTGTGGAGTCGAAAAAATTATTCTGGTCTGTGAGATGTGCCTCTTCAAGTACTGCCCAACGGTGTCCGTGGAGGTTGCATGCTACCAAGTTGAAGAAGCATGGATTTTTTGAGATCATAAGGTATGAAGGGCCGCACTCTTGTTTATTCAGTAATTTAACTCGGGATAATAAACATATTACTTCTCAAGTTATTAGCCATGATGTTCGACACATTGTGGAGAAAGATCCAAGTGTGAATATTGAAGCTATTATAGCAACCATTGCAGAACAATTTCACTATACAGTGTCATATTCCAAAGCATGGCGTGGAAAGCAGAGGGCATTGATTGATATATTTGTGAATGGGAACCGTCATATGCAAAGCTTCCTAGATACATGCTTGCACTACAGAATGCTAACCCTGGAACAATTATATGTTGGGATTTCTACAGTGAAGCAAGTTCTTCTGAACGGGTCCTGAATTATGTATTCTGGGCATTTCAACCATCTATTGAGGGGTTTCGGTATTGTCGCCCGGTGATTTCTATTGATGGAACACATCTTTATGAAAAGTATCGGGGGAAGATGCTGATTGCGACAGGCACTGATGCTGATAATAGGATATTTTCACTGGCCTATGCAATTGTGGATGAAGAGTGTACAGCTAGCTGGAGCTGGTTTTTGCTGAGGCTTAGGAGGCATGTTGTGAAAGATAGAAATGGCATTTGTCTTATATCTGACCGACATCCTGATATACTAAGTGCCATAGCTGATAATGAAATTGGATGGGCTCCACCAAGAGCTTATCATCGATATTGTTTGAGACATGTTTGCAGTAATTTTAACTCAAGATTCTCAAATGTTCAGTTGAAAAGAGCAGTATGGAAAGCAGGGAGCGAACATCAGCTTCGGAAGTTTAACTTTCTGATGGAAAGGATTAAAACAGTCAATGCAGAAGCTTGGACTTGGCTATCGAAGTTAGAGCCGGAGAAGTGGACATTGGTACATGATGGGGGCTTTTGCTACGGAACATTGACAACCAATCTCTCAGAGGTTTTTAATTGCGTGTTGAGGGGAGCTAGAAATGTGCCAATTACTGCGTGTGTTCAGATAACATTTCGTCGTCTCGTTAAATACTTCAACACGAGACGCACAGAAGCCTTAAGGTATGTACAGGAGAACCCTAACAACCTTTTCACTCCTCATATTTCGATTAAGGTTGCTGAAGGTCAGGCCAAAGCTAATGAGCACAGAGTAACTAGATACAACATGCAAAGAGCTACTTATGAAGTCGTGACAAGGAGGTTCAGTGAAGCTCTCAGGGGTGGAGGCAACGTTCAGACTGTTTCTCTTAGTGACCGTAATTGTTCATGTGGGAAGTTGACAATATATAAATATCCATGTACACATGTGTTAGCAGTGTGCCAGGAGATTGGCATGGACTCAGCGGCTTTTGTTGATGAAGTATATAGTATTCACTCCTACATTACTACCTGGGTTGGGGAGTTCAACCCGGTACTACATGAAGACTACTGGTTGCAAACACCGATCACGTGCATACCTGATCGGGATCGTCTTAGGCCGAAGAAAAGAGGAAAGCCAAAGTCAACTCGGATCCATAACGAGATGGATGAGGTTCAGCCTAGAAGAACAACTCGATGTTCTATTTGCAAGCAAACGGGTCATTCCAGACGCCGTTGTCATAATGTAACTGGTGGACCTTCAGGATCGTAAATTTATGTACTCTTTAAGTAAAATGGCCATTCTTGTGCCTATGATGTACTTGTCTCAGGAACAAGACTATATATTTCTATATTAATGATGTACTTGTGTCTATGATCGAAAATTTATGGATGTATTTTCTTTTTGTCATGATTAACATTTGATGACGTGAGTTTCGATTGAGTTTTGGTCGAGTTTCGATTGAGTTTTGATTGAGTTTCAGTCGAGTTTTGATTGACTTTTAGCAATTGATTTCTTTCTATTTTGCATTTGGCACTCAGGCAAATGCAAAAAAAAATTCAGACTGAAATGTGTTTCCGCGGGGGGGGGGGGGGGGTTGGGGTGATTTCTGCTGAAATTTTAAGTCCCCCAAAGGATGTGCTCTTGGCCAGGAACCCTGAGAAAATCGCCACTTGGAGTGGCGATTTCAGGGATGAAATCGCCACTTCATGTGGTGATTTCCTCCTCCTTCCGCCCACCTTCTGAAATCGCCAAATGAAGTGGCGATTTCCTTCTACGTAAGCAGCCTTCTGAAATCGCCATTTGAAGTGGTGATTTCAGTATTGAAATCGCCACTTCATTTGGCAATTTCAGGCGCCCCATCTGAAATCGCCACTTGAAGTGGCGATTTCAACCCTCAAATCGCCACTCCAAGTGGCGATTTTCTCAGGGTTCCTGCCCAGAGCACATCCTTTGGGGACTTAAAATTTCAGTAGAAATCACCCCAACCCCCCCCCCCCCCCCCCCCCCCCCCCCGAAAACTCATTTCAGTCCGAATTTTTTTGTGCATTTGCCTGAGTGCCAAATGCGAAATAGAAAGAAATCAATTGCGAAAAGTCAATCAAAACTCGATCGAAACTCAATCGAAACTCGATCGAAATTGAACCGAAATTTGATCGAAACTTGACCGAAACTCGATCGAAACTCAACCAAAACTCGATCGTAACTCAATCGAAACTCCACCGAAACTCGATCGAAACTCCACCGAAACTCGGCCAAAATTGCACCGAAACTCGATCGTAACTCAATCGAAACTCTACCGAAACTCGATCGAAACTCCACCGAAACTCGGCCGAAATTGCATCGAAACTCGATCGTAACTCAATCGAAACTCCACCGAAACTCAATCGAAACTCCACCGAAACTCGGCCGAAATTGCACCGAAACTCATTCGAAACTTGAAACTTAACCGAAACTCGACCGAAACTCATTCGAAACTCGACCTTCACTCAATTTTGAAACTCAACCGAAACTCGACCGAAACTCATTCGAAATTGAACCGAAACTTGATCGAAACTCGAAACTCGACCGAAATTGCATCGAAACTCCATCGTAACTCGATCGGAACTCCACCGAAACTCGATCAAAACTCCATCGAAACTCAGCCGAAATTGCACCGAAACTCATTCGAAACTCGAAACTCGACCGAAACTCGATCGAAACTCATTCGAAACTCGACCGTCACTAAAATTTGAAACTCAACCGAAACTCGACCGAAACTCATTCGAAATTGAACCGAAACTTGATCGAAACTCGACCGAAACTCGATTGAAAGTCGATTGAAACTCGACCCAAACTCGATCGAAAGTAAATGCCAATCATGACAAAAAGTAAATGCATTTGAAGAACACATTCTCATAAAAATTAAAATTTTTAGATACATTAAAAAATAAAATTTTTACAGCAGTTGGTTAGAGTACAACAATCTAAAAAACCTAAGTTTCACATCCTCGTCGAGGAGGTCGGCGAATGCGTCCAGTCCGTCGCCTATAGGTCACCAATGGTATGGGATCCTCATCAATCACTTGAGATACCGTCGATCAATAATAATACACACCTCGCCCTGAAATATATTGGTTGATCTATGCATCTGTTGCAAAGTGAGAACAGTAGGATCACGAGGCCCTGAATCTAAGACATTATGAGCCATGTCTGACATAACAAGTTAAAAGAATTATTAACTGACGGTATATCTCATTGCATCAATGTGTTTATAAAACACTTCAACATTATTACCCTTGTGTACTAGGCATACATGTAATTTAGTTAGCAGAAGGCAAACAACTTAACATTTATAAATCGTTGAATCTAAATAGCATAATTAGATACTATAGTACAAGCAATACATCTAGCCTCTTGTGTACACTTATAAATGTAATCTAATTTCTTGCAAAACCAAGAAATGATCAATAAAATCAGCATCTAAATAACTAGTTGCATTTAGTTCATTAGGGGCCATGTAGATTTAATTCGATCAGCATCTAAATAACTAATTGCATCTAATTTTATCCTCCCTTTTGTTGCAAATAAAACATCTCATTAGGGCCCATGACTGTCACAGTGCTTCATCCACGGCCAGCTGTTGTGACAGTCATGGGCCATTTGCATGGATCATGGCAAAACAGATCAGGGCCATTTGGATCATGCGTGCCACAAAGATGATGCAACAAAAAAAACTTACTAGTAATCGACCGGGGAGGCGAGGGCAGTGAGAGAGAAGAGGAGGAAGAAGGGGGAGGATGCAATAAGGCTCTGCTTGCCGCCGACCAGGCTTGGAATGCTCGATCGGAAAGCCGGGGAGAAACAACGCTTGGGAACGCTCGATCGGAACGCTCGATTGGAACGATTTTGAGAGAAGCGCTCGATCAGGAGAGGAAGAAGCTTCTCGCACACAGGCACCGATCGGGCTGAGGGCATTTTAAAAAGCCTGAGAAAATCGCCACATAGAGTGGCGATTTCTCAGCAGAAATCGCCACTCCAAGTGGCTATTTCGATGCCCATGTGGCGATTTCAAGTTACTGAAATCGCCACACCATGTGGCGATTTTAGCTCATTCCATGTCAGCACTCCAGCTGACTGGGCCGAGCTTGGGGGGCTGAAATGGCACTGAGAAAATGCCATTTCAAATGGCGTTTTCTCCTTTAACACCTCCCCTGCAATATCTTTGGATCCCACCCCTTGACTTTAAAACCGGTGCCAAAATGCACCGGTTTGAAAAATGGCTCGATGAGAATTGGCTAAAGATGCATGTCATAAATGCCTTGGTATGGAGCCATCTGCTTCATCCTTTTCCCCTTTTGTTCTCTCTCCTATGCTCGTTCTCAGAGGACGTTTGGATGCTTGCTTGAGGCCTGGACTAAAGGCGAGTCAATGGTCACCTTGGGGAGATCACCTAGGGAGTCAAAGGTCGACCTGGGAAACTGCCATGGGAAGGCCATCTAGAAAGTTCGTCCAGAAGTTGGGCCGCCTAGGAAGGCCGTCTAGAAAGTCCGTTCAGGAGTTGAGCCGCCTAAGAAGGCCGCCTAGAAAGTCCGTCCAAGAGTTGAGCTGCCTAAGAAGACCGCCTATAAAGTCCGTTCAGGAGTTGGGCCGCCTAGGAATATACTGTATCATTGCCTATGGGGTTAACTGGCCCTATCAGGCTTCTAATAATACCTGCTTCAAATGATCCATGTGTGATTTTTGTGTTCTTTATCTTCTCAGTTTGTTATTCCTATGAGTCCCTCCTCTATGAATGTATTTAACTTAATACTCGATTGGCTCAGTGGAATGGTGACTTTGGTGGCTCGTCGGTTGTGTCTTGCCTTTCGGAAGAGCACGCGGCATCACATCATCAAAGCGGTAGTTTAAGCGTGATTTTAAACGACTGCTCTCAAATGTAGTAAATGATATGAATCTATCTACCGAGCCGTGTTGAAGCATTTTCCTTTTCACAAACTCTTTCGATGCTACGACTTATTCTTCTATTTTTGTGGAACAACGGGAAAATATGAGTAGCAGCAGCTTTTATCCTTCGTTTGTTCAAGATTTCAAGTCTATTTTCCAATTGACTTGTCAGGAAAAATTCTTGCGTAGCTTCTATCATAAATCTAAAGCCAGACAAGCACAAGAAATGATGACAATGATGATAACAATAGTAATATTAATAAATGATAAACACAAGAAAAGATAATAATAAGGGTTAAGGAGGCATTTTCATTCCTCAGATTTCAGTGACTTAGGGATAAGCATGCAGTTCTTACCCCCCAATTACATGTCAGTAAGGCCCCCAATTACATGTCAATAAGGACAAGCAAGTAGTCAAGGAAGACGATAAGCAACGAATATGTATGAACTAGGTCATGTATCATGAGCATGTGCATGTTCAGGCTGATGGGTGAACTCATAATCAAGGTGAACAAAGGCTCGCTCTATCTCAGGAAGAAGTTCAAGCTTATCCTGTAAGGCCTCCCCGATGTCATGTGCCTCTCTCAAACGCATGGTTGATGGCAAGACAATATCGATCTCAACGAAGTAGTGTGAGCCGAATGTGTAGGCCCGCACAGTGTCGATATGTCTTACGGCCTCGTGATGGTTCCGGCAAAGGTAAGTCAATTTCTGTAGGAATTCTGGCTTCGCCGACCGGCCCACCAGGGAGTTAACCATTTCCAGCGCAGCCATCGACCACGTACGAATAGTATTTAGCGCCAGCTGTACATCAAAATATATTAAATACAAATGTGGTCAGTCATGTTGGTTTCAAGGACTGTAGATTTTCAAGAAATGTAAGAAACATAATGCACTCTTCTTCAATTTAAAGTTCAAAAGGAAAGCCTCCTCATAAGGGATCGTATCATATCACAAACAAATAGACAACATGCAGTACTGATGCAACTGGATTCTACAGATAATTAAATCAAACTTTTGGGCCAACACCTACAGTTTGCCTCACAGCCAAGTATCTGGTTCTGTTTCATATATCGGCCGGTGCCACCAGGTGGACGACCGTTGTAGGAGAGAGGTTTATATGGGACAGCGAAGTGGCATTACATCAGCTAAGCTTTTAAGTTTTCCAATAAGCTTTTCCATTCTTACATTAGTCTCCTCCTCCTCCTGATGCAACAGCATGCAAATTCCAGTTGCAAACCAAAGCAATTGCTTATACAGTTCCTACTGAGGTGCAATGAAACGAGTGATAACAAGATTACAACTCACAATGATAGCTCCAACAGGATCAATCCAGTCCTTTATATAATTGGCGAGAAGTAAAGCCACCAGACCAATGACATTTGTAATGACATCAAAAAAGTGGTCCTGCGTGTAGGCCGTGAGACCCCCTTTGGTGAATGAGCGGCAGCAGAAAACCAGAGCAAGCTTCACCAGTGTTACAGATGACATAATGCCCACAACCCATCTCTCTTGCTGCTTTGTCAAGCTGAACTCATCTTCCTGCATCAAACAATCAGACAACCATTTGTCTTAATTCACAGACACCACAACTATGATATTCCTAGAAGCCTAAATAAGTTGTCAGGCTTGAGCTAGCAGGATGGCTATCAGGAGATGATGTAAATAAGTCAATAGTACGGTAGCAAAATAAATAAGAACAAAATTAGTGGACATCAAACCACTATTATTGGATGGTTGAAGAGATTACAAATTGAAATCTTTGTAATGAAGTTTGTCAAAAATAATGTGATGATGCCTGATCACCTTGAGCCGACGTCCTTTAGCGTCAATGGAAGTGTCGTCAGATTGCTGAAGAAGCTTCGCTTCGGCGCGAGATCTGCAAGAAGTCTCGGGAACCGGATATTCCGGGGGACCCTTCGACGCTCAAATTAGTGATCAGACTCACAGCCGTGAGCTTAGAAAAGCTCGAGAGAGAGAGAGAGAGAGTTAGGAAGAAGATGATCCTAACTTTCTTAAGTGCTTAATGTTCATACCTCTCTCGGGGGTTCCTATTACCCGTTTTATTGATACTTGGAGTTTGTGTAACTTGCTTCGGAAGCTTTGGAATCTCATGATGATTCACGACTTTTGCCAATGGAATGTCAGAACTAGTGGGATTTGCCCCATCTGAACCGAGTGATTGGTACTTTTTATGGCAGATGACGACTATTTGGGCTTATCTTGATCAAGTCATCAATGATCATGATGGGTTGTACTTCTTGGACTTGTGCCGGAATCGATAGAGTTTGTCTTATTAGACATATATGACTCAGAGTTGATCAGTGGGTCCAGTCTTATCAGAAATGAAGGCTTGCTAAGGAAGCTGAAGTTAGTCTTGAATATAAGACAAAATAAGAGCAGGGGCCGCTCAGGAACAGGGCCGATTATGAACTGGACAATTATGAACTGGGGCTAGGAGCCTACCGGAACCGGGGCCGTCTGGGGCTGGGGCCGTTCAAGGATAGGGGCCGCTTTAGGGTCGATTATGAACTAAGGCCGCCTAGGAGCCCGGGCCGTCTTGGGGCCGCTCAGGAATAGGGACCACTTTAGGGTCAATTATGAACTGGGACCGCTTGGAACCGGGGCCGCCTAGGAGTTGGGCCGCCTTGGGGCCGCTCAGGGACAGGAGCTGCTTCAGGGCTGATTATGAACTGGGGCCGCCTAGGAGCCGCTGTCATCCTAGCCATCCCCGCCGTTAGGTAATTTTGGCCGTTAACCCCCACATGCTTTTATCAGCCACATCATATGCCCCCTCCGCTCCTGAGTATTGGCGCATGCTCAAAGCGTGTGCCAAGAGAAAGGAGCGCAAACTCTTCCGCTTCCATAAATTAGCGGAGGGGGCGCATGTCCTCGAGAAGGTAAAGTCTTTTCGAAGTCTTCTCATCATTTAAGAAGTGGCACCAGAGACGATGTGGTCTGCGGGGGATTGAGGAAAATGTCCCTCGAGCAACGAAAAAAGGGAGTGTCATTATTGAATTATTCTTATATGTGTCCCATCATCGAGTACGGATTGCGCCATTTATGCATCACCGAGGCATCGTATCTCGAACGACAAAGGATTTGTGGACAGCTAAACGTATCTCCATTCATAAATCTCCATGTGGCACTATAGTGGGTGGGATATTTAAAAGTCACGTATAAAGACTGTCCCGTCCATCCCTTCGGGCCTTTCACACCCCCATTACCTCCCTTGCTTTCTTCGCCTTATGAGCCTCGAGCTTTTGCCTTTGTCCTTTGATCTCCAGGTTAGTCCCCTTTACTTTTTTTGCTTTTTCCTTTTATGGATTTCAATTCCATACAAAAGGTAAGAGCCCCATGGTTGAACCCTCCAGGAGGAGATCCTCCAGGCACGGCACCGAGCTCCTGGTGGTATCTCCATCCATGGTCGCCCGGCGACTGCCGCCCAACCACCATCTAGGGCCTCTTCCCACCACCTAGGGCTTCTTCTCCTCCTCCTAGGGCTTCTCCTCTGCCCCCTAGGGTTTCTTCCCGATCATCTAGCAGCGCGGCATCTTCTCCGGCTACCCTCTCTGAGTTCGCGGGTCCGGAGAGAATAGCCTCCACCACGACTGCCCAAGACATAAGAAACCTTAGGGCTCAATATGGAATTCCTGATAGTGTCTACATCTCCGCTCCCTGCTCTGGTGACAAGGTGACCTCCAACCAGTCTGGTGGGATTGCCTTGTATGAAGAATTTTTTAAGAGCGGGCTTTGTCTTTCTCTTCATCCATTCTTTCTGAATCTCCTAGATAGGTATGACCTTGTCCCGGCGCAGCTAACTCCAAATTCCATTCGGATTATCTGTGCCTTTATTGTTCTCTGTTATTTTCATGGCATCCATGCCCGAGTTTCTTTATTCCGGGCATTGTATAAACTCGCAATCCCAATAAGGCCGGATGATGGAGCTTTGCCTCCAGACCCAAAAGAACCTTAAACTTGACCTATCCTCCAAAATCAAGGGATGAAAATCCTGATTTTTTTATATTCATTTGGAGGGGGTGAAGACGGGCTGGGGCATTCCCGATACCAGTCCTAATAAGAATGCAACTATAAATAAGGAAGACCGAAAGGTTTTTGATACACTGATTTCATCCAAACTTCCTTCCTGCCGGGACCTTCTGTCGAGGGAATCTTCACGACGTTGCCATAGCACCAGTAGCCGGTGCAGTACCGGTGTCGCCCACACCGGCACCCGATGAGCGCCATATCTCCTTAGTTATCATTCATTCCTCCATTCATTCATTTTTTTTATTTTTCTTGTTTTTTTAACTCCGATCTCCGTTTCCTTATGCAGCAATGAAGTTTTCTTCTAACTTCTTGGTCTTCGCAAAAGAAAAGAGACTGCCGGCGACATGGCGAGGGCAAAGCCCAAGAAGGCTCATCGAGAAAAGCAGGGTGGGTCATCCCGGCCGCCCACGACTCCTTCCACGGCTCTTGAGGTCCCCCCATCGGAAGAGCCGAGAAGGGAGGATCCCCTGCCGAAGTACCAGCAGCAGGGGTTCCTCCCATCGAAGTTGAGGCAGGGTGTCTGGGGAAGCGGCCCCCGCCGCCGCCAAGCTCGGAGGTGAAGCCGCACCAAAGGTGAGGGTTAGGAAGCCTCCGGTGGTGGAAGTTGAGGATGATGCCCCACTAACTGCCCAATCGATGCCAAAAGGAGGGACACCCCCTACCAGCACACCTAGGGATCGGCCATCCCAGGTGATGGCGATGAATCGTGGCCGGCTGATGAAGCGCATTCTGAGGCAGTCCAGCCTCCCAGGCTTCCAAGCCGAGCTCCACCGCTTGCCCATCGCTGATTCTCTTGACACTTTGTTCACCGCCGCCCTTCATGTATGTCTATTAATTTTATTTCCTTTTTTATATTGGATTTACTGGGAGTTTTTAACCGATCACTTCGCACAGATGTCCAACGGCCTCTTTGTTCTTTAGGATGTCTGTGCCGGGGCCGCCAAAACCCGGGCCGACGCTTGGGCTAAGGAATTGGCCAAGGTGCGCGCTCGGGAGGCAAAGGTGTCTAGCGAGCTCTGAGTCGCCCAGGAGGGGAGTAGTTTTTTAAAGGCCCAAGTAGAGGCAGCCGAAAGCAAAGCCAGAGTCGCCAAGGCTAAGCTCGTGGATGCCATGTCGAGGCTTAGGCCGACCAAGGAGAGGCTGGAGGAGGCTCTCCTTAAGTTGGATCATGCTGAGGAGAGGGCCAACAAGGCCGAGTCAGAGGCTCGGGCCGCCTTGGAGAAGCTAGCCGTGCTGAGGCGAATGCCCAGACCTTTTGGGAGAATAAGACCGCCGCCGAGGCTCAAGTCCACGAGGCAGTGGAAAAATTAGCTGCCATCGAAGCCCAAGCTATGGAGATGGTGGCCGCCAACGAGGCTCAAGCCGCGGAGAAGGTGGCCGTCGCCAAGGCTCAAGCTTGGGAGGCCGTGGAGCAGTACAAAGGTTCCACTGCCTTTGCCGCAGAGTTGAATGAAGCGGCCATGGATGCCTTCTCCCACGGCTTCGAGAGGTGTAAAGAGAGGGTCTCGCGGACCTTTAAACTAAGTGGCCTGGAATGCCTTTGACCTGAGGATGAAGAGGAGGATCTAGAGAACAGTGACACCAAAGATGGGTTGGGACCCTCTGAACCTTAGAATTTATTTCTTTTCTATTTTTCAAATACTTTGTAATCCGACTAATATCGGTCTTTTGTACGACATTATCATTAAATTTAATGAAAGAAAAATTTTGTTCAAACATAATGAACTTATCTCTTTGTAGTGCCTTAGTCTTTTGGTGATTATATCTTGGCTTTAACCTTCAGAATCGACAAGGTACACCTTCAGACTCTTGAGCACATTTGGAGAGTTGGCAACTTGATGCGCTTCATAAGAATGTTTTAGGTTTGCCTTAGTCTCCCAAGTTTTTGTTGGAGTGTTCCTTAGATGTTGATGGCAGCCATCGCTTCAGGGATTCCTTGGTGCCGTCTTAGGAGTTGACTCAGAGCCACCGAGACCATAGGAATTGAACCACCTCGAGGGTTTCTTGATGCCGGCCCGGAGGTTTCCTTACGGTCATAGGGCCGCCAAAGTCTTTTTGAAAACTACTATAAGGGTTTTTCGGTGCCGGTCCAGGAGTTTGACTCGGGACCATCGAGACTGTAGGAATTGAACCACCTCAGGGGTTTCTCGGTGCCGGCCCAGAGTTTTTTACGATTACGGGGCCGTCGAGGTCCTTTTAAAAACTACCACGGGGTTTCTTGGTACCGGCCCAGGAGTTTGACTCGGGGCCACCGAGATCGTAGGAATTGAACCATCTCGAAGGTTTTTCGGTGCCGGCCTGAGGGTTTCCTTACAATCACGGGGCTGCGAGGTCCTTTTGAAAACTACCATAAGGGTTTCTCGGTGCCGGCCTGGAAGTTTGACTCAGGGCCACCAGATTGTAGGAATTGAACCACCTCGGGGTTTCTCGATGCCGGCTCGGGGGTTTCCTTATGATCACGAGGCCGGCGAGGTCCTTTTGAAAACTACAACAGGGGTTTCTCGGTGTCGGTCCGAGAATTTGACTCGGGGCTGTCGAGACTGTAGGAATTGAACCACCTCGGAGGTTTCTCGATGCTGGCTCGGGGGTTTTCTTATGATCACGAGACCACCGAGGTCCTTTTGAAAACTACCACGGGGGTTTCTTGGTGTCGGCCCAGGAGTTGGACTTGGGGCCGTCGAGACCGTAGGAATTGAACCATCTCGGGAGCTTTTCGGTGCCGGCCCGAAGGTTTTCTTACGATCATGGGGCTACCGAGGTCCATTTGAAAACTACCATGAGGGTTTCTCGGTGCCAGCCCGAGAGTTTAACTCGGAACCATAGAAACCGTAGGAATTGAACCACCTCGGGGGTTTCCTTATGATCATAGGGCCGCTGAAGTCCTTTTGAAAACTACCACAGGATTTCTCAGTGCTGGCCTGGAAGTTTGACTCGGGACCACCGAGACCGTAGGAATTGAACCATCTCGGGACTTTCTCGATGCCGGCCCGAGGGTTTCGTTACGATCACGGGGCCGCCGATGTCCTTTGCATAATTTTCAAACTAAATAGAAGGATGGAATCGAAAACTTTTTTATATTCATTGGCTAAGTACACTCACTATTGATAATATAGACGAAGGTTGTCCGCATTCCAAGTATGCGGAATTGTCCGCCGTCGAGCTTCTCGAGTTGGTATGCTCCTTGGCGAAGTAGTTCGGTAACTCAATAGGACCCTTCCCAATTTGGAGATAGCTTGCCTCCTTCGGTTGGCTTAAATACTTTGGCCTTTCTAAGGATCAAAACTCCTGGGCGGAACGTCTTGAGGTGGACTCGGGCATTATAATATTTTGTTGCTCGCTAGTAAAAGATAGCCATCTTAAGTCGCTCCCGATCTCGGATCTCGTCGACGAAGTTGAAGTTGGCTTTAGCTGACAGGATTATCTTCTTCATTATATGATTCCATCTGGGGGCTTGGAAGACCAATCTCCACCGGAATGACTGCTTCGGATCCGAAGAGAAGATTGAAAGAGTCTCTTCTGTGAGGATTCTTAGAGTCGTATGGTATGCCCATAATACACTTGAAAGTTCCTCCATCCATTTGCCTTTGAACTCATCCAATCGGGTTCTAAGCCCCCGAAGGATGGTCCGATTCGTGACTTCTGCTTCTCCATTGATCTGTGGATGTCCAACAGAAGTAAATCGATGGCAAATACCTAGTTCAGTGCAAAAGATCTTGAATGCAGCATTATCGAACTGGCAACCGTTATCGGTGATAATAGTATAAGGTAGGCCAAACCAGCAGATAACAGATTTTCAGAAGAATGCCTTCATCTTGCTCTCGGTGATTTTGGCTAACGCCTCGACTTTAACCCATTTGGTGAAATAGTCAATGGTGACAAGAACCTCCTTTGACCTGAAGCTGGAGGGAATGGTCTAAGAATATCCATTCTCCACTGAGCGAAAGGCCATGGAGTAGAGAGCGGACTTAGCTGAGAAGCCGGCTGTCGCTGGATATTAGAATATCGCTGATAGTTGTTACACTTCTGGACTAGCTCAATAGCATCTTTTTTGCATGGTGAGCCAATAATACCCCTGACGAAAAGCTTTGTGCGCCAGTGATCTGTCCCCCAGATGGTTTCCACATATGCCCTTATGAATTTCTCTGAGTATATAGTTGGCATCTGTAGGGCCGACACATTTGAGAAGGGGATAAGAGAGACTTTTTGTATAACTGCCCATTCAGCAATACAAATTTAGGAGCCCTCCACTTAAGTAACATGGCTTCTATAGGATCAGTGGGGAGAGTCCCGTCAATAAGATGGAGGATATAAGCATCCATCCATATTGACTCCTGAGTCACTGATAGAATTTCTTCCGCTGTGCCAATACACGGAAGCTCCAGATGCTCAACATATGTTCTCCCCAATGCGTTATCCACCGAAGTAGCTAGTCGTGATAAGATATCGGCTCTGACATTTTTGCCCCTAAAAATATAACTGATAGTGAAATAGGCCAATGAAGAGGTCAGTGACTTGACCTTATTTAGATATCGAGACATAACTGGGTCTCGAGCTTTATATTCCTCAGTAATTTGTCCAGAGATGAGCTGAGAGTCGGTAAAGGCCCTAAGGTGCTTCACTCTGAATTCCCGCGCAAGCTTAATTTCGGCCAATAAGGCCTCATACTCGGTTTGATTATTTGTAGCTTCAAAGAGAAATCGAAGAGCATACTCCAATACTATGCCCTCCGGATTTGCAAAGATAAGACCAGCTCCACTTCCTTAAGAGTTGGAGACACCATCGACATGGAGGATCCAAGCCTCCACCGCATCTTCATCAGCGTTTGAACATATCATTGGGAAGTCCTTAGGCTGCTCTTCCGTCCAGGTGCATTCCACTAGAAAATCCGCCAGCACCTAAGAGTTCACGGCAGATCGGGATTGAAATGAAAGATCGAATTCTTCCGATTTGATTGCCCATTTAGCCTGCTGACCTGAAGTATCAGGACGAGCCAGAATAGCTCTAAAAGGCTGGTCCGTGAGTACCACGATCGGATGGGCTTGAAAGTATGGTGAGATGCTGAGTGAAGATGATTAGAGCAAAAATAATTTTTTTGGTTCTGGAGTACCTGACCTTCGCATCATGGAGCACTTTGCTGGTGTAGTAGACATGTTTCTGTGCTCCATCAGGGTCAAGGCATACCAAAACAGAACTGACGACCTCTGGGAAGGCAACAAGATAGAGAAAGAGCTTTTCTCCTTCTTTTGGTTTTGATAGTAGTAGCGGTGTGGATAGAAATTATTTCAACTCTTCGAAGGTTTTCTGACAGCTCTCCGTCCACTCGAAACTGTTTGCTTTTCGTAGAAATTTGAAGAGGGACAGACATCTCTCAGCTGACCTTGATAAGAACCAGCTTAGAGCGGCCACTCTTCCAGTGAGCCGTTGCACCTTCTTTTTATTGATTAGTTGCCTCATGTTAAGGATAGCTTGTATCTTCTTCAGATTTGCCTCAATCCCTTGCTAGGTTACCAAAAAGCCCAGGAATATTTCGGCGGTGACTCCAAATGTACACTTGCGAGGGTTGAGCTTCATTTGGTGGCGCTGGAGGTTACTGAATGTTTCTTCTAAATTGGCAACATGGTTGGGGATGCAGGTGCTCTTAGTTAGCATATCATCCATATACACCTCCATGTTACGTCCAATCTGGTTTTTAAAAATCTTATTCATCAGTCTCTGGTAAGTAGCTCCTGCATTCTTCAACCCGAAGGACATTATCTTATAACAATAGATGCCTTTCTCGATGATGAAAGAGGTATTTTCTTCATCCGCCGAATCCATCTTTATTTGGTTATACCCAGAGAAGGCATCCATGAAGTTGAGGAGTTCATGGCCAGATGTAAAATCCACCAATTGATCAATCCGCGGCAGTGGAAAGCTATCTTTAGGACATGCTTTATTGAGATCGGTAAAGTCGATGCAGATTCTCCAACTTTCGCTGGCCTTTCGCACCATCACCACATTGGCTAACCAGTCCGGATATCATGCTTCCCAGATATGGCCGGTAGTAAGCAGCTTGTCAACCTCCTCATTTATGGCTCTCTGCCGCTCGAGGAAAAAACTTCTCTTCTTTTGGCGGATAGGCCGGTACTTCAGATCAACATTAAGCTTATGAGTGATTACCTTCGAAGGAATGCCGAGCATGTCGTAGCTGACCAAACGAAGACATCTGTGTTTGCCTGCAAGAAAGTAAGAAGTTGATTCTTTATCTTCAGAAGAAGAAGCTCGCCAATTTGTACAGTCTTCACAGAGTCGTCCCTCAGCGGGTAGGATAATAAGTGCTCGGCCGGGTCTCCCCTTCTTTCAGATTCTATGGGATCGAACAGCACTGAGGCCGATAGAATCATCGCCTCCTGAGGGCTGAGAGCCATATGATAACATAGTTGCAGTGGATTTTGCCTCCCATGCATCTTACCAATTCTTCCACCGATAGGGAATCTCACAAGCAGGCATTTAGTATATATCACCGCGTCCAAGAGGTTTAAGCCAGGCCAACCAAGGATGGCGTTATAAGCCAAAGGCACTCGGGCCACTAGAAATCTCATTAGGACAGTGCTCTGGCACATAGTGACCTTGTCGTGACCAGCAGAGTAATTTCACCCTCCACCTTCACTGAATTCCTATGAACCCGACGATGGATATAGTTACTGGTTGGAGAGACCTAGAAGATAAGTTTATCCGAACAAAGGCATCATAAGTGAGGATATCCACAGAGCTTCAACTATCCACCAGAATTCTTTTTACAGGATGCTTAACGATTGTCATGGAGACAACTACGCTATCATCATTCATATTACCTCCCCTTCCGCTAATTCTCCTTCGAAAAAAGAGATTACATTTTCTATTCCCTCCTCACTCCTTAGCCTTTTGAAAGGCGTAGCTGCCCCCTAGGAAAGCATGCCCACGGTGCGCTCCGTCGGAGCATTATCGACGTTGGCTTGAGCAGGCGGAGGTTCCATTAGAGCTGGGATGGTCGGAGGTCCCTTCTTCTGAATAAACTTCCCGAGGTAGCCCTACTGGATGAGCTCCTCAATGGCACGCTTCATATTATGGCAATCTTCAGTGTCATGGCGATAATCTCTGTGGAAGCAGCAGTAACGACTCCAATCGTGAGCGACGCCCGTTCTTAATGGAGGATGCCAAAGATAGGGCTCGCTCTCAATCTCCATGAGTATATGAGACCTGGAGGCAAGGAGAGGTGTGAAGTTTTCTTCTCTGGGAGTGAAGTTTCGATGCTAATTATCTGACTGGCGCGGGGGCTCAGGCATTTTGGGAGGAGGTCCACTTGGCTCCGCGCGGACTAGTTTCTTGCTGGACCCTCTTTCAATATCCCTCCGAGTGAAGATAGCTTCGTTGGCACGAATATATTTCTACGCACGACTTAGAAGCTCAGCATAAGAATTGGGAGGTCATTTATCCAGTGAATAGGTGAAGTGAGAGGGATGGAGCCCTCGCTTCAAGGCCAGAATGACTACAGCATCATCGAGGTAGTAGACCTCAAGGGCTACCATCTTGAACCAAGCTACGAAATCCTTCAAAAGTTTTCCTTCTTTTCATTGAATGGAGAATAAACTATCTGCTACCTGGGGGATCTTTCGACGGGCATCAAAATGCACTAAGAAGGCTTTTTCCAATTGTCGGAAGGAGTCAATGCTGCGTGGGAGTAGGCAAGAATACCAAGCACGGGCAACCTTTCGAAGAATAGCAGGGAAAGCAATACATAGAAGGGCATCAGTTGCCCCTTGAACTTGCATGAAAGCCTTATAACTCTTCAGATGATCCAGTGGATCCATAGTACCATCATAAGGATCCAGCTAGAAAAGACGGAACTTATGAGGAACAGGCTCTTCCATAATCCGACGGGTAAGGGGTGGACGAGTATCATAATCCACCCCTGGTTGATTATTGAGCTTCTGACTGAGCTTCTCTAACCGTCGGTCTTACTCCTCCAAACGCCACTCCATCTAGTAATTAAGACCCTCACTTGTTGATTCAGAAGACGAACGGGGAGAGCAGTGGTGCTGACGCCAGTGTATTTGCCTGGGCTCCTTTCCCCGTTTATGTTTGGAGGAAGGGCTCCTCAAGCAGCGGATAGAAGACCATGACCTTTTAGAGGTTTCTTGGTGGTGATGCCTAGATGGAACATGGCAATGGCAATGCTCCTTCGAAGAGGGTCTTATGTAGGTAGATTGTTGACTGGCTGGGGGAGCTATAGCAAGCGGTATGAAATGCTTGGATAGCTATTGAACAGTCGCCGGTTGTTGCCCTTGCAACTCACGGACCGCCCTAACAAGAGCTTGGACTTGCTGGGTAAGAGTAGTTAGTTGTTCATGGGGAGTAGATAAGACTAATGGTGAAGAAAGAATTGGGGGATTAGCCTCCAGATGTTCAGCATGGGAGTAATGCCCCCCCTCCTGAATGTGTCAATACCATTATTGTTCAAGAGGGGGCGAACTTGTTAGCTTAGAGTTACAGAGCTATCCTTCTACGTCCGTCCTCCCCTACCTGGCTTACCAATCTGATGATGCCTGATCACCTTGAGCTGACGTCCTTGAACGTAGTGGAAGTGTCATTAGGTTGAGGAAGAAGCTTCGCTCCGGCACCGAGATCTGCAAGAAGTCACGAAAATTGGATATTCCGATGAGGACCCTCCGATGCTCAAGTTAGTGATCAGACTCATAGCCGTGAGCTTGAAAAAGCTCAAGAGAGAGAGTGTATGAGAGTTAGGAAGAAGATGATCCTAACTTTCTTAAGTGCTTAAGTGTTCATACCTCTCTTGGGGGGTCCCTATTATCCGTTTTATTGATACTTGGAGTTTGTGTAACTTGCTTCGGAAGCTTTGGAATCTCATGATGATTCATGACTTTTGCTAATGGAATGTCAGAACTAGTGGGATTTGCCCCTTCTGAACTGAATGATTGGTACTTTTTATGGCAGATGATGATTATTTGGGCTAATCTTGATCAGAGTCATCAATGCTTCATGATGGATTGTGACTTCTTGGACTTGTGCCGGAATCGATGGAGTTTATCTTATTAGACATATATGACTCAGAGTTGATCGGTGGGTTCAGTCTTATCAGAAGTGAAGGCTTGCTAAGGAAGCTGAAGTTAGTCTTGGAAATAAGACAAAATAAGAGCAGGGGCCGCTCAGGAATAGGGGCCGATTATGAACTGTGGCTGTTTAGGAGCCGGAGCCATCTCGGGGCCACTGAGGAACAAAAGCCGCTTCAGGGCCGATTATGAACTAGGGCCACCTTGGGACCGCTCAGGGAAAGGAGCCGCTTCAGGGCCGATTATGAACTGGGACCGCCTAGAAACCGGGGCCGCCTCAAGGCCGCTCAGGAACAGGAGCCGCTTCAGGGCCGATTATGAACTGAGACCGCCTAGGAACCGGGCTGCCTAGGAGCCAAGACTGCCTTGGGGCCGCTCAGGGATAGAGGCCACTTCAGGGCTAATTATGAACTGGGGCTGCCTAGAAGCCGCTGTCATCCTAGCCATCCTCGCCGTTAGGTAATTTTGGCCGTTAATCCCCACATGGCTTTTATCAGCCACATCAAACTGAAGCCTAGCTTGGTCACTCTGCAATTTACCGTGCTGGTGAGGGATGCGGATTCAAATTCCTAATGCAAGCCTCATATGGGGCAAGTGTAAATAAATTCTAATGGTTAGCCAAGACTGTAGCATGGAGTCACTAATCTTCACTAAAATATTAGAAAAGAAATGTGTCAATTAGAGAAAAATGAAAATAAGCTTATTCAGAAGTTGAGAGATTTTTTAACTTACTTCAGATATTAGGGAGCGTATTGACACCAAAATGATTTGAAGGCCCAGCGTTGCCACAACAGATGCAAAGACAAGGATTCCCTGCAAAGTAAGTTACCTCTAATTGAATAAAATGTAAAGCAACACAGGTGCAAGATAACATATGGTCAACATATTTTACTCATTCCATGAAAGGATAACCAATAACTGAAAAGTATAAGTTCTGAAAGAATAACAACTTCTTATAAGCTAAAATTTAAATGAACTATATTAGTTAAAGGAATTATATTAGAAAAATAGGAAGAAAATTGTTATGGTTTGAAGAGGAAGCACATCTGCAGCAGCCTAAAACACAACTTATATTTCATTCCACTATATTTGGAAGAGAAGGATTGCATAAGATTTACCAAAAATAGAGAGCATGGAAGAGAAAAAAGTGGTCACATCATGAAACAATGATGTTTAAATGTCCTGTAGGTATGGAGCAGTGCAATAGCTGCGATACCAAGACATAACACTGTCAAGGATGCAGCCTGTGTTAATGTAGTACAGGATATGTAGCCATGCCATTATCTAGAGATCATATATTTAAAGAGTAGAACTATGTAGCATGTGATGAATTCAAGTTCATGGACAACTGAACCCATGGAAGTGAGATGAGAGTAAGAATATTACAGAAACTACTATTGTCAAGTCACATCCAGTGGTCTCATTAGAAACTACTAAACCAATGGTTACAAGACAACATGAACACTGATGGAAGATGATGTGGTAGTAACAAGTTGAATAGGTTTTGAAACATACATTAAAATTTACATTGTCAATATAATGTCTAAACTTATAGCAATCGACAGGCAGAATTACATGATACAAAACCAGCAGCAATTTCAAGATCATACGTATCTAATTCCCAGCAACTGGGAGGAGAAAGGCAAATGTCTTGCCATGCAATATATACTCCAATTATTGTATCATAAAAGGTGCACTTCCAAATAGCACGATGTGGAATTTTTTACCAAACTATAATCCGCATCAGTAACCCTTTTTCTGGAAGTCAAGCTAGTGTATCCCAAAACCCCAGAGTCTACTGTTTAGTGAACAAAACAATACACCACAAGCAAGTACACAGAAAAGATGTCTAAAAGTTATGATTGTAATCTATATATTATGCAGGTAAGCATTTAGTGATAACTTCTGGTAACTCTAGAGATATAGCCATGCATCCTATTCTATTAAATCCAAATTAGCATAACTACAAACTAAGGAGCCATTTGTTCATTCGAGCAGCAATTCAAATTTTCAGAAGAAATAATAAATACAAATTGATATGACCATATTCATATTTCGCGTGTTCGATCTAACTTACCAAAGGATAATTAGAAGAGAATAAAAATAAGGAAGTTGGAAAACTGACCAGTGGCTGCATGTGCCTTTTCCCAATAGGATACTGATAGAGATTTGGTGTTTGCATGGAGAATGCAGTAAACCATAAGATAAATCCTGATATCAGATCAAGGAAAGAATCTAGTGTGGATGCAATAATGGCCAATGATCCACTCATTATTGAAGCATAGAGCTTGGCAGCAAAAAGGATCATGTTTGCAATGTTGGATAAGCGGATAGATTTCATCTCACTTCTAGCATTTCTTTCATGCTCTTCCTGTACACATCAAAGTAATTTCAACTCAAAAACCATTCTGGAGATACCAGAAAGAATGATTCATCCCTGTATCAAATTATTCCCCATAATAATTATGACCTTTGTCATTCCAGGTAGAAATCCATGATCAGCCAGCGCATCCATTTCATTAAAGCCCTCTAGCATTTCGACCTGTTGTTGATAATACTCAGCTACCTCATCTCCTGCACCCATGTGTCAAATAAACATCCTATTCTATACCCTTGATTTAATTCAATTGATTCTACAAGTTACAAGCAAGTCAGGAATGCAAATGAACAAATAACGAGCTTGGGCCAGTTGTACAAGCAAGAAAGAAGCAGAATAGAACAAGAGAAAGATTGTTTCACAATTACATATATATACAAAAGCATTTCAGCCAATAGATGCTACGAGACTCTGCAGATGAAACTGTTTATTACTAAAGAAAATTCAGACAGATCTTGCAACAAGAGGAATAAAAGAAAAACTTAGTGTAATACTAACATGATTGACAATCGATGGTCCAAATGTCTTCCAGCACTCAAATTTTCACCTAGCAAAGAACATTGTAGGGTTGTGCAAACACGTGCTATACCCTATGCCATACCAAATATCTTTATGTCCTTCACCAAATCTATGAATATTTATTTTGAATATCCCCCTCTATTTTGGACCCCCCAACCAGAGACCAGTCATCAATCAGCTCTTTATCATACAATCATCCAAAAACTGTCAACTTAACTTGTAGTGTCGTTTCTTCCACATCTAAGTGTTGTGTTTTCGTTTTTAACATATACCAAAGAACAACTTCAGTCATCTAAACACAGATACTTCAAGAAAAAATTGAGGGAAACAAAAAATCAACTTTACACGATTAGCCCAAGCAATCGGCCATGTAAATCATCACAATCCTCATGATCCGATCAGTCACCTGAGATTTACAACGACCGCTAACGAAATAAAGCTCCCATCACAAAAGCCATTACAAGGACCCAAGTTAGGCATCTACATTAATGAAAGAGGCGTGATGAATAAAGACCCAACTTAGGCATCTACATTGAAAGGGGCGTGAAGAATACCTTCAGATTTCTCGATGGGGAATAAGCACCAGTGGCTCATATTTCGTGCTCTCTTTCTCCCACTTAACATGTTCGTCCAGAAGGACAAACAGCCTCTGGAAAGAGGGAAGAAGGGCCATCAAAGGAACGGAATGGATTCGCCCACTATAAAAGACAAGTGGAAAGAGATGAGTAATTTAGAAATGAAAAAGAGGAAGGAATTTCGACGGAAATTAAAAGGAGAAGTATCCAACAAGTAAAAAATCCAAAGAAATGCAAAAAAGGGTACGAGAGAGAATGAAAGACATAAAAAAAAGACACCTAAGATGCCGAGGCAGCCTTGAGGCCACGAGGAGGCTTCTCTTTGTGCTCCGACGGCCGGAAACTGCCGAAGTTTGACCATCACAATCACTTTCGGACGCCGGAAAGAAGAGATCCGATCCGTCGGCGTCCACCTCAGTTTTCACCGATTCCCATGTTGACGCCAAATCAAAACATCCGTTCCATCGAGGATCCTTCGGCGGGCTTCGTTAGATCGAAAGCTTGTAAAAAGTTCTAAAAATCAAATATTTCAACAAGAGCTCTTTCACATTCAAGTTAGTGTTTTGTGATAATAACCGAAGAAAATTTAAAAGAGAAGCTTAGAGAGAGATACTCTTTATAAGCGTATGAGCATGTAGGAGTTGTTGTTGGCTTAGTTTGACTAGTTATTGTTGGCTTAGTTTGACTTATCTGATTAGACGTCTCTTTTACTTATTTTATTAATATTATCAGACTTTAGGTGTAATCATTTGTCAGAGTATTTATGATAAGAGCAATAATAGGACTCACCTTCTTGTAAGAACTGCATGCCATGTCTTGTTAGAAATGAAAGGCCATAGCAGAGTTGGTGAGCTCTTCTTGATTTAGATGATTACTGCAGGCTTGCAGGTCATAATAAGCCTTACCCGGATGATCACTTGGTTCTACCTAGATGGCTAGCTGGAGATGCCATTCGGATGACCGAGTCAGGCCCTACTTAGAAGGCCAGCTAGGGGATGCCTCTAGATACATGTGGTGTATAGCTCTCAGACAACTTCTGAATCAATGCACATAGCCTCACACATGCATGTGAACTGTTAGCAACAAGAGAACAAAAGGTCTGAACAAACAAAAGCAACTCCTTTTCTTGAGAAGGATCATGGATGGGGCAGCAGCCTGTCATATCAATGGAGGGTGCTCCAAGTACTCCACGTCCTCAAGGCTATAGCAAGCTGCCGCCTCAACGAACCAGACTCCATCTCTGGTACATGGCACCTGGAGCTCCTCCTGCTCCGACGCTATGAGTTGGCTAGCGAGAGGGTAGTAGGAAATCGGGGCAGAGCCAGGGCCGAGATGAAGCTGGAGGCGGCTGGAGCTGGGACTAAGGTTGAGAGCAGGGGTTGTGCTGTCGTGCTCCAAAAATGGCCGAGAGCGGGGACGGAGCCATGGCCGGGAGCAGACAGGTGTCGGCTAAGAGCTGGTATAGGGGCCGTCTGGAACCGAGGGCATGGAGCCAAGACCATCCGTGGAGTCGGGAGTTGGAGTCTGGACTCGACAGCCAAAGTTGGGAGTCTTCGTGGAGTCGGGAGCTTCCATGGAGTTGGGAGCAGGAGTTCGGACCCGGGAGCCGGGAGCAGAGAGCTGGGAGCCCGGGGATTTCCATATAAATTTTTCATGACCTAGTAAAATTTTTATATAAATTTCTTCCTCTAGTTCTTCATGCAAAAATATTAATTACTAAAGACAACAATATTCTGACAGTATTCATCTTTGCAACAGAAGCAAAAGTCTATAAATAATCCACCCTATAGGTTTGTGTATACCACTTTGCTACCAATCTTGCTTTGTATCTCTTTAATGATCTATCCGCTCTATACTTCACTGTATAAACTCATTTATGCCCCATAATATTTTTTCTTATAGGCAACTTCACTAGCTCCCAAGTCTTTTTTTTTTTTTTTCAATGCCTCCATTTTCATATTCATAACCTGTTTCCATTTATCATTGGATAAAGCCTCGGACATGGTGGTAAGTATAACAATAGTGTTTAGGCTAACAAGAAAGGTTTTATGAGATGGTAAAAAATTCTTGAAAGACATAAATTTGAGAGAGGATATAAAGGTTATTTTGTGCATTCTCTAATTTTCTTCTTAATTGCAATGGGAATGTTTAAATCATCATCAATTTCATAAGGCTCAATCTCAGTTTGTAATGTAGGTTCAGAAATTGTTACCTCATTCGTAGAATTCGGATTGGACTCTTGGATCTATACAGATTCAAGGATAGTCGTCTCCTTTCTTGATACACATTGCCATATCTCTTATCCTCAAGAGCAGAGCTAGATCTTTCTGAAGAATTTTTTGACACAGACATAGGCATAGACATCGAATCGGGCATGGGACATGGACTTGAGGATACAGGGATCTTTCTGGAGAATTTTTTGACACAGACATAGGCATATACATCGAATCGGGCATGGGATATAGAATTGAGGATATAGGGGAAGGACATGAAGCTTGTTGAGACTTGAATTTGAGGAAGGTAATAAGGATGACGATGGCATCTCAAGAGGAAAAGGGTCCTTATCTTCCATTACAGATTTCTCCTTTTGAAGTTAAAAAACAATGTAATAGGACTCTTGTTTATTGAAGGTAACATATGCTGAAACATAAAATTTTTTTACGGAGGATGGTAACACTTATACCCCTTTTGAGTCGAAGAATAACCCGCAAAGATACATTTCAATGCTCTTGAATCAAGTTTTCTCCTATTTTGACTATAAATATGAACAAATGCCATGCATCCAAATATCCTAGGAATAAGGTTATTTGTGGTTTTTAAGTCAGGATAAAATATTGAAAGTATTTTATTGGACTTTTGAAACCCAAGACTTTAGAATGCAATCGGTTTATAAGATATGTAGCTGTAAGAACTGCTTCCCCCCAAAAAAATTTTGGTTCATTCTTTTGGAACACGAAGGCTCGAGTTGACTCAAGAATGTGGCCTTTTTTTTTTCTGCAACTCCATTTTATTGTGGGGTATTAACACAAGATGACTCATGTACTATTCCTTCCTTCTGAAAGTATGGAGTAATAATTTGATTGAAATAGTCTCTAGCATTATCTGACCGAAATCTTTTGATATTAACCTCAAATTAATTTTTAATTATGAAGTGAAATTTGAAAGAATGGTACTAACATCAGACTTGTTTTTAAGCAAAAAAAATCCAAGTAACACGAGTACAATTATCAATGAATGACACAAACCATCGCAACACAAAAACATTAGGAATAGTAGATGAACCTCAAATGTCACTATGAATAAGGTAAAAAGGAACAGAACTTCTTTTTATTACTAATTGAAAATGGTACGCATTTGTGTTTAGCAAGTTCACATACTTCACAATGAAAATTCTTGACATCTAAACCTTTAAACAAAGAAGAAAACCAAATTTTAATAATCCAAAATGATGAATGTCCAAGTCGGCAATGATAAAATCAAACCTTTTCTTTATTGGATGAAAAACTCTCAGAAACAAATGAATGAGATAACTTGCTCTTGGTAGTGCTTAATTGGCTTGGTGCTTCAAGATAGTAGAGGCGATCATCACATTCTCTAGCAAGTCCAATCGTCCTTCTTGAATTCTTGTCTTGAAATATACAATAACTATGATGAAAACCATATTGCAACATAAATCCGAGTGAATTTTTGAACAGATACAAGGTTAGCAGTTAATTTGGGAACATGAATGACATTTCTTAGGCTAAGTGATGAACTTATTCTAACATCTCCTACACCTACTACAGTGGTCAAGGAACCATCAATTGTGGATATTTTTCTACTGCTTGGGCATAGAGAATATGTGAAAAAAATATTTGATGAGTGGGCCATATGGTCGATAGCTCTTGAGTCTAAAATCCAAGAGTTGGCAAAGGTTTTATCCGAGGCATTTAATCCAACAGAGAAAGAAAACTCACCCGAATATGCCGATGAACTGGCTCCTATGATGTTGAGAGCAACTGGCTCCTATGATGTTGCTTCATTCTTTTGAGTCGCAGCAATATGGGCTTGAACATTATTCCATATTTGTCCTCCTATTTAATAAGCTTGTTAATCTTGCTGCTGAATTTTTTGATCACTCTGTTGACCCCATTCTTGACTTAAAGTAGGGAGTTTGTTTGATTTAAAAATCTCAAGCATCGCATTCTATGAAAAAAATACCAGCTATGAAGGCTGGCGCAATAGGAAGAAAAAGGAATATGGGCAATGAAGGCCAACAATAAGTCAATAATAAAGGCTGAGAAATAGCAGATAAAAACTTGACAATGAAGGCCAAAAAAATTTCAAAGGTATGAAATCCTAAGGCTCTGATACCAGGTCAGAAATTGAAAAATAAAATTTTCTCACTTCATTTGTGTAATGCACAAAACGTTGGTTATATACAAACCTAGCTACTAAAAAAAACTAGCTAGGCTTATCCCATGATTTATGGAATATTTTAATTAGGCAAATCCCATAATTTATAGAATATTCTAATTAGATCAGCCTAATCTTAAAAATCAATCTTATCTTATAAGATCAGTCCGATCCTAGAAAATTAGCCTAATCTTAAAATATTCTAATTTGATCTGATTCTAGAAAACCAGCTTGATCCTAAAAATACAAACTGTTAAAATTATTACAAAATCTTTCACATAGGCAATTGTGAACCTGACCATCACTGGGAGGGCTACTCACTGAGTCTGATCTTTCTGGTCTCATCAAAAGTTTTATGATGGTCATCATGATTTTCTTGAATCTTATGGTGTTACATCATGGTATATGCCTCTTGCATTGACAAAGGTTGAAAAACAGATCGTATTGCGGTACAATACTCCCATATTGAGGCATATCGAGGGTGCACTGAGATATTATTATATTGTGTACGGAGATATTGTTAGAAAAATTATATTTTTCTTTTGCAAAATTCCTTTATTAAAAAAATGCTAGAAAAATAATCAAAAAATTTATACTCAAAATTTAAATCAAAATTAAAAGGAATCAAACTGGTCGAGGCATGTTAAAGACTGCCCTAAGGATAAGTTTTCGCCCCCTCGTGCGGGTTGTTGGCGAATTGTCCCCAAGGTACAATGACTTGATTTGATTCGATCCTCCTACCGTGAGCACGATCGGGTGGAGGTTCAAACCCAGTGATTCTTCAGATGCCCAAATATAATAATAAAATAGTTAAATAAATCTTTTACCACCGGTAATTTGTTGAGACAGATTTTCTTGTTTAGACTCTTCTTGAGATAGCAGGATTTGCAGCAACAGGATCTTCAAGGAATTGCAGTAACCGAATCTTTAAGGATTTACAGCAACAGAATCTTTAAGGATTTACAGCAACAGAATTTGCAGCAACAAGCAGAATCTTCAAGGATTTGCAGCAACAGGATCTTCAAAGATTTGCAGCAACAGGATCGGATTTGTAGCAACAAGATTTGTAGCAACAGGATTTTTAAGAATTTTATTTTCTGCCTTCTATGTTCACTGCTTATTTTCCTTAGTTTATCCATATATTTATATTAAAAAAAATGACTGTTTCTCCTTGTGACCGTTCCTTCCCAAACGGAAGAAAAAGCGGAACGCTCGAGCAAACGCTCGAGCGTTTCCAGAAATCACGGAACGCTCGCGAGCGTTCCACGAAGCTTGCTGGCGAGCGTTCCGCGAACGCTCGCTAGCATTCAGCTAGCGTCCCATGCGAGCTTTAAATGCTCGCGTGGGGCCTTAACTTCCCTTTTTTTTTAACTTTTCAAACGGCAAAAGTCAACAATCCCCCACAAAAGTTAAAAATAAAATAAAATAAAATAAATAATAAAATTAAAAAAATTAGGGCATCTTATACTGCGCAATAGGTGAAGTGTCCTGTGGACTTGAACCTCACTTAGTGTTGATTGTATACATCTGAAGGAACCATAGTGGATTAGACCTTGAACTAGGTCATTGACTCAGACTTCTACTAATCACACACACAGCATGAATCAATTGGGTTTAAGCGGTCAGCGTATATTAAAGGCCTTGCGCTTAGTACCTTGATTTTTCATAAGAATTTCTGAAGGTTAGCCCAAACCTTTAGTCACGGCCTCATATGACAATTCTCATATAGGTGAATCCTCCAAGGGTATTTGTGACTAATACCCTACAGATAACCTACCTCGGATCTATTAAGAGAATCACTCAACCTTACACAAATTTATTTTGTCACTTTATAAGAGAACTCATCATAGGGATGGGTTGAAATTTTTTCAAAATTTATGCTCTAACATGATCACTCAATCAGCTTCGTTTCTACCACATTGAACCTCATTCATGGGATCTCCAATCACAGAGGTTGGGTATCCACTGCTGGTGACCAAATAATGGGCTTAAGCCCCATCCCCCTCGATGAATCTAGGACTCCACTCCTAGATAATCCCTTATTTAATTGATCTGCCAAATTCTTCTCAGATTTGATAAATTCCAAAGAAATAACATCATTTTTCTTATGTTGTCTTATAGACTTATGGCGAAGCCGTATATGGCGATTCATCTTTTTATTGGTACTCTTTTGATTTATCAGTTCAATTGCGGCCTTATTATCACAATGGATAGATATAGCTGGAACTGGCTTAGGTACCAAATGTAGCTCTGATATTAGATTTTTTATCCACTTTGCCTCATTACAAATGGTATCCAGAGCTATCAACTCGGCCTTCATGGTGCTTATAGAAATAATAGTTTGCCTAGTGGATCCCCAGGCAATAGCAGCACCACTAAGAAGAAAAATGTATCCGGTAGTTAATTTTAAATCATGAGAATCAGTGACCCAATTAGCATCACTGTAACCCTCAACCACCTCAGGGTATTCAGTGAACATTAAAGAGAGATTAAGTGTTCCCTTTAAATATCGGAACACTCTTTCTAAGGCTACCCAATGAGATTGATCAGGATTTTGATTATATCTACTCAGCCTTCCTATCAGGTCTTGTTCTGTTTGCTACATACAAGAGAGATCCTATAATTTGAGAATACTTTAATTGATTAATTGGGTCACCTAAATTTTTCTTTAGGTGAAAGCTAGGATCAAAAGGAGTAGATATTAATTTAAGATTGGAATAACCAAACTTTTTGATCATTTTTTCTATAGAATGAGAAAGAGAGAGAGCTATCCCTTCATGGGACTTGATAAGCTTCATCCCTAGGATTACATCCGCTTCACCTAAATCTTTCATGTCAAACTTAGAAGAGACGAAAGATTTAACACTTGAAATAATTTCAAGAGATGTTTCAAAAATTAAAATATCATCGACATATAAGCAAAGGATTACACAATCATTATCGACGATCTTAGAATACACACACTTATCATGATTATTGATTTGAAATCCAAAAGATAGAATAATTCGATCAAATTTCTCATGCCATTGTTTAGGAGCCTGTTTAAGACCATAAAGGGACTTGATAAGTTTACAAACCTTGTCTTCTTGTCCCTTTACAACAAAACCTTCAGGCTGTTCCATATAGATCTCCTCCTCAAGATCTCCATTTAGGAACGCAGTCTTCACATCCATTTGATGAATGATTAACTTATGAATGGAAGCAATAGCAAGTAGTGATCTAAGGGTTGTTATTCTAGCTACAGGAGAATACGTATCAAAGAAATCTAACCCTTTCTTTTGATTATACCCTTTGGCTACTAATCTAGCCTTATACTTTTCTATTGAACCATCAGGTCTAAATTTCTTCTTAAATACCCACTTACACCCTAAAGGTTTGCTTCCAGGGGGTAAATTCGATAAGATCCAAGTTTCATTTTGTAAGATTGAATTAAATTCAGAAAGGATAGCTTCCTTCCAAAAAGGAGTATCAGGAGAAGACATTGCCTCTAAAAAAGAAGAAGGTTCGCCTTCGACTAGGAAAGTAAAGAAACCTTCACCAAGATCTTTTTCTTTCCTTATCCTTGAACTTTTTCTAAGTTCAGAAGGTTCACCTTTAGGATTAGATCTTTTCCTTTTCCTTGACTCGTTAGAGAAACCAGCTTCAAAAGAATCATGAACCAAGAAAGGATTAGAAGAGAGTTGATTTGGTACTTGGTTCTTGAAAGGAAAAACATTTTCAAAATAAGTAGCATCTCTAGATTCGATAAGAGTGTTATTTGAGATGCCACTTATATCAGAGTTTATCACTAGGAACCTATTTGTACTGCTATCTAAGGAATAACCTATAAAGATAGCATCTACAGTTTTAGGTCCTATTTTTCTTCTCTTAGGTTCAGGTATTCCTACCTTAGCTAAGCATCCCCACACTTTAAGATAATCTAGCCTGGGTGTTCTACCTTTCCAAAGCTCAAAAGGTGTTTTAGGACTATCCTTAAAGGGTATCCTATTTAAAATATAACATGCAGCTAAAAGAGCTTTCCCCCACAAGTTCTCAGGTACGCCTGAACTTATTAACATTGAGTTAACAATATCCATTAATGTACGATTTTTTCGTTCAGCTACACCATTAGACTGAGGAGAGTATGGTGGTGTAACTTCATGAATAATCCCATATTCTTGACAAAATAGAGTCATTTCATTTGAAGTATATTCACCACCGCGATCTGACCTAAATTTCTTAAGCTTTTTCTCAGTTTGGGTTTCAGCTTCTACCTTATAAATCTTAAACTTATCTAATACTTCATCCTTAGATTTTATCAAATATATGTGACAATATCTTGAGAAGTCATCTATGAATGTTACAAAGTAATGACTTCCTCCCCGTGTAGGAAACTTGGTAGAGTCACATATATCGCTATGGACTAATTCAAGAAGTATTAAACTCCTATTTACTGATTTAAAAGGTTTTTTAGGCATCTTAGCTTGAATACAAATCTCACATTTAAACTTTCTATCAATATGAACCTTAGGAATTAGATTAAGATTTGTCATGTAATGAATACGATCAAAATTCACATGACCAAGTCTACTATGCCAAACATTTGAAGATTCAACATTAAAAAGAAGAGAACTTTTATTAGATAACTTAGAGGATACATTTAATTTAAAAAGACCTTCACATACAAAACCTTTACCAACAAACTCATTATTACGAGTAATTACAACTTTATTTGACTCTAGAACAATTTTATATCCTCTAGATATAAGAAGAGATCCACTAATCAGATTTCTTCTAACACTAGGAACTAACAACACTTCATGAAGGACCAGGATTTTTTAGATGTCATCTTTAGATCCACTTGACCTTTCCCAAGCACTTGTGCTGAAGAGTTATTCCCAAGTGTCACACCTCCTCCACTTGATTCCTGAAAGGTGGAGAACCAGGAGCGATCAAAACAAACATGAACATTAGCTCCTGAATCAAGCCACCAATCACAAGAAGATTGGGTTGAGTTAATTAAGAATTTTGAATTTACCGACCTGAAAGAAGGCTCAGCACTACTCTCAACCACGTTAACTTGTGGTTTGGATGATTTCCTCAATGGTTCAGTCTTTCGGTGGTAGCAATCCTTCGCCACATGATTTGTCCTTCCGCACACAAAGCAGAATGTGCCTTTATAATTCTTTGACTTCTAATTCGGTCGGTTCTGATTTGATCGGTTCTGAGGAGGTTTGTATGATAGGTTGGATCTAGATTGAAATTTCTTCTTCTTAAAATTCTTTCTCCTAGGTTTGAATTGATTTGGAGTTGGATTTGACTCGGTCAGATTGATTTTAGGTCCAAAGTTGGTCTTTTGATTTTGATTGATCTTAAGCCGGTGTTCTTCTTCAATCCTAATAGAGTTAATCACTTCTGTTAGGGTCAAACTACCTTGCTTATGGCTAAGCTCTCGAGTAAAGGATGACCAAGAAGGTGGAAGGGAATCTACTAAGGCTTGGACCTTATAGTTTTCAGAAAAACTATAGCCAGTCAACTCTGACTTTCTGAGAAAATCTTGGAATTCATGAATTTGAATGCTAATAGGTTTGGAATCTACCATTATGTACTTTCGAAATTTTGAGATAGTGAATCTATCTAGACCAGCATCAACCATCCCATATTCAGCCTCAAAGCATCCCATAGTTTCTTAGCAGTTTTAGTAAGAAAGTAGACATCATAAAGATTATCAAATATGGCACTTAAAATTCTATGTCTAGAATGAAAATCTATTTCTTGGGGTATTTTTGATGAAGATGAGGTATCAACTATACTAGAAGAACCTTGTTGACTATTAATTTGGCATCTAAAAATTCTATGGCAGAAAATAAACCTAAAGTGGTAAGCCAATATTTCACTTGGCTTTGCCACCTCCTAAAGAATGATCCATTAAATTTTTCTGGTTTAATTGCACTAAGATCATCAGAACCCATTTTGAAAAAATTGGTTTCTTAATTCGTTCTGCACAACCAAAAAGTATTTGAATTTTCAAATTAATGATTTTTAGATATTTCTAGATTTTAAATTTAAATTTAAAAGAATTAAATCTAGAAACTATTTACAATAATAATCAAACCACTAAGCAATAATTAACTCAAATAATTCAATTTTAAATTTGAGTTTAAATTTTTTTTTTTTCAAATTTAAATTTTGAATTTTAAATTTTGAATTTTAAATTCAAAACTAATTCTAAGGCTTCTGAACAGATTCAAAATAATATATTTTTTTAATACTTATAATAAAATCTAGCACTTTCTAATGATGAAACCTTGTCCTTAGCTGTTAGAAAAATTGTAATTTTCTTTTGCAAAATTCCTTTATTAGAAAAATGCTAGAAAAATAATCAGAAAATTTATACTCAAAATTTAAATCAAAATTAAAAGGAATCAAACTGGTCGAGGCATGTTAAACACTGCCCTAAGGACAAGTTTTCGCCCCCTCGTGTGGGTTGTTGGCGAATTGTCCCAAGGATACAATGACCTGATTTGATTCGATCCTCCTACCACGAGCATGATCGGGTGGAGGTTCAAACCCAGTGATTCTTCAGATGCCCAAATATAATAATACAATAGTTAAATAAATCTTTTACCATCGGTAATTTGTTGAGACAGATTTCCTTGTTTAGACTCCTTGTTGAGATAGCAGGATTTACAGCAACAGGATCTTCAAGGAATTGTAGTAACCGAATCTTCAAGGATTTACAGCAATAGAATCTTTAAGGATTTACAGCAACAAAATTTGCAGCAACAAGCAGAATCTTCAAGGATTTGCAGCAACAGAATCTTCAAGGACAGCAACAGAATTTGCAGCAACAAGCAGAATCTTCAAGGATTTGCAGCAACAGGATCTTCAAGGATTTGCAGCAACATGATCGGATTTGTAGCAACAGGATTTTTAAGAATTTTATTTTCTGCCTTCTATGTTCACTGCTTATTTCCCTTAGTTTATCCATATATTTATATTAAAAAAATGACTGTTTCTTCTTGTGACCGTTCCTTCCCAAACGGAAGGAAAAGCGGAACGCTCGAGCAAACGTTCGAGTGTTTTCGAAAATCACGGAACGTTCGCTAGCGTTCAGCTAGCATCATGCAAGCTTTAAATGCTCGCATGGGGCCTTAACTTCTTTTTTTTTTTTTTTTATATATAACTTTCCAAACGGCAAAAAGTCAACAGATATATTGTTAAATCATGAATAATTATGGCTGCATGCCACAGTACGTACCATAGTAGGACGTGACTGATACTATTTCGTGTTGGTATTTCAGGCCTCAAATTTTGGCATGCCATGGAGGAGGTTGGTGTAATTCGACAAGAAGTAATAGCTTATCATATGCATCTATTCGACCTTTATGGGGCAGCTTTGCGCCTTAGAGTTGCAGTTTATAGCTCATCCCAGTTCTGTTATGTAAAGTCTTGTGATCTGATCAGTCTTATCAATGACTTTTGCAGTGATCAATTCCCATTATTTGTACGTTTAGTTTGTGTGGCTTTATTCTTATTTTCTTTAATGGAGTGTTTTAATGTGATGCTGCATGTTAGTTGTCTTCTTGTGTAAAAATTAAGCAACACTCTCCAGTGGCTTGGTTAGTTTGATGTTTACCCATGCTGGATAAATCCGTAGCGAGGACTGCTGATTATTGTGCTTGAGATGCGTGTGCATGTACGTGCGTGGTGTGTATTCATGTGCGTGTAGTGCGTGCTGACATTTTGTGTGGTGGTTATGGAATGATTCGCTTGCCTTCCCAGAAAGATGGTGTGATGGTACGATTTTAGTGTGCAGTGTTTAGTTGTAATGTTAAATTTGCAACGATTCACAATATAATTAATTTCAGTATTCTCAAACTAAAAAGTGGCTATTAATTAAAGGTTGACACCTTGTTTTTTTCTTCATTAGAGAATTTCTATTCTAATTAATATAAAAAAATGAAATATTTTCATCTGTGGATCAGTAAAAAAAAAATATCATGCAGCATTGAGCTTCAGGCAAGATGATGAGATTGCTTAAATGAAAGAACTGCTAGGTTATTTTCTTAAAAATCTAGTCATTACTAGAGTAGAGACAGACTAGTTTTATATGTCATTAGCTATAACTGCTATTAGAACAACTAGATAAGAAAGAAAATTGTATGTTTTTAAAATATTCTTATGAAGTTTGTGGATTTGTAATTGTTGCTAACTCAAAGAATATTGCCTGGATTCTTTGATTTCTGCTCATATTATTCTACATGTAATTATTTCTACCTTGCATTATTTTACAAGTAATTATTTGTGGAATCTATAGATAGTTATTATCAAGTTTTTAGGATTTAAAGTTCCCTTAATGAAGAATTGTGCTTGTTGAGTCCTACACAGGAGTTATTTTAGTAGTGTCAGATGCTAATTATATCATTGCTTATTAATTTTATGTCAAAGACTTAATATAACATTCTCATTTTGTGCAGCTGCTTTTCAATCGGGAATCCTTCATAAAGACCAAGCCAGCAAAGGAGCATCTGATCGCTGGATGGGCGCCGAAAGTCAATGCTTAATGCTTGAGTGTGGCGAAAATAGGTTAGGTTGGTGTCGTGCAGCATATAGCCTTTTGCTTTAACTGGCTTAGGGCATTTTCCATTGATGCTTCTGGTAGTTTATACTATGACTTCGAATAATAATAATATTTGCCGCTGTTCGTTTGCTTCCGTGCTTTTATATTATCATCCACTGTTATATTTAGCGGTGAAGTCAGAATTTTTTTTTTCTTAAATCATGTTTTTTTTGTTGTTAAAAGTTAGATATTGTATAAGTAAAATATAATCAATCCTAAAATGCAATATTGAATCAAATAATAAATTTATATAGTAATAAATTTTAGTAAAAGATAAAAAATTTTCGTTTAACTTCGTTGTATCATTTGTTTCTATTATATGTTATAATATCTAAACCTTTTGGCAGTGTTTGGATGGGGGAATAAGGCATGGAATAGGCTCTTATTCCCCTTATTCCCCCAAACAGAAGGAAAAAGGTGTGTGGGCTCCACTAGATTAGCTATTCCAGTCAACCCTTCTTATTTCAATTTCTTATTCCATGGTATGGATGGAATAGCTCCTATTCCCACTGTAGCTATTCCAGGGGCACCGATGGCATTAAATTAAAAATATAAATAAATTTATTTATAATGTCATTTAAATAAATTAAATAAATTTATTATAATATAATTTAAAATAAAATAAATTTATTTATATATAATTTAAAATAAATAAATTTATTTATATTATAATTTAAAATGAAATAAATTTATTAAGTATGTTCTTATATTATTTTATTAATAATAATTAATTTATTACCTTATTTATTAATAATAATAATTTATTCAATTAAATTAATTAAATAAATTTATTTAATATAATTTAAAATTAAAAAATATTAATAGAAAATAATAAATTAAGTATGTTATTTTTTCTTTATTAATATAAATAATTTATTAAGTATGTTCTTATATTATGCTATTATAATAATTATTATTACCTTATTTCTTAATAAATAAAATTCATTCAATTAAATAAATTAAATAAATTTATTCATAATATAATTAAAATTAAATAAATTTATTAATAGAAAAAAATTAAGTATGCTATTTTTTCTTTATAATATAAAATTTATTAAGTATGTTCTTATATTATTCTTTAATAATAATTAATTATTACCTTATTTATAATAATAATAATTTATTCAATTAAATAAATTAAATANTAAATGTACAACACACGGAAGGAAGAATCAAAGCCCGCCACCTGGAATTGTTATAGGGAGAAAGACTTTGATGTAACAAAAATGTTGATATTGAGCGGGCACCGAGTGCGTTATTGTATATATATTTATAGAGTGATAATTGTTCAGTCTCCCTCCCCTGGTGCCAATATATACAAGCTTTTTCCTCATATTTTAAACACAATTACCTGGTCTGCACCCAAGCAGCTATATATCTTATAGATCATGGAACATGTTCTTATTTGACAAGACAGAACTAGAAGAACCATATAAAACGAGAATCCTTGCCACTGGTTCACATTTACCTGGCCTCCAAATGGGAAGAAACGTACAGCAGTTAAACCTCCTTCTGTGAGAGGAGGAGGGGTTCCTCGTCAGCGCTGGATTCCTCTCCAACAACATCATTTTGTTTCCACTGCCACTGCAGGAAACCTGGTTGCCTGCTGCTCGGCGTCTGGTCTCCCATAACCATTCTTGGGGTGCTCCTAAGGAAGTTCTGCATGTGTTCTAGGCAAGCTTTAACAGCATCATGCACGCTTACAAAATACCATCTCTTGCCAATTAGTTCGATGAGGCCAGCCCTTGACAGTGTAATCAGAACTTTTCGGTTTGGGTTCGAAATTGCAATCTGCGCCAAGGGACCTAATTATAAGCCCCCTAAATATCATGTCGTATAGACCTGAAACTAGCTAGGAGGAACCTGGGATCGAGGGATGCCGAACCTGGATTTCACGTGATTTATATTCTTGATGCAAGTCCTTGAGAGCTTGAACTGCACTGGAGTCTATGTACGGAACAGCTGCAACAATTAAAGATTAATGATTCATCATATGAATGAATGGTAACGTCCGAGGCTTAAAACAGAGGTACAAAATTTAAAATGTGATGATCGATCACGACACACATCCAGAACGAACGGTTTTTCTGAATATTATGAGAAGAAGTTATGATCTCAACAGCAAAATAACTCAATAAGTTGTGCATTTATGCTGCACAACTAAAGGCTTTCCTTATTGCTGCAAGCCAAAAGCAATCCACATTAAATGACTTTACAAAATCATCCGGATGATGCGATAGTGTCATAACCTCAAAATCTTGCAATCAATAATGAAAGCTTACTCATCACCGAAACAACTTGCTTGTATAAGAATCTCAGCAAGGTCAATGATGTAGAAAAAGAGAGATTTTAGTTTTCATGATATTGATTTGTATTTTCTGGTCAGCGTACTGTACTCTCTATAATAAAATTATAGTTCCTCAGCTTAATTGGTCCTATAAACTGAACATGGGAAATTAGAAGACTCACGTGCCATTTCAATGATCACAAAATAAATTCTTTCAGCTTCTGCTCCATGCTTCGTGCTACCTGAACAATTGAGTTCATATTTTCGTACCCTGATAACACCCATACGGTGAATGCCCGAAATGAATTCCAAATTTAATGAAGAAAGCTAAAGCATGCAAGATTTTTCAAACACATATGCATATGTAAAGAGCTAAAAGTCATCACCTGTCTTTAATGCAACTTATATTTGCAAAGTAAATGGGTGCATCAATTCGTACGACTACAATCCCGCAATATACATCTGCTTCAGGATACTGTTCGATGTTTCTGTAAACAGTAGTACCAGGAAGACGTCCCAAGACAGCTGCAACAAAAACATGAACGCGAACAAGAAAACTTAAGGAGCAGTAACAACCTGGAATGAAGAAGAGTACAAGCCAACAAAGATATGAAAAAATAAGCTGAAAAACAATAATTAGGATGATTTCTGTTGCCGCGGAAATCCGTTCTTCGATTTGGGTGCAGCTCGACTCCGGACCTGGATGCTGATCTTTCGCCCGGATGGAACCTGCAAGAAATCCTCACGCAGAGGGTATCTGGGGTGGCCCTCTGCGGAAGACCTTCCGACCCAAGTCAGTGAAAATTCACAACAAGCAGATGTGAAAAGAAGGCTCTCGCAGAAGAGTTCCTCAAGATGAGTGGCCTCTCGAGAACTCAGAGCTCTGCTCGAGCTTCAATGGAGTTTTCAGTCTGAGTATCATGAGAGCATACCTGAGAGACTTCAGGACTAGGGTATTTATAAGCGATCACCTGATTCCTTGGCATATCATAGGGGGTCCGAAAATCGTTCAGATTCGAATCGGATTCGAATCAAGTTTATTACGGGGCCGGTGGGTTCAGTATCTAGTTAGTTAGAGAATCGACGGCTAGGAGAGTTGGTTGATGCTTTGAGATTCAGCGATTCTATAGGCCCTAGGCCGCTTCTGTAGGCCTTAGGCCACTTCCGGCATTATTTGCATAATTTTTTGCTCAAGATGTTGTTTAACCATCATGAATTTGAACTTTCCCGCGCTTGGCTCCGCAGAGGCGCTCAAATGCCTCGGTCTGGTCGAGGCACGAGAATAGCTCGGTCTAGCCGAGATAGAAATAACTTGGTTTGCCGAGGCATGAGGATAGCTCGGTTCGTCGAGGCGCGAGAATAGCTCGGTTCTGCCGTTGGCGGTTTGACTGCCGAAGACGATTCGGCTCCGTTATTTCCAGACGTGACAGCTGGCTGATCGGATATCGAGATTGATCTCGACCTTTTTGTTGTGTGCACGAGCGTTAGCGCAATGATAATTTTATCCCTCATCACATGCCCCCCACTCCCTAGTCCGAAGTATAAATTCGGATGTAGGGAGTATAGTCTAGAATAATTTCGTCCAGGGGGATTTGAAAAGATGCGTAATGATGGCCTCGTAAATGCCGGGCCACTGCTCCATTTCTTATCATCGCACAAGGAGGAAAACCCCTTGTTTCTCGTGGACGGCGATTGAGAAAGTCCCACGTGGCGAACCCCTGTGTTTACGGCGCCTGTAGCGGCAATTTCAGCGTTCAGGGTTTCTTCTGGAGATGCCGCACTTTTTCCCTGAAATATCTTTTTAAGGAGGGGAAAGGGTTAATGCGGTGTTCTTTCTGCAGCGCCTTCTCGTTTCTCCCTTAGAGATTTTGTTCCTCAAAACTCTTACGAGCTCATTTGTGGTTTGTTCTTCAACTCGACAACATGAAGGGTCCAAAAACGTGGCCTCTAAGATAACCCTTAAAGATCTGGATAGAATACGTCATCGATACAAGGTCCCTCAGGATGTTGCCCTATGGCTCCCGAAGGCCGAGCAGAGGGTCTCAATGCAGCCGGGGCGTGAGTGTTTTTTTACGAGGAAAGCTTGAGAGCGGATCTCCGGTTTTCCTTCACCCGCTGGTGAGAGAAGTCATGAGATTCTACAATATATGCCCGACGATGGTGGCTCCGAACAGCTGGCGCAACCTCATCGGTTTATTTCGATGTGCAGCCGTGTTGAGGTAACGACAACACTTCCTATATTCGAGTCTGCTACAACTTAGTTTCCGGAAGGAACTCCAAGTGGCCCTATATTGGTTCCCGAAAATCATTCAAGATGATATCGGATAATCCGTCGTCGATAAAGGAGTGGATGTCCCGCTTTTTCATTGTTGAGGGAAATGTTGGCTCCGATTTTTCCTGGGTGTGAGCGAGTTATGTGAAAGATCCAGAAGCACGTTCGGAGCTATCCGAGCAAGAGAAGAAGGATTTGGTAACTCTCCACAGTGGTCGAGTGTTCTCGGCCAGTGCCCTTTTGTCGAGGACGCCCTTTTTGCCGCCGGACTTAGTTATTTTGATTCCCAGGGTAAGCTTTCTCCCCTCTTCCTACGGCTGATGTATTCAGATGATTTTATTATGATCTAAATGATTGTTTGTTGTACTTATAGCCGAAAGGTCGGCGTTCATGGGTCAAATAAAGAAGGAATTGGGCAAACGCCAGAGGGGGACTAGCTCTGGTGAAAAGCACAAATCCGAAAAGAAACCCCACTTTTCTAGGGAACACTCAAAGGGGCCAAAGCACGCCAAGGTCGGTCAACACTCCACACCGAAGAAGGAAGAAATGGGTGTCGGCCACGATTGGTGAGCCTTCCCTGTTGAAGGGAGGGGCGAAGTGAAGGGGGAACAAGTAATTGGGGAGAGCTTGGAGGAGGCCATTGAGGTTTCTCCTCTTCAAATAGTGGTTGTATCAGATGACCCAGAGGAGATATCACCGGTTTACCCGATAGTCTCTTCACTCGAGGGTAACCAGCCTTGTCCGATGGAGGTTGGCAGCCCTAGGACGCCTCATATGGGCGAGGGAGAGACCCTCGCTTTGATCGAGAGGGTGAAGGAAGTAGTTGTCATCACCGAGACTCAAAAGGAGTTGCCTAAGGAAAAATCGGCGGATGTTGAGGGGGAAATCAAATTGACAATTGAAGTTCGCGAAGGATTCTCCGCCGGGGAATTTTCTTCCGAGGTATTGGGGAGAGCCGCGGAGGAGGCCGAGGCTCCAATGGAGCCCATTGGAGATGAGCAAATGCCTGCAGATCAAGAAGAGCCATTGAGTGAAGGGGATGCATGGACCGAAGTTTCTCCAACCGAAGCATCAGAGGGGGAGGTCGAGCGAGCCGAAGTATCCGAGGCTTCGCAGGCTAAGGCTTTGATAGAGGAAGTTGAGCGGATGAAGGTTTCCCGGTCTGAAGCTCTCGGATTAATCCTTCGACTGTGAATTTTCTTTCAGATGATCCGGATATGGAAGACATGTTCGCCGCTTTAATGCGTTTGTGCTGCACACGAGGGAGGGTTCCTCGGTGGGTGAGTCCGCTGCAGAGGATCTTGTCAATGTGGCATTCGGGCAGCTTGGTATGCCGAAGGATACTTTTCTCCTTCCCAAGATTGACAGTCCCGCCCTCATGAAAATCGCCGCGAATTATGCCTTCCGGGTAAGTTATTACATCAAGGTAATAGGTTTTTGGCTAGCTGGTTCGATCGTGTTTGCTCACTTATATTTTGCTTGCAGAATGCTTTAATTGTGAGAGCGCTAAGTTGGCGCTTTAATCTGGCCATGGGGGCCTGTGCTCAAGCCAGAAGGGAGGCCACCGATCTTCGGGAGAGGACGGAATCATCCAATAAACTTTCTGGGGCTTTGGCGTCTGTTTAGGGGAACCTTGAGAAGATGGAGAGATCTTTTGCTGCCGAAAGAGCATCTCAGCTCGAGATTAAAGTTAAGGAGCTCCACGGATTTCTTGAACAATCCGACAAGGCTTGTCTGGAGCTGTCACAAATTAAGTCAAGCATGCTGAAGAGATGAGGGCTATGCAGCAGCGTTTTAACGAAAGGTGGGGCGAATTGAAGAAGAGTTTCGCCGAGGAGAAAAGCAGTTTAAATAAGAGGCTCGATGAGGAGCGTAGGTATCGGCGGCAACAAGATCAGCTCGCCGGTTTGAGCAGGAAGCTTGCCGAGAAAGAGAGCCGAACTAAATGGTAGCAAGATCATATTGCCAAGCTTACCGCCGACCTTGCTCAATCTCAGCGGAAGACCGAAGAGAGAATCAAGAATTAACGATCTCAAGGACAGGTTCTAGCAAAGTAAAGATGATAAATTGAAAGCTCTCGACAAAATCCATGAGCTGAGTGCGAAGATGGCTTGGCGAGAAGAGGTATAATGTCTCCTTATCTCTTTTTGTGTCTTTACTCTTGGTTATGGCTTTAACTGATTTCGTGTCTGTAGATGGGCAAAATTGGGCTCGAGGTTCATAATCACCTGAAAATCTTAAGGAAGGAGTTGGCCTCGAGCCGCCAGATGAATTCCGAACTGGAAGGTCAGGTAGCCGAGGCTACCAGACGAACTGCTCTGGCCGTGGAAGAATACAAAAATTCTACCCAGTTTTGGATGAGCATAAGGCACCTGCGCCAAAGCATTTCGGTATGGTGAAAAGGAAACGCGGGCAAAGATCTCTCGGGCATACCAGGAGTTAGACCTGTCTTTTCTAGAGGCCGAGTATTATGACACTCGGACCCCGGGAACCGAAGTATCTGCCGAGGCCGAATATGAAAAAATTTCATTTCAGACGTCGACCTTGACACCATTTTGGGTAACAACGGAGCCGTGGGTCCAGAAGGATGTCCTCAGCCTGATGTAGAAGAACCCGAGGCCCCTCATTCGGGTACGTTCGAAGTGGGTGAACCGAGCCAATCTCTTTCGAACGTCGCCGAAGGAGCCCCCGAAGCTAAACTTGAACCCTGATTTCTAGGGTTGTTTTTGTATTTTTGTTTCTTCTACTTGTAACTTGGTCAAAATTCACTTAATGAATGAATTTTTTTCGTTTTCCTCTACGTGTTCTGTCGTTTTGGGCATCGCTTTTCAAACAATTTTTGTTTGTTTATTGCTTCCTTGCACTTATAGCTCATTGCGGATGAGCCATATTTTAAGACGGGATAACTTTTAGTAGTTCCGAACAGATCGCCCGGCTTGACCAAGGCTGATTCGATTAGATTCGCCGAAGTATGGGGCTATTTGACTTCGCTAGGTTATTGTTTTGGCTTTGACCGAAGTAAAATGGATGGTTCGGGATGGCCGAAACAAAGGAAACACTTTGATTGTGGCCGAAGCAAGGTGGATAGCTCGGTTTAACCGAAGCGAGAATTTGGTTTGCTTCTTGTTGAAGCAGATGAAACAGCTCGCGGTTTGCTGAGGGAGATCTTGTTTTCCCTCAGGGCATTTATTTCGTTGTTAATACTTGATCTTTCCCAATATGCGTTCGCTTCGCATATGCGCTAAGCATTCGATTGCCATTGGATAGCGTCGCTTTCGATAGGGGATTCCCCAGGCCTGTTCGTATCCTGAAGATTTGTAGGCAGTTCTTGGCATTTAAAGCTCTTGATTCAAGATCAAAAGGAAATCTTTTGTCCCTCGTCATGACCTGAAAGGCGTGCTCAACGTATCTTGGGTCGCGCTCTCTTTTTCCACAGTACGCTACGTGGCTCCGAGTGCAGTGCGATTGTGGCGTTTCGAATTCCAAAGTCTTCCCTCAATTAATGGTTGTTCGTGGCCCGTTGCCTATAAAAAAGGGGGGGTGGAAGGTATCTGAGCACTCCTCAAAGCCTTCTTGCTCTGTAGATCAGAGAGATTTTCATGGCTCCTGTCTTATCGAAGTCAAGGGTGGTGAGATCAAATTTCCCTTTTGAAAGTTGGCTTGACCACGATAGTTGGGACGATGGAGAAGTTGCTGAGGAGCAAGTAGTCCTTAGAGGAGTCTTGGAGGTCATACGGAGAGCACACGGGGATGGATACAAGGGTCATACGGGGAGCGCACGCATGTGCTCTCTATGTGGCTCCTTTCACTTGCCATGGGGCCCTTCAGACCACTGGAAAGCAAACATCTATGGGCCCCTGGCTTCCATGAACTTCCCTTCATCCTCAGTCCATCTTGGCTGAACGCCATGTTGGGTCCCTTAGTTCATCCGTCCAGGGATCCATCATCCGGCTCTTAATGAGGAGGAAGGTAAGTGGCGCTGGGTTGCTGTCTATGTTCTTGGGAAGTGACTAGCAACTCAGCGCACTGATCGGGGGCAGCCTCGGCATCGGCATCCACGGGCTTTTAGTTCAGTTTGGATCCCTTAGTTCGTCCAATGGGGGGCCCGTGGAATGGCTTCCTTTGTTCTTTGGATGCCAAACCAGCAACTCAACGGAGCTGCCTGGTTTCTCTGATTTCTTGGATCGAAAGCGGAAGCGATGTCATCAATCGGAGCTGCTCACCCAAGCTTTTTATCTTATTTTATTTTCTGTGCTATAGTGCACTTATAATGCCTCTCAAAAGGTTGTAATCCCTCATTAGCAATAAAGAAAGGCTTCTTTTGTACCTTTATCTTTTAATAACATAAGAATCATTTTGTGTATGCCTCGCCTTTCTGTATCGGTGTCAGTTCATAACTGTCAGTAGCGTTTTAAGTATTTCGACTTAAGTAGGTGTTCTAACGATATGGTCTCGCTTAGTCCTCTACGGAGAGGATATTTGCCTTTATTTAGTTTAGGAGGAGGCCTGAGCGGCTCTGCCTGTTTCCAATATATGCTCGGTCATGCCGAGAAGGGAAACGAACCTTGCCTTAGTAAGGAATGACTTGTCTGATTTTTTAGGGGATCACTCAATTATGCCGAGGTTCGAGAGATTGAATTTTACTTGGCGTTGCCGAGGTATAGAGATCACTCGGCCCTGTTGAGGCTTGAAAGATTATATTTTACTTTACTGCCAAGGTACAGAGATCACTCGGCCCTACCGAGGCTTGAAAGATTATTTTACTTGGCGCTGCCAAGGTGCGAGATCACTCAGCCCTGCCGAGACTTGAAAGATTATATTTTACTTGGCGCTGCCAAGGTATGGAGATCACTCGGCCCTGCCGAGGCTTGAAAGATTATATTTTACTTGGCGCTGCCAAAGTACGAGATCACTCGGCCTGCCGAGGTTTGAGAACCACTCGGTCATGCGAGGCTTGAAAGATTATATTTCACTTGGGCTGCCAAGGTACGGAGATCACTCGGCCCTGCCGAGGCTTGAAAGATTATATTTTACTTGGCGCTGCCAAGGTACGAAGATCAATCGGCCCTGCCGAGGCTTGAAAGATTATATTTTACTTGGCGCTGCCAAGGTACGAGATCACTCGACCCTGCCGAGGCTTGAAAGATTATATTTTACTTGGCGCTGCCAAGGTACGAAGATCACTCGGCCCTGCCGAGGCTTGAAAGATTATATTTTACTTGCGCTGCCAAGGTACGAAGATTCTCGGCCCTGCGCGGCTTGAAAGATTATATTTTACTTGGCGCTGCCAAGGTACGAAGATCACTCGGCCCTGCCGCGACTTGAAAGATTATATTTTACTTAGCGCTGCCAAGGTATGGAGATCACTCGGCCCTGCCGAGGCTTGAAAGATTATATTTTACTTGGCGCTGCCAAGGTACGGAGATCACTCGGCCCTGCCGAGGCTTGAAAGATTATATTTTACTTGGCGCTGCCAAGGTACGAAGATCACTCGGCCCTGTCGTGGCTTCAAAGATTATATTTTACTTGGCGCTGCCAAGGTACGGAGATCACTCGGCCCTGTCGTGGCTTGAAAGATTATATTTTACTTGGCACTGCCAAGGTACGGAGATCACTCGACCCTTCCGAGACTTGAAAGATTATATTTTACTTGGCGCTGCCAAGGTACGAAGATCACTCGGCCCTACCAAGGCTTGAAAGATTATAGGGCAAAACTTGCTTCTCATCATAGTCTTCGGAAAAAGCAATTGAAACAAGAACATTGTAAATTTTGAAAATGAGGTTTCGCTATCGTAAATAAAGTGGGTTTAGTGGAGGCGTACTTCATTGGTGATATATACGAAGATTGTCCGAGCTCCATGTCCTAGGGATGGATTTTCCATCTAGATCTTGGAGCTTGTAAGTGCTGGGTCTGATCACTTCAGTGACTTGATATGGGCCTTCCCAATTTGGAGACAACTTCCCTTGTTCCAATGGCTTTGAAACTGATGCCTTCAGAGTACTAAATCGCCGGGAGGAAGGATTTTCCTTTTACTCTGGTGGAGTGGTAACGAGCTACCCTCTGCTGATAGGTTGCCATTCGGATTCGTGCTTTCTCCCTGATTTCTTCTATTAAATCCAGATTGGTTCGAAGTTGCTCGTCATTGGATTCCTCCGAATAACTTTCCACTCGAGGTAAAGGGAGTCCAATCTCCATATGGATGACAGCTTCCGTGCCAAAAGCCATTCTGAATGGAGTCTGGCCTGTGGGGATCCTTTCAGTGGTTCGATAATCCCATAGCACATAATGAAGCTCCTCCGCTCATCTACCCCGCGCTCTATTGAGCCGAGCCTTAATGCCTTGCAGAAGGGTTCGGTTGGTTACCTCGGCCTCTCCATTGGCTTGAGGATGTCCCACCGAAGTGAGGCGGTGAGAGATGTCATGGTCTTCGCAGAACTCTCGGAACTTAGGATTGTCGAACTGTCTCCCGTTGTTGGTGATGATGGTATAAGGAAGGCCGAATCGACAAATGATAGATCTTCACACGAAGTCTTAGCCCGGGCCTCAGTTATCTGAGCGACTGCCTCGGCCTCGACCCACTTGGTGAAATAGTCAATGGCTACAAACAAGAACTTTCTCTGTCCAGTGGCAAGGGGAAAAGGACCAAGTATGTCCACTCTCCACTTGGCAAAGGGCCAGACAGATGATATAGGCGTTAGGTGAGCGAAGGGGAATCTCTGAACATTTGAATGTCGCTGGCATGAGTCACAAGCTCAGACCAAGTTGTCAGCATCCCTTTGCATGATGGGCCAATAATATCCTTGGCGTAGTACTTTGTGGCACAGAGCTCGACTGCCAAGGTGACTACCACAAATGCCTTCATGAACTTTTCGAAGAGCATAATCAGCCTCTGACGGATGGAGGCATTAAGCAATGGCATGGAGAAGGATCGTTTATATAGCCGATCATCAAGTAGAACATAATGAGACGATTGCATCTTTAGCTTCCTTGCTTCTTTTCTGTTAACAAGGAGCAGCCCCTCCTTGAGATACTTGAATATAGGGTCTAGCCAGGATGGTTCGGCATCAATCTGCATTATTTGATCAGCATCGGCAATGCTGGACTTCTCCAGGACTTCCAAGTGAAACTTCCGCTCAAGATCCATGGTCCATGGTTGTCAGGCGGGATAAAAGGTCGGCACGCACATTTCCAGTTCTTGGGATTTGAATAACTTTAAATTCAGTAAAGTAGGTAGATAAATCGCGCACCTTTTGAAGATACCGAACCATATTCGGCTCCTTAGCTTCAAATTCTCCCTGCACTTGGCCAGCCATCAATCAAGAGTCGGTGTAGGCGTTCAGCTTTTCAACCTTGAGTTCGCGGGCGATGTGAAGTCCAGCGAGCAGGGCCTCATATTCTGTTTCATTATTGGAGGCTGGGAATGAGAAGCGGATGTCGTACTCAAAGGTTGTCCCCTCCGGGCTAGTGAGGACCAAACCAGTACCAGAACCGCTTGCGCTGGAGGATCCGTCGCATGGAGCAGCCAGAGCGCAGGGCCTCGGCTGCTCGGGAGTGCCCGGAGTGGAGCCATCTTCGGGTATGGTGCATTCAAGAAGAAAATCCGCCAGGACCTGCGCCTTGATGGCCGGACGAGGCTGATATTGGACATCATGCTCGCTCAATTCAACAGCCCATTTGGTTATTCTTTCCGACGTCTCTGGACGATGGATAATTGACTTAATGGGTTGGTCAGTCAAAATCGTCACAGTGTGTGCTGGAAATATGCCGCAGCTTTCGGACTGATGTTATCAGGGCTAACACCATCTTCTCGATCCGGGTATACCTCGTCTCAGTGTCTCAGAGCAATTTGCTAACATAATAGACTGGCTTTTGAACTTTGTTTTCTTCTCTGATCAAAACAGAGCCAATAGCGTCCTCAGAGACCGCCAGGTATAGATACAGCATTTCTTCCAGCTTCGGACTACTGAGGAGAAGTGGTGAGCCTAGGTATTTTTTAAGATCTTCGAAGGATTTCTGACAGTCCAGGTCCATTAAAAGTTCTTGGCCGACCTGAGCACTTTGAAAAAGGACAAGCACCTTTCGGCCGACCGGGCAACAAAACGATTGAGAGCCGCTATCCTCCCGGTGAGACGCTGCACTTCTTTGATTGACCCTGAAGGTGCCATTTGTTGCAGGGCTTGGATCTTCTATGGGTTCGCCTCGATACCTCGTTGAGAGACCAAGAAACCCAGGAACTTCCCAGAGTTAACTCCGAAAGCACATTTAGTTGGATTAAGCTTTATCTTCGGAGTGTTGCAAAACTCTATGCAAGATCTTCAATGTGCCGAGATGCCCCTTTGCTTTTCACCATGTCATCAACATACACCTCCATATTCTGACCGATCTGCTCCTTGAAAACTTTGTTCATATCCTTTGGTAGGTTACGCCTGCATTTTTCAAACCAAAAGGCATAACCCGGTACAATAGATATCTCGGTCGGTGATGAAGGCAGTCTTTTCTTCATCCTCGGGCGCCATCCGAATTTGGTTGTAGCCCGAGTAAGCATCCATAAAAGTCAGCATCTAGTGGTCCGAAGTTGAATCCACAAGCTGATCGATCCGAGGGAGAGGGAAGCTATCCTTCGGGCAAGCTTTGTTGAGGTCAGTGAAATCGATGCAGATCCTCCACTTGCCGTTGGATTTCTTCACCATAACCACATTCGCCAACCAGTCGAGATAATTGACCTCCCGGATGAAGTTGGCTTTAATGAACTTGTCTACCTCTTCCTCGATAGCCTCTTGACGCTCGGGGCGAAGCTTCTCTTCTTTTGCTTGATCGGCCGAAATGCTTCGTCCACATTGAGGCAATGGACCAGGACATCCGAGTTAATTCCAGGCATGTCCGATGCGAACCAGGCGAAAACATCAGCATTCTTCCGAAGAAAATCGACCAAATCTTGCCGAGGCCTTCCCTTCAGCTGTGACCCGACCTTTATGGTTCGGTCGAGCCGAGCTTCATCGAGCGGTACTTCTTCCAATTCTTCGACCGGCTCCCCTCGCTGCTCGGCAAAGTCCTCCCGTGCATCCAACCCGTCCACTTCGGGTTTCTTGGACTGAAGGCCAGCTACAAAGCAGTGTCGTGCCACAATTTGACTTCCTTGAACCCCCACCCCCCATTCGGTGGAAAACTTCATGGTGAGATGAGAAATGAAAATGATAGCTTTAAGAGATACTTGTCCTGGTCTGCCGAGGATAGCATTGCAAGGGGACCGGAGCTTGGTCACGAAAAATCCATGAGTATAGTGGCTACACTTGGCCAAGTGTCTGCTCAAACTATTAAAGTAATAATTCCCTCGGGATTATAACGTCGCATGTAAAACCTACTAGGGTGGATTCTATGGCCCAGAGGCTCTCCATCCGCAATTTCAATCTCACAAAGGCATCAAAATACAAAACATTAACAGAGCTTCCACTATCAATTAAAATGCGGTGTACATCATAACCGTTCATGTTCATGGACACAACCAAGGCATCATCATGGGGGTACTGTACCTTTCGAGATCCTCATCAGAAAAAGAAAGCTCGTCAACTCGGACCCTCTTTGATAGATTCTCCTTGCCCGGCTAGGATGACGAAGAGCCGACCGCCGCTATCATATTAACATTGCCAATGACCGAGGGGTTCGGCGAAGGAAGCTGGCGAGGTTCAGGCTGACGATCTCCTCCATTGTTCGGCTCAGGGCTCTCCGGAACCGGTCCAGTCTGCCCCCGAATGAGCTGCTCAATCTCGTTCCGAAGCTGTCAACATTCCTCAGTGTCGTGCCCATGATCTCGATGGAAGCGGCAAGTATTTAGTTATATCCCTCCGAGCCGCATTGCCTCGGAGAGGAGGTCGGGGAATTTGGCGCTTGATTTCCATCAAGATTTGCGCCCTTGACACAGTTAGAGGAGCGTAGCAGAACCTTCAAGCCGGGCTCCAGGTTCGATCTCGATGCGGTGGTGGAGGAGCTCTTTGGGACGAGGTGGGCTTGCATGGCGATAGGATCGATGTTTCTCCGAGCCTTTTGCCTTCTTTGATTGCTCGGCTCGAGCCATCCTTCGTGACTCCTCGACCCTAGCGTACTTGTCCGCCAGGGCCATCATATTAGAGAGGCTTTTCGGATAATTGACTTCCAAAGATAAGTAGAAATCCCCTTCCTTCGACACTCTTCCCGCCAGAGCCGACATGGCCACCTCGTGATTAAGATGGTCGATCTCCAACAGGGCCGCGTTGAAACAGCTGAGATAGTTCTTCAAGGATTTTCCCTCTCGCTGCTTGACTTTGGAGAGGGAATCAGATCTCCATCGTTGGTGACGACTGCTAACGAACAGGCTGATGAATAAGCGGCTCAGCTCATCAAAAGAATCAATGAAACCTGGCTTCAGGCTATTAAACCAGGTTCTAGCAGATCCTGTAAGAGTAGAGGGGAAGGCTCGGCACAGGATCGCATCTGATGCTCCATGGAACATCATGATGGATCTGAAACTGCTCAGGTGGTTGTCGGGATCAGTAGATCCATGATATGGTTCGATGGTGAGAAGCTTGACATGAGGGGGATCACCTCCCGCATGATCCCCTCGAAGAAAGGGATGCCCTGCTCTGCTTTCGGCTGGGACGGAGGGGCTTGCCGGCGGCGTCCAGCTCCTCACGCCACTCTCGACGCATCTCCTGCATCTGGTGCCTAATCCCTTCATCCTGAGTGGTAGGAGGGATTGGGCGATGGGAAGATGGCAGCGGTGTCGAATCTTGAGAAGACACCGGAGAGAACAAGCTCATCGAGTTCTGAGCAGGCTCTTCTTCCCAGCCCACTGCGGCGCTGGCTTGGCCCTCGCGGGTCGGTGAAGATGATCCGCAACCTTAGGCAGATTGGAAGAAGAAATTGCTGGCGAAACGGGAGCGGCTGCCTTCTCATAAAGCTGCGAAATAGGAGCAGCTGGACGGGAAACCCCCTGGAGTCCCTGGACCAGCTGGGTCAGTGCCTGGACTTGCCGAACCAGGGTAGCAAACTGGTCTAGCATCACTGCTATCACTGATGGTGAAGGGGTCTCCGCCGGCGGTGGGGTAGCGGAGGCGCTACACTATTGATTGGATCAGGCCTTTGAGAGGCGACCTGATATTGAGCATCAGATGTGGCTCTCTTCCGATTGGCCATTAGAGGATTCTTCTCCTGATTTTGAACCTTGTCTCCTGAATTACAAGTTTATGGGACTTGAGACCCTTCCTCTAGCGCCAATCTGTTGCCGCGGAAATCCGTTCTCCGACTCGGATGCAGCTTGACTCCGGACCCGGACGCTGATCTCTCGCTCGAGTGGAACCTGCAAGATAGTCCTCACGCAAAGGGTATCTGGGGTGGCCCTCTGCAGAAGACCCTCCGACGCCCAAGTTAGTGAAATTCACAGCAAGCAGATGTGAGAAGAAGGCTCTCGCAGAAGAGTTTCTCAAGATGAGTGGCCTCTCGAGAACTCAGAGCTCTGCTCGAGCTTCAATGGAGTGTTCAATCTGAGTGTCAGTGAGAGCATACCTGAGAGACTTCAGGACTAGGGTATTTATAGGCAATCACCTGATTCCTTGGGCACGTCATAGGGGATCCGAAAACCGTTCAGATTCGAATCGGATTCGAATCAAGTTTGTTATGGGGCCGGTGGGTTCAGTATCTAGTTAGTTAGAGAATCGACGGCTAGGAAGTTAGTTGATGTTTGAGATTCAACGATTCTATAGGCCCTAGGCCGCTTCTGTAGACCTTAGGCCACTTTCGGCATTATTTGCATAATTTTTCGCTCAAGATGTTGTTTAACCATCATGAATTTGAACTCTTCTACGCTTGGCTCCACAGAGGCGCTCAAATGCCTCGGTCTGGTCGAGGCACAAAAATAGCTCGGTTTGGCCGAGGCATAGAAATAACTCGTGAGAATAACTCGATTTGCCGAGGCATAAGGATAGCTCGGTTCGTCGAGGTGCGAGAATAGCTCGGTTCTGCCGTTGGCGGTTTGACTTGGCCGAAGACGATTCGACTCCGTTATTTCAGACGTGACAGCTGGCTGATCGGATATCGAGATTGGTTTCGACCTTTTTATCATGTGCATGAGCGTTAACGCAATGATAATTTTACCCCTCATCACATGCCCCCCACTCCCTAGTCCGAAGTATAAATTCGGATGTAGGAAGTAGTCTAGAATAATTTCGTCCAGGGAGATTTGAAAAGATGCGCAATGATGGCCTCGTAAATGCCGGGCCGCTGCTCCATCATTTCTTATCATCGCATGAGGAAAAACCCCTCGTTTCTCATGGACGGCGATTGAGGAAGTCCCACGTGGCGAACCCCTGTGTTTACGGCGCTGTAGCGGCAATTTCAGCGTTCAGGGTTTCTTCTGAAGACGCCGCACTTTTTCCTTGAAATGTCTTTTTAAGGAGGGAAAAGGGTTAAGGCGGTGTTCTTTCTGCAGTGCCTTCTCGTTTCTCCCTTGGAGATATTGTTCCTCAAAACTCTTGCAAGCTCATTTGTGGTTTGTTCTTCAACTCGACAACATGAAGGGTCCAAACAACGTGGCCTCTGAGATAACCCTTGAAGATCTGGATAGAATATGTCATCGATACAAGGTTCCTCAGGATGTTGCCCTATGGCCCCCGAAGGCCGAGCAGAGGGTCTCAATGCAGCGGGGCATTGGGTGTTTTTCTACGAGGAAAGCTTGAGAGCGGGTCTCCGGTTTCCCCTTCACCCGCTGGTCCGTGAGCATCACGATCGGATAGGCTTGGAAGTAGGCCTGAGATGCTGAGCGAAGACTATTAGTGCAAAAATAATTTTATCTTGGAATACCTGGTCTCCGCGTCATGAAGCACTTTGCTAGTGTAGTAAATTGGTTTTTGCATCCCATCGGGGTCAAGACGGATGAGGACCGAGCCAACTACCTCTTGGGAGGCAGCGAGGTACAAGAAAAGGTCTTCTCCTTTCATCGGCTTCGATAGTAATGGCGGGGTCAACAGGAACTCCTTCAGCCCTTCGAAAGCTCTTTAGCACTCCTTCGTCCATTCGAAGTCGTTGATCTTCTGTAATGCTCTGAAGAAAGGCAGACACCGCTCGGCAGACCTCGACAGAAATCGACTAGGGCTGCACTTTCCCGGTCAGGCGTTGCACCTCCTTGTTGGCCAAAGGTCTCATGTCGAGGATGGCGCAGATCTTGTCGAGGTTTGCCTCGATCCCTCGCTGGGTCACCAAGAACCCAGGAACTTGCCCGCCATGACCTCAAAAATACACTTGCGGGGTTCAGCCTCATCTAAATCGACGGAGGTTGCCAAGGTCTCCGCCAGGTCAGCAACATGATCGTCGGTGCGGATACTTTTGGTCAGCATGTCATCCACGTATACCTCAATGTTGCGCCCGACTTGGTCCTCGAAGACCTTGTTCATCAGCCTTTGGTATATGGCCCCTGCATTCTTCAGTCCGAAGGGCATTACCTTATAGCAGTAGATGCCCTTTTCGGTCATAAATAAAGTAGCTTCCTCGTCCGCCGGGTCCATCCTAATCTGGTTGTACCCTAAAAGGCATCCATGAAGCTGAGAGTCTCGTGGCCAAACGTGGCATCCACCAACTGATCGATTCTGGGCAGCGGTAAGCTATCGTTGGAGCATGCCTTGTTGAGGTCGGTAAAGTCGACGCACATCCTTCAGCTCCTACTAGCCTTGCGGACCATCACCACGTTGGCCAGCCAGTCTAGATAATGCACCTTCCGGATGTGGCCAGCGGCAATCAGCTTGCGGACCTCCTCATCAATGGCCTTCTACCGCTCGGGAGCGAAACTCCTTTTTTTCTGTCGGATTGGCCGACACTGTGGGTTGATGCTGAGCTTGTGAGTGATCACCTCTAGTGGTATACCCGGCATGTCTAACGCTGACCAAACGAAGACATTCGAGTTGGCTCGCAGAAAGGCGAGGAGTCGGTCTCTCGCCTCCTCAGGGAGAAGTGCTTCGACTCAACCGTCCTTGTTGGGTCCTCCCCCAGCGAGAAGGTCAACAAGCGCTCGACTGGCTCTTCCCTCCTCTCCAAGTCTCTGGGATCGAGTGGCTTGGGCACTGGCGGGGCCGACGCCTCCTATGGACTGGAAGCCGCATGATAACAGAGCGGCACTGGGTTCCGCTCTCCACGCATCTCTCCAATTTCTTTACTAGTGGGGAATCTTACAAGCAACCTCTTGGTGGAGAAGATGGCATCTAAGAGATTCAGGCCGAGTCTTCCGAGGATGGCGTTGTAAGCCATAGGGACTCGAACGATCAGGAACTTCATGAAGATCGTGCTCTGGCACGGCGACGTCTCGGCTATGACCGGAAGGGTGATCTCTCCCTCCACCCTCACAGAGTCTCCAGTGAAGCCCATTAGGGGCGTGATCACAGGCCGAAGGGAGCCGAGGGACAAGTTCATCCGAACAAAAGCGTCGTAACTCAGAATGTCGACCGAACTTCCACTGTCAACTAAAATTCTCTTTACAGGGTGTTTTGCGATCGTCATGGACACGACGATGCTGTCATCATTATGATTATCTACTCTCTCTAAATTCCCTTTAGAAAAGAAAATTACAGAATCTACCCCATATCCCCTCGTGGCCTCTTGGAAGTGCTGCCTGCCCCCCAGGAAATCATGGCCACCGTCTTCTCAGTCGAGGCGTTGTCAATACGGACCTGAGTAGGCGAGGGTGCCGATGGACCCGAGGCAGCTGGGTTCCCTCTCTGGATGAATTTGCCGAGGTAGCCCTGCTGGATGAGGTCCTCGATCGCCTTTTTCAGCTAGCGGCAATCATCTGTGTCGTGGTCGTGATCCCGGTGAAAGCCGTAGTAAAGATTTTTGTTGCCGAGGGCTCCTGGAGCAGGGCGCTGAAGATACAACTCGCCCTTGATTTCCATCAAGATATGGGATATTGAGGCGAACAGGGGGATGAAGGGCCCCTCTCTGGGGGCAAGGGTCCATGGTCGGTTGTCCGATTGTCGAGGGGGCTCAGGTCTTCCGGACGAGGTTTGTCAGGTTCCAGACAGGCCTGCTTTTTGCTAGGACCTCCGTCTGCCTCGTGTCGAGAGGAGTCGGCGCGGATGTATTTCTGCGCTCGGCTCAGCAACTCGGATAGGAACCGAAGGGTTTCTTATCGAGGGAGTAAGCAAAGCGAGAAGGACGGAGCCCTCGCTTCAAGGCTAGGGTGGCCATGGAGTCGTCGAGGTTGTAGACTTCAAGTGCGGCTTCCTTAACCGAGCCACGAAGTCTCTCAGTGACTCGCCGCTCTTCTGCTGGACGGCGAATAGGCTGTTGGCCACCCGCAGGATCTTCCGGCACGCATCGAAGTGCGCCAGAAAAGCCCTCTCCAACTGCCTGAAGGAATTAATGCTGCATAGCGATAGACGAAAGTACCATGCATGTGCGGCCTTCGAAGAGTGGCCGGAAGGCGATGCAGAGGAGAGAGTCGGTTGCTCCTTGGACTTGCATGAGGACCTTGTAGCTCTCCAAATGGTTCAAGGGGTCAGTGGTGCCATCGTAGGGGTCCAGCTGAGAGAGCTAGAATCGGTTTGAAATTGGTTCCTCCATGATACGACGAGATAGTGGGGGACGGCTATCATAGTCCCCTCCGGTTGGTTGGTGATTCTGCAGCTAAACTCCTCCAACCGCTGGTTGTACTTGTCTAGTTGTCGCCGGCGAGTGATCCAACCGTCGAAGGACCCCTCCATGAAGATCCCAAAGACGGAAGGGGTGGCGCCGATGATGATGTCCTTGCTCGGTCTTCTTCCCGTGCCACCGCTTAGGGGAAGCACTAGCATGGCGAGAGGGAGACCTAGGCCTCTTAGAGGCCTCCCGACGGTGATGCCTGGGCGAGGCACGACGGTGGCGAGCCTTCCGCTGAGGGGATCTCCCACGAGTGTATTGTTGACTGGGTTAAACCATCCGCGCCTAGCGAGGGTGGCCTTGGGTGCTGCTGCGTGGCCGCCGGTTGCTGCTGCGCGGCCACTGACTGTTGTTACAGCTCTTGGACCACCGCCACAAGTGATTGGACTTGCAAGGGCAGCGATCCAGTTGTCCTGAGGTGGTGGTGAAGGCAGAGCAGGGAGGCTAGCCTCCTACTGCTCAACCCCTTGGCGATGCCCCTCAGCGCGGCTGGTGAAAATCTCCTGGGCGCGCATCACCATCTTCTTCTTGTTTTCTTAATGGGAGTTAAGGTCTGTAGCTGGCTATTCCGAAGCTTTCTATCTCCTCGTCCCCCCTTTCTGGCACGCCAATCTGTTGCCGCCAAGTCACGTTCCTCGAACGTCGTGTAACGGCGAGGACTCGGAGGATGGTGAGGACGGTTGAGGTATCTCCTAACGCCTCCTCCTCGGACAGGATTCCTGCAAGAAAGTTCCGGGGATCGGTTGCACCGGTAGGGACCCTCCGATGCTCAAGTGAACAACTTGGAAAACAGTAATGAATGGTGGACTAAAAGACTTAGTCGAATCACTTGGAATTCAGATCCCCTCTCTCGTTATGAACGAAAGTTCTTATACCTGTCCGAAAGTCCCTCTTACCCCCTTTTTGGAAGGCTGCCGCATCTGAGACGTCATTGCCTAGCGGAAGACAGGCGGCAAGGCTGATAGGGATAGGTCGTAACCACCCTGAGCTTGTCAGAGGTAGCCCTGCCTGCCAGCTCCCTACCAAGCACGGCGCCACAGATGGTAGGTGGGCCTGGTCACGTCAGGCATGCGCCATAACTGGTAGTGGCCACGCATGGTCGTAGGTGGTTGATGGGCCACGTGGCATTTGCAGGTGCCGAAGCCGAGGAAGACTCTAGGGTCCGAGGTCGAGGGGAACCTGGGAATCCAAGGCCGGAGACTCTAGAGTCCGAGGCCGAGGGGGATCTGGGAGTCCGAGGCCGAGGGGCACTCTGGAGTTCGAGGCCGAGAAAGACTCTGGGGTCCGAGGCCGAGGGGAACCCTGGGGTCCAAGGCCGAGGCTCCGTCAGCTACTTGATCGTTAGCCCTAACATGACTTGATCAGCCACATCAACGATCATTAATATCACCTCCATCATTACCACCACCATCGTCGCCACCATTGCCACTATCATCACCACCACTATTATTTACACCACTGTTACTATCATTACCCTCATTGTTGTTTTCTTCACAACCATCGCCATTATCATCACCATCGTTATCATCTTTGCTACCACCACCATCACTCCTATGACCTTCGTTACCGTTACAACTATCACATCTTCTACTACACCACCACCACCATCATCACCATCGTTATCATCTTTGCTACTACCATTATTATTCCTATGACCTTCATTACCTGTTACTGCTATCACAGCTTCTGCTATACCATCACTGACATCATTGCCGTCACTATCATATCGTTTGTGTCACATTGCTACCACTGCCACTATAACCTCCATTGTCTTTGCTATTATTATTTCTCGTTTAGCTCCCATCATTGTGTTTATATTTTATAAATAATTGACTGCACCAATCATATTACATTTTTTTAAAGTTAGAAATAAAATGGAAATGATATTTTTAATTTATTTCTCAAGATAAAAAATGAAAGTGATGCCAAACGATACCTAAGCTATCTAACAAACAAAATGGGAAATGGACTATTTGCCATTCTAAATTCTATAGTTTTTCCCTATTTTGACATATTTGTATAAAATTCTATTAGCATCAAGCGAGCTACCCCAAGGGATTTTATGTTAAAGGTTCCAAAGTGGGGTTTGCATGTGTTTGTCTTCTTATAGGGATTTATGTAATAAGATAAAATTATGGTCCACATGTAAAATTCAAAAAAAAATGTTATATAATACTACTTTTCTGTCCGTAATATGTAGAGAAATAAATGTAATTTAATGTTATTTATATATTTATGAGACTGCAAGTTATCCTCTTAGCTTCAACTTTCAGAAGATCTTTCATCATGTTAAGCATTTCTTTCATTTTCCATTCTACCTACAAAGGAGCAAAGTACAGTAATCTTTTCTAGAAAGAGAGTCTAACTTGAATAACATGAAAATTTAACATTGCAGAATTATACCTGAGGTATATCTCTAAATAATGGAGTCAGAAAAAAAAGAGCACATCCCATTGTAAATCCTGTTGTAATTCCAGATAATCCAGTTTTTGCCCCACTCTCATGATTGACAGCTGACCTAGAAAAAGATCCTGCACAACAACTATCAAGTTACCATCCCTTCATTACATGTCAAACCTACCATGCTAATCCAAACATGAAGAATACAGGCTTGCGTGAGACAAAACACCTCATAGTTATGAATATAATGTTGTTAAATTGAGAAAGCTAATGTATTTCAACAAGCTTGTAAGAAGAAAAGCATGATTCATATATGCACCTGTTGCTGGATATGTAGAGAAGAACGAACCACAGATATTTGCCATTCCTAGACCAAATAACTGCAACAGAATATTGCAGATATCACTTAAATTTTGATGGTAATATATTAGTATGTGTTCAGCTTTACAAGGTTGAAAATTGGTGATACATGTGGTACAAAGTAGCAAGTTTTATGCCATACTTTTTCTTATGTTAATAGAAATGTCACATTTTCAATATCTCAATTTCATGCTTTCCAAAACACCAGATCCTCAACTCAACTCAACTCATCTAAGCCTTTTCCCAACTACAAGGGGTCGGCCAAAACACCAGATCCGATGTCTCTAATCATGATTTGGATCATCATATTATATGTGTGCAAGCAATTTCAAGCTGATTTTTTTTTTTAAAAAAATATCATAGGAAAATAACAGGCAAAATACAGATATATGAGGGTAGTGGGTTGAGCTGTTCCAAGAAGACAGGCTACAGAGATATTATCCACTGGCTGAACACAAATCCTCTAGAAAGTTTTCTAGTATAGGAAGCAGTTATTGCTGTAGCTATTGCCAATCATAGCAACTACTTACAAGGAAAGGGAGACAAAGTGGAAATAAATTAACAGGGGATGAAAAAAAAAAAAATCTTCTAAACTCTAGGTTTCTTCCATCCGAAACAAACTTAAAATCCAGTTGATAATGGAATGGCACATATACTTGCACTCTGCAAAGTATCTTCCACGTGCATAAGACTATCAAATATTTAAAAAGATTGCTCAAATTCATTCTTCAGTTACTAGTATTGATTGACCCATCTAATCTAATATCAGTTGTAGAAGGAGTGGGAATGCAAAGTCAAAAGTAGAGAAGGGAAGGAAATATAAGTGATTAAAGAACGTAAAAGGGAGCAAGAGGGAGAGGTTAATGAGGGCAGGCAATAGGTGAGTGCTGAAGGTGAAGGGAGGAGGGATCAAGCAGGTAAATGTTTAGCATAATATATCAGATGATATGGAAGCCTCTCTCTCTCTCCCTCCCTCCCTCCCCCCCCCCCCCCCTCCCCCCTCCAGACACAAATTTCACAAATACCAATTAAAACATTAAAGCGGCTATATATGAAATCACGATGATCCGAGACAATAAGGTTTTGTAGTTCTTACCTCCTGATTTGAGTCCAATTCATACCCATTTTTCGGTGCCAATGCTTTGGCAATACCCACAGATTCCTAAGGTTAAATAGGTATTCATGACTATCTACTTAATCAAACTAGAGAAAACAAATAATTTGGACAATAAATAAAACTTGGGACAATAAATAAAACTTGGTTTTACCAAAATGGCCACTCCGGTAATGAGAACTGCTGTTGAAATAAGAGATTCTGCATACTGAAATTCTCTAGGTATGTGGAACTTTGGAAGGCCTTGTGGAATTTCACCTACCTAAAAGCAATGACACAAAACTTCAATGAGAAATATTAATGGAAAAAGGATTACAGCGTGAGGTAACATATCTACTAGTTCAGATTCCAATCGTGCAAACAGAGACTACTCTCACCACTGATATTGAAGACGGACGGAATATTTTCACAAAAGTTGTACCCAGCATGACTGCGGTAAGTGGTCCTGATGCTCTCAGGAATCTCAAACTCTTCTTTGCTTTTCCCTGAACATTTTTAAATAACGACAGCTCGACAAGTTTGCTCAAACACAGAGTCGAACTTCACCAAAAGGCAAGCAATAAATCCTACCAGGTACTTTATGAGAAGAATAATTGCAAGAGTAGTAGATCCCATCACAAAGGGCAGCCATGAGAACTACAAAAAGAAACTACCACATAGAATTAGTAAACATTGATGCTTTCAAGAGATAACAAGACTCAACAGAAATATACAAAACAATATGTCCTAAACAGATATGTTAACATATCAAACTTAACAATTACTGAAATCAAGACATGTTGTCAAGAATTGACCAACAACTTTGGCATTACAAATGAAACACAAAAACAAAAAAAATGTTAACTACTAGTTAGAGTTAGCAAACAAAAACTTAGTGGCCATCATAAATTACCATACATTTTTCTGGAGAAAATAGGTTATACATAGATTAGTTTTATTTGCCCACATATATATGGTATATTTCTGGCTGGATCATCCGATCACTGAATGAGTACTATCTTATTAGCCTGTTAACGACTCGTTTTTCATCCTATGTTTAAGCACGCAAGCAAACAAAGCATCCATGAACATGCAGTGCTTGCTTTTCTTATTTGTGTTGAAACTTAATACAAAATTGTACATATTTTGACCACCATGATTACTTTAATTCGCCCATTTTTCTTTTGATGCTTGACAAACTTAAAATAATCTAATGTGGCACTGTCAATTGGAAACACAACACTTTTTGCTGTATAGTTGGGGTATGTATATCTAAATAATGATTGTGTCATCTTCTAATGTTATCTGCTTGCAGCTGAAACCTAGCTGCTCTCAGTTGTTACTCAACTCATCCCACATTTTACCCACAGCTTAAAACGTTCAGATATTAATGTTCATCAATAGTTTCCAAAAAGGAACAGTACATCCCACAGTTCTGAACTTCTAATTCAATATAGATCATTAGTGTTTTTATGTATTAATGTGTTGAGTTGGACTTATATTCACTCACCCAATATGTTTGACAAGTTCACCGTTGATTCTTATGCATTTTTTAGGTTTCTAGCTCATGCAAAAAAGATGGGCTCCAATATGCATAACTAAGGTCTACAACATCGATACTCAGAATTGTACCAATACAATACCAGTTTAGCATGATGCAATGTGCATCTTGTAACAAGACAAGATACTCATACTTTTCCCACGTTTAACCATAGTACCGCTCGAAATCGAATGGTACAGGTTGGTACCAGGTAGTATAAGGTGGTGCTGGTCGATTCAAGCTGATTGGTTCATGCTAAATTGAACCTTGGTACCGCACCAATACCTTATCGATATGGCACGATACAGTCCATATGGGGCAATATGGCAAACCGCATGCATAATTTCATTCAACTTCAACAACATAAGCCACAACTTATAAAAGCCTAACTCACTGAAAATCAAACATCGTCTACTTCTAAATTTTGAAGTTACAGAAAATACTTTGAACCTTGGTTCCGAAAATCTTGGGTATAGTACAACGAGCAACTATTTGTTAGTTCAAAATCCAAATTGTTATGTCCAAATGTATAAGTGAAAACCTAAAAGACGGTTCATGAGCGATTCTTTGAAAGCTGTTTCATTATTAAACCATCATCAGGTGGATATCTGCCAAACAGTTTCTCATAATATTTATGTTGATAAAGAGGGCAACTAAAGGAAAACAAAACTTTAGACTCTTTGGGTAATGGGAGGGAATTTTCTCACTGAAAGTGAACCTCACTTTGATGGCAGGTTGTGAAGTTGATAATCCCCAGGAGTTTATGTTTATTGCCAAACTAAATAAATAATTTCTGTTTTTCTGGGCATGTACAGTTATAAAATTTAGAAGTTAAAAACCCCAAAATTTTTGTTTGATGAAAATCAGTGTATAGAAAAGCTAAAGTGCAAAAGCATGCATGAAGAAAAAACATGGAATTAGAAATGACCTCCACATATAACGATTGCTAGAAGAGAGAAAGAGACACAGAGAGAGAAAGAGAGAGTTTACATCTCCAACTCCAGCAATAATACTTTTGGCAAGTGGTACAATTTTGCTGCTCCTTTCTACATTGTATCCCAAGAAGTATTTGGCTTGAGACAGAGAAATTACAATAGCTGAAGAAGTAACAAAGCCAGATATGACAGAATGGCTGATGAATCGAAGAAGCCAACCAAGCCTGTAGCAACATGTACTTCAAATTGTGCATAAATGATTTTAAAAGGGAACATGATCTAAGATCACCACTTTAACACTACATGGTAAACCAATACCTCCATTAATGTTAAGCACAACCAATAATTGCCTACAAACTTTCAGAGCTTGCCAGAGTACCTAAGGTTCTACAACATATATGACAAATACTCTTATTGTTAAAGCATTGTTATGTTCAATATTACAATTCAGGCTGAAGGTTTATTAATCATATCATTAGAAAGCTTTAAACATGAACATGCTTCCTGTTATTTCTTAATCAACATCAATCTTCTCGTGACTATCAAGCATGGATGTGGAATCTTGATGGAATCCAAATTTGATCCGACAGCTACTTCAAGGTTGTTGCCAAATTCAAAAGTTGTTCATAGGCATGAAGGCTCCGCACATGTCATGCAAACAAAATGAGAAGATCAACATATTCACCGTAGCAACAACCACTTATCACAATAACCCAAAATAAGAATTCAAAAATCCTTTGTCATTCATGGCCATGAAGACCTGTATACTCTTTTGAGACAATCCTTTTCCAAATATTTTGCCATAATTTACATTTCACCTCTTATGGACCAATAAACTTTGCTATAGAAGTTAGTATCTGACAGTAATGCAGTGTATATGCATCATAACATTTACATTTGAAGCGGTTGCACATTAGTAGAAACTTTTATTCATCGTGAGTCCTTATGAGCTATATATGTAGCATGTATACAGCCCTATACAAAATATAGTATAGAGTCACAATGTGTGAGCCACTGAACCCTTTGTATGGCTTTATGACATTACAATATTATGCATTTAGTCATGAATTTGTTCCTTTAGGTTCAAGATATTATTTCCTTCCAAAGACCTTCCATATGAAACTTATTAGTCTCTTGCCAATCTGCATTATTGGATAAAGATACTAGTCTACAATCATGCAATGGACACACAAACCATACAACAACAACAAAGCCTAATCTCAAATTAGTTAGGGTTGGCTATATGAATCTTTTTCTCCATTCAGCTCAATTTTGAGTCATATTTTTTTAAGATGCAAAAATTTTAAGTCTCTCTTTATCACTTTTTTCATATAATTTTCGACCTATCTCTATCTCTTTTTCTTTCTACATATATCAGATCACTTATCCGCTTAAGTGCATCTCTAAGTTTACGTTGCATACATCCAAGCCATTTAAATCGTTCTTTTCTTAATTTATCCTTGATTAGTATTACCTATGATTTCATTTCTTATTCTATCTTTCCTTATATTACTACACATCCATCTCAATATTCTTATTTCAGCCACGTCCATCTTATATCCATGTAATTTTTTAACTGCCTAACATTTTATACTATAACACATAGCTGATTTTATGGCTGTTCTATAAATTTTTTCTTCTAACTTAGTAAGTACTTTACGATTACATAGTATTCCAATTGCACTTCTCCATTTCTTCAATATGCTTTAATCATGTGAATAACACCATTCATAATCTCTCCTTTCTTGTAGATACAGAGATTATAACTGATCTAATTGACAGAGTAACAAAAAAATTAATTAACTTGCCAATAACCAATTCAGAAACTTATGAGAAGTTCTCATCCTCTAGGACTTCTTATTCACAGTTCAGGTGTATCCTAAACACTTGACGTGGATACTAGGTATTCATGATTACTTTTTCCCTAATACTTTGGACTCCAAAATATCAAGCATGGTAGTACAATAACACAATTCAGAGCTCACCCCTAACCATACACAATTATGTTGACTATTAGACTAAGCTAATTATTCAAAATGTCAAATTAAAACTGAAATACATGGATATTGCTCATTAAAAAAAATGATTATATTAAAATTTTAGCAACCTTAAGTGTTCCTTGAAATTGTAGGAATTAGGTAGTCATTAGCCATAGCAAAGTATCTTTGACTAGTTTTTTCTTACACACCAAAAGTGCCAAATATTGTTGTTCTCAACTAACTTAGATGGTACGGTCCAATTTTTAATTGTCAAGGGGCGTCATGTTGTGTCCTCTCCAACTACCCAAGATTTTCACAGTCCAAATATTCTGGAAGTCGAAATATTCTAGTCACAATGCTATATACCAATAAATGAACCAACCTCCTTACAGATGGATTTGATTGGATTTTGTTTCCATTAAGTGAAAAGTGAAGTGTTATTTTTTATCTTCTTTTGTCAATGAACTACCATAGGAGTTAAAGGTAGGTTCTTCAGCTTGTATTGGCTCCTCTCACATCAAAGTTTGTTTCATATTTAAGAGAACATCACTAATTCTATAGATCAGCCTCTTACTAATCCAATTTAACTCAATTGGATTTCCCTATCTTGAACTTTGTTTTGACACCAAAACATCTAATAACACTCTTACATAACCTTCAATTCAGAGTTAATATATATATTTTTACTGGGAAATTTAGGTCTTCTAGTTCTAGATGTTGAATTTGATTCTCTTTGGATCCTTGTAGGCTCATATTTATTTCTCAAGCCCCAGCTCATTTCTAAGGACCGCTTAATGGGCCAGAGTTAGAAGCTTCATACGTGACTATGACAGTTACAGAAATGGCAAAAAAAATGATTAGTTACCTCAGCAGCCCCAATGCACATTCCAGTGCACCAACCATAAAAGCCAACAGTATAGCAAGCTCTGTGTACAGCTCATCCGAAGGATCGACAATGTTACTCAACACATTGGAAACTAAGAGAGATACCAGTGTCACCGGTCCAATTGCAAGTTGACGCGATGATCCAAACACAGCGTATACAAATATTGGAACAAAACCAGAATCTGCATTCAATAAATAAATGGGAAGACGTAAGTCTCAGAGACTGCAGTAGACAAAGGTAAAGAGATAACAAAGGAAGTCTTAAAAAGAAAGGAACAGAGGAACCAGTGACAAATGCAGTAGCGAACTCAGAGTCCATAAATCGGGTGAAGCCCTGCTAGCTTTGCATAAGACATTGCCTGACCAATTTGCAGTAAATAATCAATAAAAAGGCAAAGAGAAGGGCTACTTCAAGAGTTACTTTAATGATGATTTGAACTGATACAAATTATTCCTAATTATGAATAATGGGAATCAACATAGCCACTGAAAAATCAGAAACAATTGGTTAGCAATTTGACGATCCAAATCTTGATAGTAAAAGAGCTTCGGATTGCCAATGATACTGTGATAGCACTGGAATGTCAAAGAGAACAAAAGAATGGAAAAAAAAAAGTGTCATTAGATCCACTCTGGGCTTCACCTGGGGAACGAGCATGACACCGACTGTGATGCCAGCCATGAAGTCCACCTGGAGGTACTCGCTCCACTGATATGTTCGCATCCACCGGGTGCACGGAAACAGGAGCTCCATCCATTCGACAAACGACATGCTCTGGAGCTTCAGACGCCATTGTGCAAGGAGTGAGGTTGAAGGTAGTGACGGAGATGAGGGCGTCGGGCGCTCCAGAGGAGCCACTCTGACCTGCCTCGCTAAACCGCTCACAATATCACTGTCGGCTTGGTGGTTCAAAAGTAGTCCGGTTCGCTCTTGTTTGTTGGGTCTGCCTGCTCGAGTAAAGAGCTTGATAACTATTTCTCCAACAGGGTAGATCAAGTGTGGTCCGACTTTTATAAGAAAGAGGCAAGCACGGAATGCTTTTGGTTGGATTTTGGCTTGAGTCAAGTCAAGGCCAAACCAGCCCTATGGGGGCATTCCCTATAATAATTTCTACAAGAAAATTCTGAAAAGAAACCGGCTCAGCAAAGACCCGAATAATTCTCGGCTTGTCGCCCACATAATAATTCATGTCTCTGACCTCATGAAAGCACTGGACCACCTTGAATCCTGGAAGAAAAGAAGGAATCAAACAAAGAAATACTTCAGAAATTGTCATTGTTCCATAGTAATCCATAAATGACGAACGACAGCTGGTTCATACGGAACAGTTATCATGCTTGTGACATTCATATAAACTAGGCCTCATCATTAGCAGCCATATTATAGGATTCCATAAAAATTTTATTCATGAAGGAAGAGAACTTTGTCGCTACTAACCATGTTGGCGTACTGCAAGCCGCTGGAAGTTTCCCGTCCTCGGTACAAAAACCTAAGTACAATACAAGAAAACAAAAACGGGTATTAGTTGAGCAACTTGCTGTTTGTTTTTCCTTTTCTTCCCTTTCTTCCTCTCCCTTTGAAGAATTTTCTTCCAATATGGATGGAGGTGCACGGCATCCATGCCACCACCACACAAGCTTTCTCCCGATCACACAAGTTTGCTGTACAAATTAAGGACAGCAACCAGAAGATTAAATATATCATAGCTCTTGGATAGGAGATGAGAATGACAATATTCTTACAAGACATCGTTAGCAAATTGTTAGCAAAATCATATCAAGTTTCTGACCGTTTGCGTTGATTGTAAGCATCCATGGGAATGGGTACCAACCGAGTTCACTTCAGCTGCTTGGTTAAAATCAAGCAGCAGGAACTAAAAGCTGGCTTCTAATATGACCATTTAGGGAAGCGTATATTGAATTCACTCATGCTTCCACATCCACAAATCATAAAAACAACTATTGAACTATTTATTCAATCGGCAATATACTTTGATGATATAGTGTCAGGGATCGACATCATTGGATGTTTTTAGTAATTTAATCATCCATTCACTAGCTGGGACACTAATTGCCCCTTGGGTTATCCAGGTTCACAAACCAATGCAACAAATGATAAGAATCTTCAGTATGGAACATAATCTCTCAGTCATGTCTCATCTAAGATGCTTGCATGACTAGATGCACCATGTTTTACATGGACTATGGCACACTACAAGGGCAATTGAGATTATGCAAGAATAAATTAACCAATACAAGAAAACATCCAGATTTGTGAAATCATTTGGCAAGCAAACACATGCAAGTCTCCACTCCAGAGGATCATTCCAAAATGTCCATTTGAATATTCTTGCTCAGGGCAATCATTTTGCATGGACACATGGACAACAGATACACATGGATGCGGTCCTAATCAGGCACATGGATGCAAGCGTTATGTGAATTAAGACTTGCAAGGAATCAGGGACCATCACCTGTAAGTAGGGATCACATCTTAGTTCATTTGGTCTTAAACCAACCAGTTTAACAAAGGAAATAAGGCTACTCCTTGTGTGGTTGCTCAAATTATCATTGGTCAATTGCCAATGCAGGTCAGTGATCAAGGTTTTCAGTAGTTATAGTCATTGATGATTAGATATACAGCTTGCATCTTCCATCAACTGTGTTACACCATGAAGAGAACATGATTCTTGGCCAACTGAAATCAAGCTTTTAGTCTGGCAGAGATCTATGTGAAAGTAGCTTGATAAGTATCCCAACACTGAACATAGCTTCACTTTCAAATTAACAGTCAGGAAGAAGATCAAATTCAATGCACATGCCTAAAAAGAAAGACCTAAAAGAGAAGCCAAAATTGTAGAATTGCAACATAATCTGGTCTCATTGCAGCAACTAAATTAATCATTATCTAGTCCCTTGGAGACTATTACGGTGCCTTTTTTTTTGCTCCCTTTCCAGTGAAAATTTCATTTCAAGTATATTTATCAATTTGCACAGCTACCTGACTGCACTATCAAATATCCTGATGATTTCAAATGAATGAAAATTTTGATACACGACACTTTGATATTAAAATATCATTGATGTGAGTGTGTCCATATGCCCACATGCACACAAAGATACATGTATATTCATGCATCCATGTGCATATATATATATATATATATATATAAGACACTAGCAATATCAACATTGCAATTCAAACAAGTCTCTGCTTAATTATCAGCAAAAATAGATGCTTGGATACAAATTGGATAACTGTCCATCCATATTCACGTTTGTTTTTCTTCAACGGATATGGACATGGATGTGAATATCAGTCGGATGCTCGAATAGATAAATTCAGATAAAAAAAAAGACCTAGATAGATTTTATCCAGCCCACCTCTACTCCTAAATGAAAGTGCATTGAAAATGGCATTATTAAAGTAAGAATATGAAGGCCACAGTTGAACCAAGTGTTTTATGGAAACAGAGGGCTATGAAAAAAATAAAGTCAAAAACATTAATTAAAAAAAAAAAAAAGAAAAGGCTATCTGATCCCATAGGGCATGTAGGTAAGCAACATAACTAAAAAATAAGTGCTAAAAAAGTTCAGTGATATACTGAAATGAAGGTTTAAATCAAGAATTGTCAATTTTGGCTCATAAGTAAGAATAGATTCAAAATGATAGAAGTAGAACTTTGATATTTGCTTACTTTCAAGCATTAAAACTAAGTGCCTCACAGCACTTCGTCCTAAAAGGACACGACTGATGCCAAAACAAAGGTAACAATTTGGTTTTCTAAATTCCACCATATAACATACATGGCCAGACTATTGTTTTTCCCATCAATGATTTTCATCATATATATTATTGAGGAAGTTCAAGTCAAACTATAGTTTGAGAATGAAGTATAATTATCCAAAACTGGAATGACTCTGAAGAGCAAGCCTTCTTCATTTATATGGTGCTAGAATATTGCTCCATGTATTATCAAGGTTTGAGAACTTCCCCATCAAGCCCCTATCAACTAGAGCAGCAATCCTCGCTAAAGACAACTTTGGGAGAGTGGTAGTTTCTGCAGACATTGAAAAATCAGTTGAACGAAATAGAGACCATCAATCTAAGCTCATGCAACAAGCAACAACCTTCCAAGATACTAGAAAATTATTAATGAAAAGAGAGAAGATGTCCCTGTTAAAAGGAACCTTGTTCATCTTTTAGTAATTAGGTAGTCAAATTGAAAGAAATCCAAATATATAGCATGCAAGATATACAACATAAAAGCATGACAACTTTCCTCAAGAACTAGATGTCAACAGAAAGATATTATCATGAAAAACATGATGAATCATCAAAGGAACCTGCACCAAGATATGACATGTCCATGTGTCCTAAGGTGCAAGAATATTTTAGACTGAAACACACTGGTTTATGAACTCCTTTAGGGTTACTGGTTTGTTGAAGTCTTTGTTACCACTTACACCAACAAGAAGCGTAGCCTCTATCAATCATCTTGCCCTCTAGTATGGAAACTAAATATCTAATCATGAACATGGAGTTTCTTCATCATGCAAAATAAGCAAGTATAACTGAATGAAAGAAATAGAATGACATACATCTTGGCCTATATGTGCCACACATGCTTCTTAACATCTATCTTTTTGTTTTGTAAGGAAGTATTAATGTTTTACATGTACCTATTCTATTAACTGACTGAACCAAGTTTCCATCCAACAAGAGAAGAAAATTCATTCACATGATGCATAGTAGATTCCCATTTATTATTTAATCAATTTTAATGAAACTGAAAGGATTTTCCATGGATTTTTTTTCTTTAACAAGTTCTAGTTCAGTCTAGATCCCCACACTTAACCAAGTTCTAGTTTCCTAGCCTGGACTATGAGTTTTATTAATTCCACATCCACTTTAATCTTGACAAACCTGACTCACCTGAAACAAGTTTTGGACTCAATATATTTGCTTTTATTTTATCTTCTGTTTACTTGGCTTCCATCTGTGACACTAGAACCAAACAGAACCTTTCCCATCTTCATTTCTTGACCGTGACTTAACCATCTACCAATATCTAAAGAATCTCTCTCATCAACAAAGCAAGTTGACCTTCATAATACCATAAATTCCATTAGCTAAAATGCCCATTGGATCTGCCAACCACTCCTCATCCCACAAAAGCTAGGGTAGACTACTCCCTTTTAGCATTAAGATCCGCCTCTCAACCAATTAGCCATCTGTGACACATTTTACCTTGTATCCTGTCTCAGTGAGATTCCTTGAGTAAGTCATACTTGAGCCAATACATATATGGAATCTTGCAATGTTGCCTTACTACAGCTCTATGATTTGCTTCATCAACCAATTCTCTTCCATGATAATAGGCAATTTTTTGCTAGATATATGATAAGATCACTAATAGAAGGACAAGAGGGGATTACTCTTGCATCCGATGTTCTATCATTGACTTTAGAAGTCACATCAATATATAGAATGACAGACTCTTCTCAGAGGTTTATAGGCATAATTTTATATTTTCTAAGGCTAGAGAGACTGAATGCACTTTCCCCTGATAATCCAAATTTTGACCAGCCTGTGTTCCAACTTCCAACCAAAAGGCAAACTATTCAACATCAGAAGATTTTAATACATCGTGTCTATTCTTTTGGAATGCAAGTGCTGGAGTGAACAGTGTAGTTTCATCAGTTTATTTCTTTGGATAACTAGGTCGTTTGCACTTGGATGCTTTTCTTAACCCACCTACTGTCCCCGTGCAAACCCTGGATTTGCTGTAGGAAGGGCTTATCATTCTTCGTTGCCCAACACCCTTATCATGTGAACCTAATAAGTGGTCAAGGCATAAAACGTAAAGATGAAGTACAAGCAAGACAATTAGAAAATACCATGAATCACCAAGCCATGTCGGAAGGAGAATTGTTCAGATGAACAACCTCTTGCCTTCATACTGCACCAATATCATCCAAAAAGCATCATAAGCCATGATGTCCATCAAGAACTTTATTTCAAACCCCAAAACTTTTTGGGAATCAGTTAATGAGCAGTAGAAGGTTTTTATTTGGAAAGGAAAACCTTTTCTTTATCTCTGAATATGCACGCTATTGCAGAAGAAAATACAGGGAAAACTTGAGAAGCTGAACAGAAAGACAATATAAATGAAAATTTTCACACAAAAGAAAAGGACCAGGAAACTCCTTGCCCTGTCAGAAGCAGCATCCTTTAGATTCTCATGGAACCGCATGAATGCCAAGACGTTCCTCAAAAACTTCATTTGAAACCTCGAAGCTTGTTGGGAACCAGTTGATAAGTAGAAGAAGATTTCTCTTTGGACAAACAAAAAATAAGAAAGACACGGAAAAAGAACGAAAAAAAATCCTCGCAAACTGTATGTATCCAGACCATTGAGAAAGAAAATACAAGGAAAACCTCAGAAATTAAATTATAAGAGAATAAAACAGAAAACTTTCAGATTAAACGAAACCATCTAGGCTTCGCCTGTAACTTATTCAGATTTGTAACATCTGTGGACCTCAATGGAACCCATTATCACTTCAAGAAGACTGCAAGCATGGTTTCCCCAGCTGAAGGTCCGAACCAAGAACAGAAAATTTAGGAGAGTTTCCCGATCTTAAAATCTAGCGTTACCTTTCTATCGTTTCATGGGAATAAAAACGAGAACTAATATATGAGCATGTAGGACAACGAATCGGTTAGCATATAGATTATAGAGACCAGCTGCCTGGGCATACCATGAAAGATAGCATAAATCGCTAGAATTAATCGCTAGAATTCAACGCACTCTATGGCGAAATCCAATTCTTGGTAGCAGAGACGCGGCGTCGAATCATCCTCTCTCGATTTCTAGGGTTTCTTCTCCGTTCCTCCCTCTCCAGACGACTGTGCGCTCGAATAGCAGGCGGGAAAGCGGGGGAGCAGCTTTGGAGACCATACATTCAAGCGGACTCAGCGTGCAATGTACACTAATGGGTCTCGATACGGTCGAATTCGTCCATGGAGATTTCTTTTAAATGCAGCGGAGATAAAAATAAAATAAATCTTTATAAAATAAAGATAAAAGAATTTTATCCTCCGAAATAGGGATGAAATACAATGGATACTGATGTGGCTGATCCAACGTCGTTAGAATAAAAGGTAACAGCAGCTAACGGAGATCACCATCTCTCGACCCCGAGACCCCCCTCCGATCTCAGGGTGCACCAGCATTATCCCACCCCCGAGACCCCCTCCGGTCTCGGGGTGGGATCACCATATCTCGACTCCGAGACCCCCCTCCGGTCTCGAGGTGCACCAGCATTATCTCACCCCCGAGACCCCCTCCGGTCTCGGGATGGGATCACCATATCTCGACCCCGAGACTCCCCTCCGGTCTCGGAGTGCACCAGCATTATCTCACCCCCGAGACCCCCTCCGGTCTCGGGGTGGGATCACCATATCTCGGCCCCGAGACCCCCCTTCGGTCTCGGGATGCACCAGCATTATCTCACCCCCGAGACCGGTGGGATCACCATATCTCGGCCCCGAGACCCCCCTTCGGTCTCGGGGTGCACCAGCATTATCTCACCCCCGAGACCCCCTCCGGTCTCGGGGTGGGATCACCATATCTCAACCCCAAGACCCCCCTCCGGTCTCGGGGTGCACCAGCATTATTTCACCCTCGAGACCCCCTCCGGTCTCGGGGTGGGATCACCATATCTCGACCCTGAGACCCCCCCTTCGGTCTCGGGGTGCACCGGCATTATCTCACCCCCGAAACCCCCTCCGGTCTCGGGGTGGGATCACCATATCTCAACCCGAGACCCCCCTCCGGTCTCGGGGTGCACCGGCATTATCTCACCCCCGGGACCCCTCCGGTCTCGGGGTGAGATCACCATCTCTCGACCCCGAGACCCCCTCCGATCTCGGGGTGCGTGGGCATCATCAGCGATTAGCACGCGGACCAGCCTTCGAACCAAATGACAGCTCTGGGCCACCTGGCGCAGTGACTCTCCGTGCGCCCGTGGCTGCTTGCGGTCATGCCTCATAACGGCGTATGGTGCACTGCATGTTCCTGTGCATGACTGTGCCCCGTTACGGAGTACGACTCGCTACCACTTGCAACTGTGCGCGGTCATGTCAAGCAACGGTGCGCACCAAATACAACCGCGGTTGCCAGACACGTGTAACACCATGTTGACAGATAGCGCGGGACGCCTCCGGCGCGCACAGTGATGGTACGGCGGCAATCTTCCGAAATAGTAAGATGGGATATTCGGACATGTATAAAAACACGCGCCCGCACTGTAAGTAAGGATCCGAACTCTGGTTTTCTAGCTTTCTTCCTCCTAGCAAAACCCTAAATGTCTCAGCTCCCTTCCGCTGAGCGGTTCTTATCTAATCCCAAGTGACTGACTTGAGCGTCGGAGGGTCCCCACCGGAACATCCGGTCTCCGGGGACTTTTCTTGCAGGGGTCCGAAGAGAAGGATGTCCATCTTCCCCGATGTTTGAAGAAGGTGACTTGGCGTCATCAGATTGGCGCGCCAGGAAGGGGGAGGAAAGAAAAAGACATCGAACCAGCAATCTACATTTTCTCTCTTCAAGCTCTTGAAGCCATGGTGACGACCCGAACGAAGGGAGTTTCTGCTGGTTGCGCTGGGGGGCAGCGCCGCGGGGCTGGTCCACCCGTGGAGGCCCCCCCGGCTCTCGCAGCCAGCATTCCAGAGCCGCTGCGCCCCCGGGAGGCTGGGCCTTCCGCTCCTCAGGTCGATGTCCCTGCGCGTGCTCTACAACAGTTCCAAGAAGATCGATTCACCGCCCTGGCCATGCAAGTCCAGTCTTTGGTGGCGGCGGTTCAGGGCCTGTAGCACCAGCAGGCAGCCGCACAGCAACCGGAGCCGAATCCATCTGTCCCAAGGGTGGTGCAACCCAGCCAGCATTCCTCCCGGAGGAGATCGTCGGTGCCTGGGGATCGCCACCATCGATCTCCGCCCAAGCCTCACCACCGGGAAGCCTCTAAGAGACACCGGTCTCCTTCCCGCCATGCTAGTGTCTCTCCTAAGCGGCGGCATGGGAAAGAGGCGGAGCGCCCCCGCCGGTATCGCCGCCCCCACCCCGTCTTCCGAATCTTCGGGGGAGGGCTCTTTTGATGGCCGGATGCCTCGTCGAGCCGAGCGTCGACTCGATGAATATAATCAGAGGCTGGAGGAGTTTAGCCGTCGGATCACCCACCTGCCAGAAACGGACTACGACAGCCAGCCTCCCTTGTCTCGCCGCATCATGGAGGAGCCCATCTCCACCAGGTTCCGCCTTCCCCAGCTAGATCCGTATGACGGGACCACAGACCCCTTGGACCACTTGGAAAGCTATAAAGTTCTCATGCAAGTCCAGGGGGCCACTAACTCACTCATGTGCATTGCCTTCCCAGCCACCCTGAAGAAGGCCGCCCGAGCTTGGTACTCCCGTCTGCCGCCACGAAGCATTGATTCCTTCCGCCAGTTGGAGAGGGCTTTCTTGGCCCATTTTGACGCATATCGGAAGATTCCAAGGATGGCAGATAGCCTCTTCGCCGTCTAGCAGAAGAGCGGTGAGTCCCTGCGGGACTACATCGCTAGGTTTAAAGAAGCAGCTCTGGAGGTCTACAACCTTGAAGACTCGGTGGCCACCTTGGCCTTGAAGCGGGGGCTCCGCCCGTCTCGCTTCACGTACTCCCTCGACAAGAAGTCGCTGGGTTCCTACGCCGAGCTTCTGATCCGGGCCCAGAAGTACATCCGTGCTGACGAGGCCGACTTTTCCCGGCGCGAGGCTGGTGGGAACGTCCCCAAGAAGCCGGTCCGACTGGAACCTGCCGAAGCTCGCCCCAGGAGACCTGAGCCTCCTCTCCGGCCAGACAACCGCCCCGAGCCCCTGCACCAAAAGACGGACCCTACACCCCACTGCTCGCCCCGATATCTCAGATTTTCTCAGATTGAAGGGGAGTCCTATCTGCGGCGCCCTCCTCCAATGAACCAGAAGATCCCTCGCAACAAGAACCTCTACTGCCGCTACCACCGGGATCACGGTCACGATACCGACGAGTGTCGCCAGCTGAAGAAGGCTATTGAAGACCTTATCCAGCGGGGCCACCTGGGAAAGTTCGTCCAGAGGAACAACCCAGGAGCTCCTGGCCCATCAGCACCCTCGCCGCCGGTGATCGACAATGCCCCGACGGAGAAGACGGTGGCAATGATTTCCTGGGGGGCAGGAGGCCCGTCGAAGAGGCCGAGAGGGGAGGGGGAGTCAGAGTCTATAATTCCTTTCTTTGAAAAGGACTTAGATGGGGTAGTGAACAAAAATGATGATAGCGTTGTCGTGTCCATGACGATCGCTAAACATCCTGTAAAAAGAATTCTAGTTGATAGTGGGAGTTCTGTGGATATTTTGAACTACGACGCTTTTGTTCGCATGAACCTGTCACCTGATCTACTCCGGCCTGTCGCCACACCTCTGATGGGATTTACAGGAGATTCTGTAAAAGTTGAGGGGGAGGTCACTCTCCCTGTGACGGCTGGCACAGCCCCGTGTCAAAGCACTGTTTTCATGAAGTTCTTGGTGGTTCGCGTGCCCCTCGCTTACAACGCGATCCTCGGGAGGCCCGGGCTCAACCTCTTGGATGTTGTCATATCCACTAAGAGGCTCCTCGTGAGGTTTCCCACCAGCAAAGGAGTCGGGGAGATGCGGGAGAGCAGAATCCACCTACACTTTGCTATCATTTGGCCCCTAGTCCGCAGGGGCGGCACCCGCATCGGTACCTGAGACGCTGGACCCCCGAGACCTGGAGAGAAGAGGAGAGCCGGCCGAGCGACTGCTTACCTTCCCCCTTTGGGAGGACCCAGCAAGAGCAGTCCGGATTGGAGCCCTACTCCCAGAGGAGGCTCGTGACCGACTCCTCACCTTTCTGCGAGCTAATGTGGACGTCTTCGCCTAGTCGGCGTCCGACATGCCGGGGATTCTAGAGGAGGTGATTACCAACCAACTCAACATTCGGGCGGGGTGCCGACCTATCCGGCAGAAGAAAAGGGGTTTCGCCCCCGACCGACAAAAGGTCATGGATGAGGAGGTGCGAAAGCTGCTGGCGGCCGGTCACATCCGCGAGGTGCATTACCCAGACTGGCTGGCAAATGTCGTGATGGTTCGCAAGGCCAGCGGGAGCTGGAGGATGTGCGTGGACTTCACCGACCTCAACAAGGCATGCCCCAAAGACAGCTTCCCGCTACCCCGGATCGACCAGCTTGTGGACGCCACGTCCGGGCATGAAACCCTTAGTTTCATGGATGCGTTCTCGGGATATAATCAGATCAGGATGATCCCGGCGGATGAAGAAGCCACCTCCTTTATTACAGAAAAGGGGATTTACTGTATAAGGTGATGTCGTTTGGGTTGAAAAATGCCGGGGCCACCTATCAAAGGTTGATGAATAAGGTCTTTAAGGACCAGATAGGGCGTAACATGGAGGTGTATGTGGATGATATGCTGACCAAGAGCATCAGTGCTGCTGACCATGTCACCGACCTCGAGGAGACCTTCAATAACCTGCGCCGGTATCGGATGAGGCTTAACCCCTATAAGTGCGCCTTTGGAGTGGCAGCAGGCAAGTTTCTGGGTTTTATGGTAACCCAGCGAGGGATTGAAGCCAACCCTGACAAGATCAGGGCTATCTTGGAGATGAGGCCCCCAGCTAACAAGAAGGAGGCGCAACGCCTGACTGGGAGGATGGCGGCTTTGAGTCATTTCATGTCAAGATCGGCAGAAAGGTGCCTGCCCTTCTTTAAGGCGCTGCGCAAGGTCAACGGCTTCGAGTGGACAAAGGAGTGTCAGCGTGCCTTTGAGGAGTTGAAGCAGTTTCTATCTACTCCCCCACTATTGTCCAAGCCTAAGAATGGAGAGGAGCTCTTCCTATATCTTGCAGCCTCCCCCAAGCTGCCAGCTCTGTGCTCGTGCGCATGGATGTTGATGGGGTCCAGAAGCCAATCTATTACACCAGCAAGGTACTTCATGATGCCGAGATCAGATACTCTAGAACCGAGAAGATTATTTTTGCCCTGGTGGTCTCTGCTCAACGCTTCCGACCTTACTTTCAAGCTCATCCCATCGTGGTGCTCATGGATCAACCTCTTCGGACCATCTTGTCTCGCCCACACCTCCAGTCGGCTAGCCAAATGGGCCATTAAACTAAGTGAGTTTGACCTATCCATCCAGCCAAGGTCGGCCATGAAGTCTCAGGTGTTAGCTGATTTCTTGGTTGAGTGTTCCTGGACTAAGAGGGGTGTGGAGGAGGTACGCCCGGAGTATGCAGACCCTCCCTCGACCGAGGAGGCGGAAAAGGAGGACTGGATTTTGCATGTGGATGGAGCTGCAAATTCTCAAGGAAGCGGAGCTGGACTCATTCTTGCGAGCCCAGAGGGAGATGCAGTGGAGTATGCTCTCAGATTCCAGTTCCCGGCAACTAACAACCAGACGGAGTATGAAGCTTTGCTAGCAGGGATGAGGTTGGCTGAGGAGTTAGGCGCGGGGCGTTTGAGGGCCTTCACGGACTCTCAGCTTATTTCTGGGCAGATCATTGGGGAGTACGAAGCTAGGGACCCAACCATGTCCCGATATTTAAGCAAGGTGCAATCCCAAGCCTCTCGTTTCTCTTACTTCCGCGTCAGCTACATCCCCAGAGTGGAGAACGCCAGGGCCGATGCATTATCCCGCTTAGCCACTTCGGCCGACAGGACGCTGGGAAGAACATATGTGGAGCACCTACAAGCCCCAAGCATTGAAGTTGCCGATGAAGCGTTGCCGGTGGAGCAAGAGCCCTCCTAGATGGACGCCTACATCCATTATTTGACCAACGGTACTCTCCCAGAGAACCCCGCTGAGGCCAAGCTACTCAGGTGGAGGGCCCCGAGGTTCTTGATGATGGACGGGAAGCTTTATCGGAGATCATTCTCATACCCGGTCCTCAGGTGCGTGGGACCGACTGAATCAGATTACATCCTTCGGAAGATCCATGAAAGCATCTGCGGGAGTCACCTAGGGGCAGAGCCCTAGCTTACAAGGCCCTGTGGCATGGGTACTTCTAGCTAACAATGAAGGAGGACGCGGCCGAGCTCGTTAAGAGATGTTGTTGACCCAATTGATGATTTTGATGATTAACAAAACTATTTGAGTATAATTTTTGAAGGCTCTGATGATTTTGATTTAGTGTTTCAGCCTATAAGACTATTGAAAGATCAAAATCAGGAGTTACATAGGGTTCTGGATCGAATCTAATGTCTAGGTAAGAATTGCAGACATTAGAGTCGACTCCGAGAATCACAGAGCCGACTCCGGAACTGGCACGGTCATTAGAGTCGACTCCGAGACTGTTAGAGTCGACTCTCACAGAAGAAGCAGAAAGTTAATTTTTCTGGCCCCGACCTAGAGTCGACTCCGGGTAAGTTAGAGTCGACTCCGGAAAAGTTTCTTGTCGACCCCAGAAAAGCCAGAGACGACTCCGAAAATATCATTTTAAAATGCCTCGAGCTAGAGCCGACTCCAGAAAAGTTAGAGTCGACTCCAACCCACCTGGAACGAAAAATAAAGTTGCCAGATCAGCTCTAACGGTAATATTTCTATTTTACCTCATTTCTAACGGATATATTTTGATACAAGGTACACTCCAACGGATAGTTTTCTTCAAAAATGGTGTAAAAGAAATCTATAAAAAGGGGAGTCTATTGTTCAAAAAAATAAGAACGGAAAAATAGAAAGAAAAAGAGAGAAAATCTGAGATAGACAAATCCCATTTCAAAAATCCGTGAGCTTGAATCTTGAGAAGAAAACCTTCTAGCTCAAATCCACTCCACTCCAAAAAGGCTCAAGAGGAATCCAAAGCGTTCAAATCAAAGTCTTGGCGGATTTCCCAACTTGGAGAAAGGAGATTCATTTCTTGCTTTTCAACTCTTCTCAACTGCTTCAACCACGAAGAATCGGAGCTGAGGCTTGATTCAATCCAGCAAGGAGAAGAAGAAAAGAAGAAAAGATCAAAAGCCAACCTATCTACAAATCAGGCTTTTCTAAACCTTGTTATTCTTAATTTGTATATTTGCTCATTGAGGAGCTTTGTATTAAACAATACTTATTTGTTTTTGCTAGTTCAATCAGGGGATTGAATAGTGGAGGTAGTTTTACCTCGTTCAAGCTTGTTAAGTTGGGTTAGTTGTGAGCCCGTGAAAAACAACGTGTAGGGTTTTGTGCTGGTAAGCCCGTGTAAAACCAGCTGGGTTCGTTGTGATCCCGGAAAAACAACAAGTTTGAGTTGTGAGCTTGTAAAACAACTCGGCTGTAATCTAGGAGATTATAGTGTGGACCCAAGTGAATCTTGGGAGTGGACGTAGGTGTTGGTTGCACCGAACCACTATAAAATCTTTTGTGTTTGCCGTGCTCATTTGTCTCTTTCTCTATCTCTCTTTATTCACTGCACTTTATAGTTACCTTCACTTGCACATCTTAATCTAAAAACATTTAAAAAGTCTTAAATTTTTAAGAACCCAATTCACCCCCCCCTCTTGGGTTGCCATCTGGGCCAACAATTGGTATCAGAGCAAGTGCTCATTTAGAATTTGATCTCACGATCAAGGGCTAAAGATCCTTATGGCAACACAAAGTGGTTCATGTTTGCTGAAGGTCATTCTACGAATAGACCTCCTTTATTTAATGGAACCAACTATTCATATTGGAAAGCTAGAATGAGAATATTCATTCAAGCTTCTGACTATGAATTGTGGGGAGTAATAATAAATGGACCTAGTACACCCACACACTTAGTTGATGGCACTATTGTTCCTAAGCCCGAAAGGGATTGGAATGATAATGATAGGAGAATGGCACAATTAAATGCTAAGCCATTAACATTTTATATTGTTCCTTAGACTCTAATGAATTCAACCGAATCTCAACATGTAATTCCGCAAAAGAAATTTGGGATAGGTTGGAAATAACACATGAAGGAACAAACCAAGTAAAAGAATCAAAAATAAATATTTTGGTTCATAAATATGAATTATTTACATGGAACAAAATGAAACCATCACATGCATGTTCACTAGATTCACTGATATTGTGAATGGTTTAAAAGTCTTGGAAAATTTATACTAACTCTGAGCTTGTTCGCAAAATTCTTAGGTCACTTCCAAGGACTTGGGAAGCCAAAGTCACTGCCATACAAGAAGCCAAAGATCTGAAATCCTACCTTTAGAGAGCTTCTGGATCGCTAATGACTCATGAGCTCAATGAAGCAGCATGTTGAGGATGAGTCAAAAAGAAGAAAACACTTGCCCTCAAAACTGCAGAAATGGAAGAGAGCAGCAGTGAAGTAATGATGATGATGATGAAACTGCTCTCTTGCCAAAAAATTCAGAAAGTTTATGAAAAAGGCCCTTCCACAAAAGAATTTGGAGCAAAATGGATGGAGAAAAGGATAAGAAAAAGGACAAGGAGAAAGAAAAAGAGAAAGAGCCCTTAGTATGTTATGAATGTAAAAAGCCAGGGCATTTTAGATATGACTGTCCTTTACTTAAGAAGGCCTACAAGAAAAAGAAAAGCTACATGGCAACTTGGACTGAGTGAGAGTCTTCCTCCGAAGAAGAAGAACAAAAAGAAGTTGCAAATATTGCTTCATGGCGACGACAACGAAGAGGTAAGTACCGAAACCCTCGATGATGAATTTACTTTTGATGAAATGTTTGAAGCTTTCAATGAATTGATGATTGATTTCAAATCTTTGAAAAAGAAACATAATTTTTGAAAAATGAAATTATTTAATTAAAAGAAAAATGAATTAAATTTGTAGTTAAGAACTTAAGATAAAAGAAAACTTCAAAGAAAGAGATGATTGTTAATCAAGAATGATTTGTTAAAATCTGAAACTAAAAACTCAAAAAAGAAAAAGATCAATTAGAAATTCTAGAAAAAGAAAAATAAAGAAATGATTTCTAAAGAAAGATGTTAAAAAGTATAAAGACATTGTTGAGAAATTTACTCTAAGCTCAACTAAACTAAATATGATTTTAGATAGTCAAAAAGCAGTTTTTGACAAAGCAGGTTTAGGGTATAACACATTTAGGAAACAAAAATCTTTAAAAATATTTTTGTAAAAGCCAACCAAAGTAATATAACTTGTTTTAAATGTAATGAAAAAGGTCATAAATCATTTGAATGCAAAACATTAATAATAACAACAAGTTAAATGTTAAAGCAAAGAAAATATGGGTTCCGAAAGGAACAATTTTTGTTGCTACTAACCATGAAGGACCCAAGAAAGCTTGGGTACCTAAACATAAAGTTTAAATTATGTTGCAGGAATGTCTTGTAGCCAAAAGATCAAAGAAAAAGTGGTACCTTGATAGTGGCTGCTCAAGACATATGACGGGTGACAAAGATGAATTCATCACCCTGGAAGAAAAGAAAGGTGGAGTTGTTACGTTTGGCGATAACGGTAAAGGTCAAATTATGGGCCTTGGTAAAGTTCGTATAACTCCATCTACATTTATTGATAATGTACTTTATGTTGATGGTTTGAAGCATAATCTAATTAGTATAAGCCAATTATGTGATAAAAACTTTAATGTTTCATTTAAATCTTCTATATGCACTGTAACTAATTCTATTGATGATAGCATTGTATTTACTGGTTATAGACATGGCAATGTTTACTTGGTTGATCTAGAAAAATTATCTTTGAGTGATCATTGCTTAATTGCTGACAATGCTAACATAAATGAAATTAGTTGGTTGTGGCATCGTAGATTAGGTCATGCAAGCACACACCTTATTTCAAAATTAATTAAAATGGATTTAGTTAAAGGCTTACCTAAACTAGATTTTGAAAATAACAAAATATGTGATGCATGTCAATTTGGAAACAAACTAGAAGTTCTTTCAAATCTAAAAATGTTGTTTCAACTTCTAGGGCATTAGAGCTACTTCACATGGACCTTTTTGGACCAACTAGAACCACAAGTCTAGGAGGAAAGAAATATGGTCTAGTGATTGTAGATGATTATTCTAGATATACTTGGGTAATGTTTTTAGCTCACAAAGATGAGACTTTCTCGATATTCCTGAAATTCTTCAAGAAAGTCACAAATGAGAAAAACACTACCATAGTATCTCTAAGAAGTGATCATGGAACTGAATTTGAAAATCACTTATTTGAAAGTTTTTGCACTGAAAATGGAATTAATCATAATTTTTCAGCCCCTAGGACTCCACAGCAAAATGGTGTAGTTGAAAGGAAAAATAGGACTCTAGAAGACATGGCCCGTACCATGCTATGCGAAAGTAACCTACCAAAGTACTTTTGGGCGGAAGCTATTAACACAGCATGCTACATCTTAAATCGAGCCCTAATAAGACCAATCTTAAAGAAAACACCTTATGAATTATGGAATGAAAGAAAACCCAATATAAAATACTTTCATGCATTTGGATGTAAATGTTTTATTCATAATAATGGTAAAAACAATTTAGGAAAATTTGATGCTAAATCTGATGAAGGAATCTTTTTAGGATATTCAACAACTAGTAAAGCTTATAGAGTATTTAACAAGAAAACCTTAGTAGTTGAAGAATCCATTCATATAGTTTTCGATGAGTCTTTAGCATCTAGTTCTGAAAAGCTTGATGATGAGGAAGATACAAACATAATTGAAAAAGATCTTGAAAAACTTAATATTGAAGTATCTTCAGATCATGAGCAAGAAGCTAAAGATGATGATTCACATAAGGACGATGATGTCAATATTGATCATAATGATATAGATCTTCCAAGAGACTGGAGATATGC
>UESW01004367.1:0-42429 GCA_900491605.1 Calamus simplicifolius | reverse complement strand
GTGTGGTCCCAAGTGAATCTTGGGAGTGGACGTAGGTGCTGGTTGCACCGAACCACTATAAAATCTTTTGTGTTTGCAGTGTCTCATTGTCTCTTTCTCTATCTCTATCTTATTCACTGCACTTTATAGTTACCTTGCATTTGCCTTCATTAAATCTCAAGCAAACTATTTGAAAAAGGGCTAATTTTAAAGAACCCAATTCACCCCCCCCCCCTCTTGGGTTGCCATCTGGGCCAACAGATGTGATAGCTGTCAGCGTCACGCTAATATCCAGCGATAGCCGACATCTCAGTTAACCCCCTTAGTGGCACCCTGGCCCTTCGCCCAGTGGGGTATGGATATCCTGGGACCATTTCCCCTGGCCTCCGGGCAGCGAAAGTTCCTCTTGGTGGCCGTGGATCACTTCACCAAGTGGGTTGAAGCCGAGGCCCTTGCTAAGATCACAGAGAGCAAAGTGAGATCATTCTTTTGGAAGTCCATCATATGTCGGTTCGGGCTACCGCACACCCTGGTCACTGATAATGGCCGGCAGTTTGACAACGTGCCCTTCCGGGAGTTCTGCTCCGAGCTGGGCATCCGTCAGAGGTTCACTTTCATCGGGCACCCTCAGACCAACGGGGCGGCCGAGGTGACTAATCGGATCATTCTTTAAGGGCTGAGATCTCGACTAGAGACTATAAAGGGTAATGGGTGGAGGAGCTCCCCAACGTGCTGTGGGCCTACCACACAACGCCGCGAGCCCCCACCGGCGAGACCCTATTCAGCTTAGTCTTTGGATCCGAAGCCGTCATCCCGGTGTAGGTTGGCTCACCAAGCCCTCGGGTGGAATCATACAACGAGGAAGGCAACCCAGACCAGCTGCGAGCCAACCTCGACCTGGTGGAGGAGGTGCGAGACCGAGGGCGACTTCGGATGGCGGTCTACCGGCAACGGGCCGCCAAATATTACAACGCCCGTGTGCGCCCTAGGACTTTCTTACCAGGGGACCTGATCCTTCGACGGGTTGAGGTCTCGAAGCCGGCAGAGGAGGCAAGCTAGCTCCAAATTGGGAAGGACCCTATCGGATCGCCGAGACACTTCGCCACGGAGCTTACAAAATTGAAGAGTTCGATGGGAAGCCACTCCCTAGGACATGGAATGCAGATAACCTTCGCGGTACTATCAGTAACGCATTCCTCCTCTCACATCAAATACCGTGCATGTATCCATTTAGGTTTTCGCCCCTCATTTTATATTAACAAATTTCAATTTTAGCTCCTGAGTTCTTTCCAATTAAAGCCCTGGGCCAGCTAGGCATGAAGCCCGACGCCCGTTGGCACCAGAAGCCCTACACCAGCCAGGCATGAAGCCCGACACCGTCGGCACCAGAAGCCCTGCACCAGCCAGGCATAAAGCCCGAAACCCATCGGCACCTAAAGCCCTGGGTCAGCCAGGCATAAAGCCCGACACCCGTCGGCACCTAAAGCCCTGGGCCAGCCAGGCATAAAGCTTGACACCCGTCGGCACTCAAAGCCCTGCACCAGCCAGGCATGAAGCCCGACACCCGTCGGCACCTAAAGCCCTGGGCTAGCCAGGCATGAATCCCGACACCCGTCAGCACCTAAAGCCCTGGGCCAGCCAGGCATAAAGCCCGACACCCGTCGGCACCTAAAGCCCTGGGCCAGCCAGGCATAAAGCCCAACACCTGTCGGCACCTAAAGCCCTGGGCCAGCCAGGCATAAAGCCCGACACCCATCGGTACTCAAAGCCCTGCTCCAGCCAGGCATGAAGCCTGACTCCCGCCGGTACCTAAAGCCCTAGGCCAGCCAGGCATAAAGCCCGACACCTATCGGCACCTAAAGCCCTGAGCCAGCCAGGCATAAAGCCCAACACCGTCGACACTAAAGCCCTGGGCCAGCCAGGCATAACGCCCGACACATGTCGGCACTCAAAGCCCTGCACCAGCCAGGCATGAAGCCCGACACCCGTCGGCACCTAAAGCCCTGGGCCAGCCAGGCATAAAGCCCGACACCTATCGGCACCAAAAGCCCTGGGCCAGCCAGGCATAAAGCCCGACACCCATCGACACTAAAGCCCTGGGCCAGCCAGGCAAAAAGCCTGACACCCGTCGACACTCAAAGCCCTGCACCAGCCAGGCATGAAGCCCGCACCTGTTGGCACCTAAAGCCCTGGGCCAGCCAGGCATAAAGCTCGACACTCGTCGGCACCTAAAGCCCTGGGCCAGCCAGGCATAAAGCCCGACACCCGTCGGCACTCAAAGCCCTGCATCAGCCAGGCATGAAGCCCGACACCCGTCGGCACCTAAAGCCCTGGGCCAGCCAGGCATAAAGCCCGACACCCGTCGGCACCTAAAGCCCTGGGCCAGCCAGGCATAAAGCTCGACACCCGACGACACATAAAGCCCGACACCCGACGACACATAATGCCCGACACTAGACGACACATAAAGTCCGACACCCGACGGCACATAAGTCCCGCCGGCTAGATAAAGTCCGACCCCCGTCGGCACCAAAAGCCACATGCCTACCTGGCGCAAGGCTCGACATACTCCTGGCAGAGCGGTGCGCCGTCGGTCCTAAGGAACCTGCCTACCTCAACCTCCAACGACCGGCGCTTCAACCCCAAGAAACCTATCCTTCCTGGCCCCAAGTTTCGGTCCTAGATGGCTAAGACGGAATAGCTCGTATGAGTTGAGAGTTATCCCCTGGCACTAGCTGGACTAATGGGACCATGGGGCCGCGCATTGTCAACCAACGAATTCAGGGTAAGAGTCATAAATAGACAATGTATTTTGAAGAAAAGTATTCCATTAATTTGAAGGGATTACAAAATGCCGACATCGTTGGACTTGCAAAGCAAAAATACAAGCTCACAGTTCTGCTGGTGCGGGCTCATCGTCGGAGGGGGCCGAATCTGAGAAGTGATCTGGCTCGACTTCCAGGGCTTGGGGAATGTTCAAATCCCTGGCAATTTTCTCCTTCCCATGCTAGAATCCTTGAAGGAATACAGCCGCCGAGGCTTCTGCCAAATCATCTGTAAAGCGCTCGGACGCTTTGTACTCCTCGATAATTCCGGCGGTCCTAGCCACGATGGCAACTTTCACCTCAGCGGCCCGAGCCCTCTCCTCCACAGCGAGGGCCGCCACCGCAGCCCTCTCGGCCTCCGGGCATGGCTCGCCTCCTCCCCAGATTGGCTTGCCCCTTCTTTCGCTGCCTGTGCCTCCTCCTCCGCGGCTTTACTCTCTCCTCGGCGCAACTACCCGACCTTCGATCTCCTGGAGGGCCAAGGTCAGCTCAGAGATATGTAGATCTCTGGCCATTACTGTGTTCTCGGCCTCCGTCATTTGGTGGAGTGCCGCCCACAGACGGTTGGTGTCGGCCTCCGCTTGGCTCTCGGCGGCCCTGGTTTCACTAGCCCAGGCACTTTTGGCCGATTCCAGCGCCTCCTCGGATACCTCCGCGCGGTGCTGGGCATCTTCAGCCTCCTTCTGCGCCTCGCGCAGAAGGGCCTTCCCACCATGGATTACCTCCCTAGCGGCCCTCGGGAGTGCGCGAGCTGCATGGAAGTTCCAGGTAGCCAAAAGGGAAACATAAAGGCAAAGGGCGGAAAGACCGCTTACCCTGACGATGGCCGCGTAGGAATCTCGGAAGAATGTGCTCGCCTTCTGGTGGCTGAGCTCCTCCAGACCTCAGGCATGAAGATCGGCGCCAGGACCCGTTCAGCCTAGCGACCATCATTCAAGATGGAGTCCTGGGACGGCCCTGGCTTGGCCCCACTTCGATCAGCTATCTCGGCATTCTCCGGCTCGACGAGCGGCTCCTCCTAGGCATCCCCTCGGGGGGTGGGCTTGCTGTCCTCGATGGCCCTTCGCCCAGTCCCTGGCAGCCTCCGGCGGAGTTGATTCGCCAGTAGGAAGCTCTTCCGCCACTATGGGCTCCGCCGCTATCGACTCCTCTGCGGCTGGCTCCTCTATTGGGACCCTCGCGATCGCCACCATCTCTGGCGGGGTGTCGGTTGTGAGATCAATTTCTGGAGCAGCCGGAAGGTCTTGTGGTGCCGGTGGTCGGGGAGCCCGAGCTGTCGGGCGTTTCGGGCTAGAGCTCGTTGGCCTTCACTGGGCCCCTCTCGGGCCCTCTTTTTGGAGACAGCCTTCAGGAGCTTCTGTGTCGGTATCTTCATGGCTGCACGACATCAATCAAAGTCAAAAAAAAAAAAGAAGAAAAAGAAAGGAGGAAAAGAGAGAGAAGCAGGCAAAATTTTGGCTAAGTGTGGAAATGGCTTACCCCGATGGGAGATAAGACCCGCCGACTGGAGGTTATCTTCCATCAAGAGCAAGGTGTACCGAGGGACCTTGGCGGCTAGCAATTGACTCAACGCTTCTCGATCTCCAGGGTGGACGGTGGAGTTCGTGTTGCCTCGAAGGTCGGGGTCTTCCCACGGGGCCTGACTTGGTCTAGCCCAGCGAAAAAGAATTGGGATTTTGATGCAGGGCGATATTCAAAGCGCCTGCAACTCAAGAACGATCTAATCTGCGAGAAAGAATTCGTCCAGGTTTGGTTCAAATCTTGACAAGAAAAGGGAAAAATTTCGAATTTTGATCACTCTCAATCCGAAATTTAAAGGGAAGAGCAATTGAATTTTCAATTCAATTGTTTTGAATCAAGAAAACATTCATCTTTATCAAGAGGAAAAAAAAAAGGAAATCTAAAACAGCGTCTTTTTCTTCTCTCCTCTGACGGCCCGCCCAAACCAACTTAAATAAGAGAGAAAACCATAACATCATAAGTTCAGAAAAATTACAACTATGCCATTAAAAACGAAAATAAGGCCTAAAACTCCTATTAAACGCGCCCAAATGGCCAAAATCTACTGTACCTCATTGCTAAGGCAATGATTTTGAATCAGGAGTCCGTTTCCATATGACTAGTCAAGTTTGGGCACAATCCGACACAGTAACTGACCGGGTTGCTGAAACAGGACATTCAAGGTCTGGTTTGGATGATCCAAATCCTGGTCTGACTTGATGTCTCATCAATATTCAAGGTCTGGTTTGGCTGATCCAAATCCTGGTCTGACTTGATGTCCTCATCACTCTCCCCTTCCTCTGAAAAGCTTGACCTGGAAGCTAATCCATTAGAATGCAACTTGATCTTCCCTGGATAGCTTGAAAGATCACTTACATAACTTTTAGAATCAGATGCAACATTTTCACCTCCAATATTTGGAACACCAAGGTCAGGAGGTTTTGATGGCTCAACACCAAAAAAGCCAGCATTCGTCCACAGTTTAACGGAAGACACATCAGCACTACCAACAGGAGGAGATTGTTGAGACACGGATGTCTCCACTGGAGCTTCACTGCCCAACCTGGTTGGCAAACTAGGAATGCTTGGATCAGGAGACAGATCATTGTCGATGCCTTCATGACCATTTGTTCTCACGATATCATGATAATTATGTTCAGAGAAATCATTGGAAACAGAGCATTCTGGGTTCAAAGCAGAATCAGTCATGCGAGGTGACTGCACACATTCCAAACCATCCGAAGACTTTGAAAATTCTGGAGTAGGATCTGTGATTAAGCTTGGATTTGCCCCAGCAGATAAAAGAGCAGCAACCATTTTTTTCCTCTTAAAATATGCTGCCCAATGCAATGCCGTCCAGCCAGAAGCATCTCGAAAATCCAAAGACATGCCTGACAAGAAAAATAAAGGAACAGCCCATGCATAATCTAAAATAGCACACAGGTGGATGGCTCCTTGACCTTGACTATCATGTTCAATTGTTTTACAACCTTCAGCTACCTTCTCCAAAAGCCATTCTTGCAACTTATTTTTCAAAACCAGCTCAAACAAGTCTCTAGCAGCTGGTACATGTGAGGCTTCAATGCTGCCACTTAATGTAAGGAGATTCATCCAGTCCTTTTCGATTAAAGGAGAGGTGTCTAATGCATATGTTTTTGCTTCCTTCAGGGATTTTGTCTGTGTCCTGTTGGATCGAATGGAAATATTGTTTGTTGTAGAGAAAAGCAAATGAGCAAGCCTTGTCTGCACCTGAAATTCTTTCCACTTTAGCTTGTCATCATCATCTTCTGATGAAGTAACCCCTCCATTCAACTGAACACTTGGCGCTGAACGATAATCAAAACTCAAAACTTGGCTGATGGGTGTATAGCCATCCAAAGTCATGAAAAAATTCACCGTGCCAGGTGGGTGTGGCATTGCACTACAGCGGTAGACACCATATTGAATCATCTCTGCAGCAGCATGCATCTCACCAAAGACACAATAGATATTGGATGCTGTTAAATGTTCATATGGTTCACTGAAGTGTCCAACAACGAGGACCTTGTCTCCTCTGTGGAATAAGCCCATCCAGGTGAGAAGTCAGTAATACTAAAAATTTGTTCTGGAGTTGAAGACTGGTCCATTATTGTAAAAGCCTTTGATTTATCACCACTTGAACTAGCTTTAATTTGATCATCCAATAAGCAAAGAGACTCATCATTCATGCAATTCCACCTTCCAAAACTATTCTGAGCAAGGAAGACATCACCACTAAAATTATCTGGGCTTGCACCGCTATTAATAGCATCTAATTTAAGGTCGGCTGCTTGAGAAGTTGAATTCAAAGTCTTAAACAGTGGTGATGGGTTCTCCTGATTATTTTCTGCTTGAAAGTAACCACAATTTATGTGGTTAATTCCAACAACCCCATTACAATCAATAACATCAGTTGGATGCTCAGAAGAAGGTACTCCCTCAACCACACCATGAGATGAAAGAAAACTACCATCATTCCCATTTCGCATATGATGGTCAGAGGATGAGCATTACCCTCAATACATATTGCAGAATAAGTGGAAGTAGGAGGCTCCACCAGATCTGCCCATTCCAGTGTGTTGATTTCTTGAAGACTTAACTCATGATTCCAAAGCTCAGTACAATTATCAGCCTGAGATATACCAGAACCAGTGTATGATGCGTGATCCTCTCTTGAATTGATTTCTTCTGACATAACTGGAGAACCAGACAACTCTGAAACGGCTGAACCTGAAGTTGAATTCTTTGGTGTTGATGGAGAAGCATGATGAGTTCTGTTTGTCAAGGCTAAAGCATCTGTACATTTCACTGGTGTTGGAAGGTGCTGAGATGCATTGTCCTGAGTCTCCTCTGATGTTTGACGATAATGAACAAGAACTATGCGCTCCAGATCCCTTGGAAGACCAACATCATGCCTCTGTTGCTCTTCGAATTGACGGTGCCTCTAGATTTTCGAAACCCCTTTCCCTGCCTCCATCAATTCCATCACGTTCCTCTACTCGAACGGGTTGGGCACGATTTTGCACCTCCATCCGCACCAGCATCGCCTGCATGGTTTGCAGCATCTGTTGCATCACCTGGTTCTGGTCTCGCATGACATCTTGCATAGCATCCCTCACGGCGTCTTTCAAGGATTGATCTTTGTTATCTTGCTCCATTGGATACGAATTTTGGTTAGGGTTTGGCGGTAATGGAATGGAAGATGGATCAAGGCGGTAATGGAAGGGATAGATCAAGGAAGGAACGGATCAAGGAAGGGCGGATCAAGGAAGGAACGGATCAAGGAAGGACGGATCAAGGAAGGGCGGATCAAGGAAGGACGGATCAAGGAAGGGCGGATCAAGGCTCTGATACCAAGTTGATGCAGGGCGATATTCAAAGCGCCTGCAACTCAAGAACGATCTAATCTGCGAGAAAAGAATTCGTCCAGGTTTGGTTCAAATCTTGACAAGAAAAGGGAAAATTTCGAATTTTGATCACTCTCAATCCGAAATTTAAAGGGAAGAGCAATTGAATTTTCAATTCAATTGTTTTGAATCAAGAAAACATTCATCTTTATTCAAGAGGAAAAAAAAAGGAAATCTAAAACAGCGTCTTTTTCTTCTCTCCTCTGACGGCCGCCCAAACCAACCTAAATAAGAGAGAAAACCCTAACATCATAAGTTCAGAAAAATTACAACTATGCCATTAAAAACGAAAACAAGCCCAAAACTCCTATCAGACGAGCCCGGATGGCCAAAATCCACAGCAGCTCATTGCCAAAGGCAATGACTTTGAATCAGCAGCCCGTTTCTATGTGACTATACACGTTTGGGCACAATCCGACACAGTAACTGACCGGGTTGCTGAAACAGGACATTCAAGGTCTGGTTTGGATGATCCAAATCCTGGTCTGACTTGATGTCCTCATCAATATTCAAGGTCTGGTTTGGCTGATCCAAATCCTGGTCTGACTTGATGTCCTCATCAGATTTCCATCCCTTGATAGAGGAAGAAAGAAAAAGCTTAAGGACCTGATTGGATCGGGGCTAGAACAGCCACCAACCCTTCTGGGATCGGAGGATATAGAAGCACCAGAAAAGAGAGATCCGGGGGATGATGCCAATACGGTGACAGAGGATAACAAAGGCGCTAACGACCCGGTAGGAGTTCGGGACCAATTGAGAAGGGGTCAAGGAGTAGTAGTCAAGAAGGTTGATGAGAAAGGAGGAAAGGGTGGGCGGAGACCCGCCTTCAGGCAAATTTCATACAAGGCCACCCGACCAGGTCGGGAGGAGATGACTCTATCATCAGGAGTCGGCATGAGAAGCTCGACGTCCTGGGGAATATGGTAACGGGCCTGGATTTTTGCCAAATCCAGACCTGTTACCGTGGAGGCGGTCCCCTCCGGTGACCCCTCCTCCCTCGAGGAGGTGCCGGCCTCTGATCGGCGGCCCCTCGACGGGCTCTACCAGTGACCTGGCACCGGGCCAGGGGGACACAGTCCTCTGAATCAGTGGACCATTCTAGCGGAGGAGAAGGGGAAGGTGCAGGAGAGGCGCAATGCCTCTCAGAGGGAGAACGATTCTCCGAATCGTCCTCCGAGGTCCAAGATAGAGAACTCATGGGTGAAAGAGGAGATGGAGTCTAGAATGAATAAGAACTAACCTGAGGAAAAGAAAGCTAAATGCAGGATTCACAGGCTGCAGGGGAGACCAAAGCACAGGCTCAGAGGAGGACGACGATGGCAGCAGCGGTGAGGCCAGATTCAACCCCCCATTCGAGTTTTATTGGGTTTTCAAATTGTCCCGCCTCGTCTCGTCAGCCACGTGGATCCCCACCATAGGATGGGTCACCTCGATGGTTGCCTAGCACGTGATACGGAGCACCTCTGGCCAATGACGGGACCCCGCTGATGTCGCCGCTATGAGAGGTAATGATGATGCAGCTTTTCACACGGACTTCGAAGAGCTAACCTCGCCTCGAGGTCGATCATGGTGGGCACAGTGTACGGAAGCTACCGTCTCTTCACATTCCCCACGTCGCCCGCATAAAGATGTGGATGGGATCAGCCACGTGGGAGATAGCACCCCTTTCGTCTTGCCAGTGGGGCCCGCTTTGCCTCAGGGGTAAGAGGGCATCTGATGTGGCTGATCCAACGTTGTTATAATAAAAGGTAACAGCTAACGGAGATCACCATCTCTCGACCCCGAGACCCCCCTCTGGTCTCGGGGTGCACCAGATTATCCCACCCCCGAGACCCCTCCGGTCTCGGGGTGGGATCACCATATCTCGACTCCGAGACCCCCTCCGGTCTCGGGGTGCACCAGCATTATCTCACCCCCGAGACCCTCTCCGGTCTTGGGGTGGGATCACCATATCTCGACCCCGAGACTCCCCTCCGGTCTCGGGGTGCACCAGCATTATCTCACCCCCGAGACCCCCTCCGGTCTCAGGGTGGGATCACCATATCTCGGCCCCAAGACCCCCCTCCGGTCTCGGGGTGCACCAGCATTATCTCACCCCCGAGACCCCCTCCGGTCTCGGGGTGGGATCACCATATCTCGACCCCGAGACCCCCCTCCGGTCTTGGGGTGTGATGCGTGTCGTAGCGCAACGATTAAAACACCTTAATTTGACTATTAGGATAGCGAGAGTAAGAGATCGATTCCACAGGGACTTTAGCGATTATCTTGAAATAATTTTATAAATTTAACTAAATAGATAACTAAGTAGATAATTAATAGTGCAAAATAATAAGATATGGTTTATCTTATTAGAGCACGGCTCGTACCCGTAGATCACGGCCCGTCCCTTTTAAGAATAATTCAGTCTAAATTATTTTCACTTAAATAAAATTTAATAACAATTAAATATGCATAAAACTTTGTTTCAATAACATCCAAGAGTGCATATTAAAATCTAAAATAAAAAAGTTTTAATTTCTGATAGTAATAAAAGAGCAACAAATTTTTCCTACATCAAACCAAATATGGGATGAACGGTTCGGAGACAGGCTGAACCGGGTGTTGCCTTTCTTCCTTCACAGATGCCAAGCTACAGACGTAGCGCATGGAACACAGGACTCTTCACGGACGGCCGCTTGCTCCAAGCCACGAACAGAACCCATGGACTTCTCACAATGCCATGGAACAGAGCTATCAGGGAAGGAAAAAGGAAGAACAGGCTCAGGGCATGGACGAAACAGAGCTCACGAACGGCGGATCTCCCGGATGCAGTGTGCTGGATGGATGGCTTCCTTGGAATCCCCTCTCTCCCAAGCCTTTGCTGCTATTTGTAGAGGTCTGGATGAGGTGAAGACGCGGCATTGATGCGGCGTGCCAAACAGAGGACGCGGAAGCCAAAACAGAGGACGCGGAAGCCACCGAAGAAAATATGGATAAATCCTTAATAAAATTCAAATTCATTCGAAAGGAATTTAATTCTCTTAATTTGATAACTTCCAATCTAATCTATTTCTTAATTGATAGAGGAAACTGTTAGAATTTAAATGGAGAAGAATCAGCGGAAACAGAGAATTTGACTGAGAAAACGATGAAGTCTGCAACGTATTTGCCGTTTTTGCTTTAAATCCATGCTAAATCCTTATAAAATCAATTCCGAGCTCATCTTAAATCCGATTTGAGTGCCGTTTGCATCGTTAAATCCCTAAAATCGAGCTCTTTAAGTTAATAAGATTTGATCTAAAATATTATATAAAATATTAAAATATTAAATAATAATAGGTACGTTAAATTATTAATTAATAGTTTAATGATAATTATTTATGCGTTTATCACTCCTCCCAACTTGAATCTTACTCGTCCTCGAGCAAATAAGAAATTTAGAAATATGTACCAAGCTATTCCAAGAATTGATAGTTATCTTATAATTCTTTTTTTTTTTAAGATCATAAGGGAGGTACTTCATTGGATTATTAAGTTTTTTTAGTGATAAAGTGTAGTCCATAAGAATTTATAGAAGTCTTTCTTCACCAACTTTCCACTTCTCTAATTAAGTCTTCTAACTTAATTTGGGTTGGGTGTAATGTCTTTTGTACTTTGGTTTTCTTATTTATTTATTTATTTATAAAGTCAGTGCAATGTCCTAACCCCTTGCTTTCTAATTAACCCTTGTAGCGAGCTTTAGGCCAATGGCTCCCAAACCTATTGGTTTTAGGGCATTAGGTGTAAAACACCCCTCGGACTTACTGACTCGAGTTAAAAAGGCTTTAGGTAGGACTGACTCTATTTAGGTTCTTTTACATTCCCACCTTTTTACGCGAACAACATCACTTTCTTAGGTGATGGGGCCCGGTTACTCAATGAAAAATGCTAAGAACCTAATCTATTAACTTTAAGAGAGATTTTTTTTTTTTTTTTTGAATAACATTTTCACCCATACCCTTATTAAGTAGATTGTACTATTAAGATCAGTGGTCAGGAGGGTCTAAAATTATTCTAAAAATTATTCTAGGCTAAACCCTACCTTTTATTAGGTTTTCTTAATAATTTATTCCTCAGTATTTCAAATAATAATAATAAATAATCTAACCATTAATTCATTAATAGACTGCTTGATTAACTTCAAATTGAGACAGAATTTGGTAACACATCTGATTATAGTTTTACTCAAGGATTTATTCTTTTTTCTCCCCCCCCCCAACTTAATTTCCATTGTCCCTAATGGAAGAAAAATTAATTAATTGCAAGGAAAGATACTACCTGGTAGAGTATTTGAAGGTTGGAAGTTTCATTGTTGCCATCTTCTTTCAATCTGCTTCTGTTGCTCTTCTCTGGTCATACTAAAAGAACACACTAAAAGAACAGAAAGTTAAAAATAACTAATAAACTAGGTTGCCTCCCAAGAGCGCTAAGTTTAAAGTCTTCAGCCAGACTGTGCTACTTATTATGATAATGTTGGGTTCACAAGATTAATTGATTCAACAACTTCTCCATCATTAATTTCTTCTATATATGGTTTCAAACGTTGGTCATGTACTTTGAATGTATTTCCCTGCTTGGGGTCTTTAAGCTCTACAGCTCCATGGGAAAATACTTGAGTTACCATAAAAGGTCCATTCCATCGTGAACGAAGTTTTCCAGGGAAAAGGTGTAATTTTGAATTGTAAAGCCATACTTTTTGATTTGGTTCAAAAGTTTTTCTACTAATAAATTTGTCATGATATGCTTTGGTTCGTTCTTTATAAATTTTTGAGCTCTCATATGCCTCATTTCGTAGCTCTTCTAACTCATTCAATTGGAGTTTTCTATTGACACTTGCATTTTTTATATCATAATTAAATTGCTTGATAGCCCAAAATGCACGGTGTTCTAATTCTACAGGTAAATGACATGCTTTTCCAAATATGAGCCTGTAAGGAGACATTCCTATGGGAGTTTTAAATGCAGTACGATAAGCCCATAATGCATCATCCAAACATTCTGACCAATCTTTCCTATCAGGTCTCACTGTTTTCTCAAGGATATGTTTAATTTCTCTATTTGATATTTCAACTTGGCCACTAGTTTGGGGATGATAAGGTGTAGCTACCTTATGAGTAATTCCATATTTGTTCATTAATGCTTCAAAGTGTCTATTCGTGAAATGTGCACCCCCATCACTAATTATAGCCCTTGGACATCCAAAACGACTAAGGATATTATGCTGAATAAACTTGATTACAACTTTATGGTCATTGGTTCGAGTTGCCATGGCTTCAATCCATTTTGACACATAATCAACTGCCACTAGAATGTATTCAAATCCAAAAGAGGAGGGAAATGGGCCCATAAAATCAATACCCCATACATCAAAAATTTCTACAACCAAGATAGGGTTTAGGGGCATCATGTCTTTTCGAGATATATTTCCTATTTGTTGACATTGGAAACAATTACGGCTAAATTCATGTGCATCTTTAAAAAGAGTTGGCCAATAAAACCGACTTTGCAGTACCTTTGCTGTAGTTTTCTTTCCACTAAAATGTCCTCCACAGGCAAGAGAATGACAGAAGTTAAGTATACTTTTGAATTCACTTTCGGAAACACATCGCCTAATCACCTGATCTGAACAGTACTTAAATAATTAAGGGTCTTCCCAAAAGTAATATTTGATTTGTGAGAAAAATCTATCTTTTTCTTGTTTTGTCCAGTGGGAAGGTACTTTTCCTGTTGCTAAATAATTCACAATGTGAGCAAACCAGGGAAGACTGCTATGGGAAATTAAGAATAGTTGCTCATCAGGGAACCTATCTCTGATTATTTCTTTATTGTATTCCACTGAGATCCTAGAGATATGATCTGCTACCATATTTTCAGAACCCTTCTTATCTAAGATTTCTAGATCAAATTCTTGTAGTAGGAGGATCCATCTAATTAGTCTGAGTTTTGTATCCTTTTTGATATAAGATGCCTCAACGCTGCATGATCTGAGTAAACTAAAACTTTAGACCCTAACAGATATGATCTAAACTTTTCTAGGGCAAACACAACTGCTAGTAATTCTTTTTCAGTGGTCGTATAGTTCATTTGTGCATCTGAAAGAGTTTTGCTAGCATAATAAATTACATGGGGTTCTCGATTGAGTTTCTGTCCTAGAACTGCCCCTACAGCATAATCAGAAGCATCACACATGATTTCGAAAGGTATGGTCCAATCTGGGGGCTTGATAATGGGTGCAGTGGTCAAAGCAGTTCGAAGAATGTTATAGGCTGTTAGACAATCTTTATCAAAATTAAAAGAACTATCCTTGGTCAACAGATTACACAATGGTCGAGAAATTTTACTGAAATCTTTGATGAAACGTCTATAAAAATCAGCATGACCAAGGAAAGATCGTACTTGTTTAACTGAGGTTGGGGGTGGTAGATTTGAGATCAATTCAACCTTGGCTTTATCAACCTCAATACCTCTCTCTGAAACAATGTGTCCAAGCACAATTCCCTCACGAACCATAAAATGGCTCTTCTCCCAACTTAGGACTAAATTCATTTCCATACATCGTTTCAGTACCTTAGTCAAGTTCTCAAGGCAGCTATCAAATGATGCACCAAAGACTAAAAAATCATTCATAAATACTTCCAAAAATTGACCAATCATATCAGAAAATATGGCCATCATACATCGTTGAAACGTGGCTGGTGCATTACAAAGACCAAACGACATACGTCTAAAGGCAAATGTTCCAAAGGGACAAGTGAAGGTGGTCTTTTCTTGATCTGTAGGAAATACTGGGACTTGATTGTATCCTGAATATCCATCTAAGAAACAAAAGAAACTTTGTCCCGCTAGCCATTCTAGAATTTGATCGATAAAAGGCAAAGGAAAGTGGTCTTTCCTAGTCACGGCATTCAACTTTCGATAATCTATACACACTCTCCAACTAGTTGATGTGCGAGTAGGAATTGATTCGCCCTTTTCATTTTTAATCACGGTAATACCTGATTTTTTAGGTACTACTTGGATTGGACTAACCCATTGGCTATCTGAAATTGGATAAATAATATCAGCATCAAGCCATTTTACTACTTCTTTCTTAACAACATCCCTCATATTTGGATTTAGCCTTCGTTGCATGTCTCTATGCGGTTTGGCTTCAATTTCACTATGAATGTGGTGCATGCAAACGGAAGGGTCAATTCCCTTAATATCAGCTATTGTCCATCCAATTGCCTCTTTATGTTCTTTAAGTACACCTACCAATTTATTTTCTTGCTTAGAGGTTAGGGTAGATGCAATGATTACTGGAAGGGTATCATTAGGTCCAAGGAATGAATATTTTAAGTTATCTGGAAGAGGTTTCAATTCTAGTTGGGGTGGTTCTTCCAAGGATGGTATTAAAGGACTTGGTTTAGTTGGAAGTGGTTCATATTTTATAGTCCAAGGGGGGATGGTGTCAAACTTAGGTGGTTCTAATAACATGTTTATCTCTTTGGTATACTCATCAATATCAAAGTCATCTATTCCAAAATGTGTAAGACATGTTTGTAAAGGATCCGAATCAATCAAACTCTGGAATTTCTTATCTACTACTTCCTCTATCATGTTTACTTCATTTAAGTCATACACAGGTGGTCCTTGGGAAGCATTAAAAATATTTAATCTCATCTTCTTGTTTCCAAAGATACATCCATCACACCTGTTCTACAATTTATGCATGCATTAGCAGTAGCTAGAAAAGGTCTTCCAAGGATGATGGGAATTTGGTTAGGATTACCGCTAGATTCCATATCTAACACAAGGAAGTCGATAGGAAAATAGAATTCATCCACCTTTACTAATGCATCTTCCAATATTCCACGAGGTTTTTTGACTGATCTATCTGCCAATTGTAGTGTTACTGTCGTGGGTTTCAACTCTCCAAATCCAAATAATTCATACACTGAACTTGGGAGAAGGTTTACACTCGCACCCAAATCTAATAATGCTTTCTTGATTGTGAAGTTTCCTATGACACATGATATAATCGGGGTACCAGGATCTTTTAGTTTGGGTGGGGTTATTTGCTGAACAACTGAGCTGACTTGCTCAGTCAAATGTATCTTTTTTGGTATTTGTATCTTGGCTTTCCATTTTTGTGTGCATAGATCCTTCAAAAATTTGGCATAAGCTGGAACTTGCTTGATAGCATCGAGAAGAGGTAAGTTTATTTGGACTTGCTTAAATAACTCAAGCATCTCATTCATTTTTATATTCTTCTTATCTGAAGGCAAAGGAGATTCTAAAGCACTAGGGAATGTGGCTTTAGGTATGATTGCTTGATCATTGAATTCCTTTTCTTTTTCATTTCTTCTCTCTTCTGGTTTAGCCACTTCTAATTTCTGGGTTGGTTCAGGTGGGTTCAATGCTTTTCCACTTCTGAGAGTCATGACTGATTTAGCATGTTCTGGGAATTTATCAGGACTATTGGAACTCTCAGCCATGAATTGTCCTTTCGGGTTATCGATAGGCTGACTAGGTAACTTACCCTCCTTCCTTCTACTGAATGCTGTGGCTAATTGACCTATCTGATTTTCTAGTTTTGCAATAGATTGTGTGTGGGAGTGAAGGATTTGAGTATTCATTTCTAGCCCTTTCAATGCTTGTAACACTTTGTCTTCAAAAGTAGGCTGATTATTCGGTGGAGGTTGTGGGATGTTTGGATATTGTGAATATGACATACTTCTAAAATTGATTTCTTGGTAATTAGGTCTGATCGATGAATTGACTACAGGTTGAGGTTTCCAAGAAAAATTTGGATGATTTTGCCAGCCAGGATTGTAAGTATTTGAAAATGGATCATTTCCTATTCTAGGAGCTAATCGGGTTTGGGCTTGGTGAGCTTGCTCTTGAACAAGTTCAGGAAATTAGTATGCAGCTGGACATTCACCTACATAATGGGCTGGACTCGAACAAATTATGCAGACCTCATGTAATTGAGTAGATGGGGAAGAGATGCTTCCAACTTGTAGAATCCGATCAAGTTTATGGGATAATTCATCTACCTTAGTATAGATATCTGTAGAATGACCTATTTCATATATTCCACCTCTTTTAGGTTCTACGGGAGGGTCTCGACGAGCAACTGACATATGATGTAATAAATTCTCACTCAATGTCTTAAAGAGTTGCCAAGCCTCATGTTCATTTTTTAACATAAATGTCCCACCACATGAAGCATCAATCATTTGCCTATGCTTTTCTGATAATCCATCATAAAAACACTGAACTAGTTGCCATTTGGGTATAGCATGATGTGGACATTTTCTAATCAGTTCTTTGAATCTCTCCCATGTCTCATGGAACATTTCTCCATCTGTCTGGGAAAAACTTATTATGGCTTTTCTAATTTGATTCGTTTTTCCTATAGGAAAATATTTCTTAAGAAATTCTCTCTGAAGATGATCCCAAGTTGAAATTATAACAGTGTCTAATGAATTTAACCAATACTTGGCTTTATCTTTTAGGGAAAAAGGGAATAACTTAAGCCTAAGTGCATCATCAGAGAAATTTTGAATCTTGACAGTTGAGCAAATTTCTAAGAATTCATCTAAGTGTTTGTAGGGATCCTCATTTGTAAGTCCATAGAAAGATGGTAACATTTGGATTACACTTGACTTAATTTCATATTGGGCAGCCTCTACTGGAGGCACTTGAATGCAGGGAAAGTAGGTATACCTTGAAGGAGTCAAATACTCTTTTAACTGTCGTGGTTGATTATTTTCGTTATTAGGATCCATAATTCTGAGTCTGTTTGCTCTAATAGTTCTTTCTATCTCAGGATCTAAGGGTATAAGGTCGGGCTGCAATGATCGGCTACCAAGCATACACCCTACCAATGACTCTAAAGCAAATAGTTTTATTTATTTTTTATTTATTTATTTATTTATTTCTTTAATTTTTGTAATTAAGTTTCTAATTTCCTAATAAATTATGAGATGTCAATGGAAGGATTTTGAGTTTTGCAGAAAATAAATTCACCTAAGTCAATCTATAGCATAGAAAATAAAATAATTATTTTGTTTATATATTTTATTTTTATTTTTATAATTTTTTTTTGTTTCCTTAAATTAATTATATTTTATGGAAGATGTCTTAGGGTTTTATTTTAGGGTTTTTTTTAGGTAAGTTAATTAAAAGGAAATTTGATTAGGTTAAAATTGGATTTGTGGCAAATGGGTGAAAGAGGAGATGGAGTCTAGAATGAATAAAGAACTAACCTGAGGAAAAGAAAGCTAAATGCAGGATTCACAGGCTGCAGGGGAGACCAAAGCACAGGCTCAGAGGAGGAGGACGATGGCAGCAGCGGTGAGGCCAGATTCAACCCCCCATTCGAGTTTTATTGGGTTTTCAAATTGTCCCACCTCGTCTCGTCAGCCACGTGGATCCCCACCATAGGATGGGTCGCCTCGATGGTTGCCTAGCACGCGATACGGAGCACCTCTGGCCAATGACGGGACCCCGCTGACATCGCCGCTATGAGAGGTAATGATGATGCGCTTTTCACACGGACTTCGAAGAGCTAACCTCGCCTCGAGGTCGATCGTGGTGGGCACAGTGTATGGAAGCTGCCGTCTCTTCATATTCCCCACGTCGCCCGCATAAAGATGTGGAAGATAGCACCCCTTTCGCCTTGCCAGTGGGGCCCGCTTCGCCTCAGGGGTGAGGGGGCATCTGATGTGGCTGATCCAACGTCGTTATAATAAAAGGTAACAACAGCTAACGGAGATCACCATCTCTCAACCCCGAGACCCCTCCGGTCTCGGGGTGCACCAGCATTATCCCACCCCTGAGACCCCCTCCGGTCTCGGGTGGGATCACCATATCTCGACTCCGAGACCCCCCTCCGGTCTCGGGGTGCACCAGCATTATCTCACCCCCGAGACCCCCTCCGGTCTCGGGGTGGGATCACCATATCTCGACCCCGAGACTCCCCTCCGGTCTCGAGGTGCACCAGCATTATCTCACCCCCGAGACCCCCTCCGGTCTCGGGGTGGGATCACCATATCTCGGCCCCAAGACCCCCATCCGGTCTTGGGGTGCACCAGCATTATCTCACCCCCGAGACCCCCTCCGGTCTCGAGGTGGGATCACCATATCTCGACCCCGAGACCCCCCTCCGGTCTTGGGGTGTGATGCGTGTCGTAGCGCAACGATTAAAACACCTTAATTTGATTATTAGGATAGCGAGAGTAAGGGATCGATTCCACAGGGACTTTAGCGATTATCTCGAAATAATTTTATAAATTTAACTAATAGATAACTAAGTAGATAATTAATAGTGCAAAATAATAAGACATGGTTTATCTTATTAGAGCACGGCTCGTACCCGTAGATCATGGCCCGTCCATTTTAAGAATAAATCAGTCTAAATTATTTTCACTTAAATAAAATTTAATAACAATTAAATATGCATAAAACTTTGTTTCAATAACATCCAAGAGTGCATATTAAAATCTAAAATAAAAGAGTTTTAATTTCTGATAGTAATAAAAGAGCAACAAATTTTTCCTACATCAAACCAAATATGGGATGAACGGTTCGGAGACAGGCTGAACCGGGTGTTGCCTTTCTTCCTTCACAGATGCCAAGCTACGGACGCAGCGCATGGAACACAGGACTCTTCACGGACGGCCTCTTGCTCCAAGCCATGAACAGAACCCACGGACTTCTCACAATGCCACGGAACAGAGCTATCAGGGAAGGAAAAGGAAGAATAGGCTCTAGGCATGGACGGAACAGAGCTCACGAACGGCGGATCTCCCGGATGCAGCACGCTGGATGGATGGCTTCCTTGGAATCCCCTCTCTCACAAGCCTTTGCTGCTATTTGTAGAGGCCTGGATGAGGTGAAGACGCGGCATTGATGCGGCGTTGCCAAAACAAAGGACGCGGAAGCCAAAACAGAGGATGCGGAAGCCACCGAAGAAAATATGGATAAATCCTTAATAAAATTCGAATTCATTCGAAAGGAATTTAATTCTCTTAATTTGATAACTTCCAATCTAATCTATTCCTTAATTGATGGAGGAAACTGTTAGAATTTGAATGAAGAAGAATCGGCGGAAACATAGAACTGGGCTGAGGAAACGATGAAGTCTGCAACGTATGCCGTTTTTGCTTTGAAATTCATGCTAAATCCTTATAAAATCAATTCCGAGCTCATCTTAAATCCGATTTGAGTGCCGTTTGCGTCGTTAAATCCCTAAAATCGAGCTCTTTAAGTTAATAAAATTTGATCTAAAATATTATATAAAATATTAAAATATTAAATAATAATAGGTACGTTAAATTATTAATTAATAAGTTTAATGATAATTATTTATGCGTTTATCAGGGTGCACCGGCATTATCTCACCCCCGAGACCCCCTCCGGTCTTGGGGTGGGATCATCATATCTCGACCCCGAGACCCCCCTCCGGTCTCGGGGTGCATCAGCATTATCTCACCCCCGGACCCCCTCCGGTCTCGGGGTGGGATCACCATATCTCGGTCCCGAGACCCCCCTCCGGTCTCGGGGTGCACCGGCATTATCTCACCCCCGAGACCCCCTCCGGTCTCGGGGTGGGATCACCATATCTCGACCCCGAGACCCCCCTCCGGTATCGGGGTGCACCGGCATTATCTCACCCCCGGGACCCCTCCGGTCTCGGGGTGAGATCACCATCTCTCGACCCCGAGATCCCCTCCGATCTCGGGGTGCGTGGGCATCATCAGCGATTAGCACGCGGACCAGCCTTCGAACCAAATGACAGCTCCGGGCCACCTGGCGCGCCCACATGACTCTTCGTGCGCCCGTGGCTGCTTGCGGCCATGCCTCATAACGGCGTATGGTGCACTGCATATTCCTGTGCATGACTGTGCCCCGTTACGGAGTACGACTCGCTACCACTTGCAACTGTGTGCGGTCATGTCAAGCAACAGCGCGCACCAAATATAACTGCGGCTGCCAGACACGTGTAACACCATGTTGACAGGTAGCACGGGATGCCTCCGACGTGCATAGTGATGGTACGATGGCAATCTTCCGGAACAGTAAGATGGAATATTCGGACAGGTATAAAAACATGCGCCCGCACTGTAAGTAAGGATCCGAACTCTGGATTTCTAGCTTTCTTCCTCCTAGCAAAACCCTAACTGTCTCAGCTCCCTTTCGCTGAGCGGTTCTTGTCTGATCCCAAGTGACTGACTTGAGCGTCGGAGGGTCCCCACTGGAACATTCGGTCTCCGGGCACTTTTCTTGCAGGGATCCGGAGAGAAGGACGTCCGTCTTCCCCGACGTTTGAAGAAGGTGACTTGGCGTCATCAGATACTCTCTACCAAGATCCTAGATTCATACCCCATGAATTTCAAACTATTTTTATATTACTTAAATACTATTATATTATTTTAATCTTCTAAATATAGCTTTATACATAATCCTAAAATATCTTAAGACTAGAATTGTTCATTTTTATTTATTTATTGAGACTTACAAATAAATGTATTTATTTTTTATAAAATAGCTCATGGTTATAAATTTATGTTATTATGCATTATAAGATTATGATTTTATATATTCATATGAATTAGCTCGTAAAATTTACAATTTTAGTAAATTTATTTAATTTATTTTACTTGTTATATAAAACTTAATAATTTATTTTTATCTTTAAAATATAGTGAGTAGAAATTAAAATAAAAAATTGTTTTAATATTAAAAATATGATTGGTGGGGATAAGGATTTTTATGAAAATAAAAATAAAGATCTTATTAAAAATTGGATAGGTTGGGATAGGGATTGGGAATGAAGATTCCTATGAGAATGGAGATAAAGATGAAAGTTTTATCTCTATTAGCAGGGATGGAAATAGAGACGAAAGGCAAAATAGTAGCAAAGACAAGAACGAAGAGTAGCTTTCCATCCTTACCTTGCTTTATTATCATTTTTAATCGTAATAGTGTAAATATGAAGGTCATATGCATTATTAATTCACCTAATCTGCTATGATAAATAAGGTCATGAGCAAGAAAAGATAACATAGTTGGATGGAAGGCTCAAAGCTACCAGTTAAATGGATACATGAATTAATTTAGTATATTTTAATCCTAACATATTGATCTATTTGGAGGCTTCTCAATTCCTTGATTCTAAAATTCCATATGTAATGTGCATTTGGTTTTTCCTATAATTTCTTTTAACTATGTTATGCTAAAGATGATTCTCCCTACAATTTAAATTCGATGGATAACCATAATTATTTAATGCGAGGGATAGTATTTTTTTTAGACATAATATAAGAACAAAATATAGATAATGAAAAACATGAGAGTGAAGTTGAATTATGATTCACGAGTAAAAGCAGTGGAATGCACGTCCTCCTAAGTAAAAAGAAAATTAATTTTAAAAGGTTGATAATTTTGACTTTATTTTAAGTAATCAAATGATAGAACTGAATTAAGATTATAATAATTATTCTCAACTCAACTCAACTGATCTCAATCTTTTCCTAACTACATGCCATCAACTACATAAATATGCTTCCTTCACTCTGCTTGCTACTAAGTCTACATTTAAATTACAAATAGTTATATTTTTTAATTATTTTTGTTCATGTTAGTTTAGATCTACCTCTACCTTTATCTTTACCATAAATTGTTAAAAGATTGCTCTTTCTAGCGGGAGTATCTAAAGGTCTTCGTTGTATATATCCAAACCACTGTAATCAATTTTCTCTCATTTATCTTCAATTGAGGTCACTCTTATTATTTCGCTTATATGTTTATTTCTAATTCTATCTTTTAAAGTTTCACCATATCTATCTTAACACGCGCATTTTTATTACACTTAATTTATTCATATATTATTAGTATTATTCAATTCTGTTTCAAACAACATAGTTGGTCCAGTAGCGACTTTATAGATATTTTTTAATTTTAATTTAAATAGTTATTTTATTTTAATTTTGATTGTGGTGTGATTGGAATCTGATGTGATTTATGAGTTTCATATAATTTTTTTTGTGATTTATGATCATATCATCATGCCTCTAAAATAAATCTTAAAGCCTCGTGTAAAAAAGAAGTGTTTGAGGTAGTCTCGCTGTATTCCATGGTTGATTCATGGCTGTATTTAAGATTTTGTTAAATTAATTGTAATAACTAATGCAAATCTTAAAATCCATTGCAAAGTAACAAAACTAATGGTAGAATGATAATTCTGACTGCTTCGAAAAACAAAATAACCCATTTTCATTATTAAAATCTTCAAAGGACTAAAATGTGACCATACTCTGAAGAGCTTGTAACCATAGTGGTGGTCTAGAGTAGAAACTTAATTCAGAGCACAACATCATTATATTTTTGAGACCGATCGTCTAAAACTTGATTAACAGTACATTATCGTTATATTTCTTAAAAAAAAATGTTTGTATCTATCTTTTAAATTTTTTTATGAAAGAAATATTAAGAAAAGGCGCTGTGATAAAATCTTCTCTACAATCACTTGATCAGTCAACTATAGCATATCAGATCGCCTCAATTCGGGTACAACTTGTAATGCTGGCTTAATTATTATGTTAGCAGACTAGATTTAAATAATCTTAAAAATTAAGTTTAAATTAATTGATAATTAATAAATTTTAGTTATAATTTATTTAAATCATTCTTTTTAATTCGATGCCGAGAGCAATACATAATCTTTCATGGCTTACAAAATATTCAAGTCAAGTCATACGAGAGAAAAAGCTGAAAAGCTTAGATTAAATTTGAGCAATAGGATGATGTTAGAGGGCACTGCATTGCATTCAATTATTGTGATGTTTCTCTTCTTAGCCCCAACCCCGCACCGAAATCATTCCTCCCTCCAAAAAGCAAGCATGTGTCTCAACCTTTTGCGCCTGCTGAGGTGGCTAACCACATGAGCTGAGCTGTTCCCTGCCCGGCCTGGGCTTTACTTTTTCTGTCCTAACAGCAGACTTCGTGCTTACACGTGGAAGGCATAAAAGAACTGGGTCCACCTGTATCCCGCGTGCCGAATCTCCCGATCCAAAAGGATCAACGGCTATGATATTTCCAAACAGAAATGCGCTGTTTGGAATGATCAGCGGATCTGTTTCCCTCCAAATTCCAAGAGGCCTAAAGGGCTGGAAGGCCGCCTTTTGTGATGGCTTTCTTCCACGCGGCCTTCGTATAAAGCGGGCTCTCTCCTCTTCTCTTGTTTTAGGAGCGCTTCTTTGGCTCTCTCCCTCTACTTAGCGGCGATCTTCTCCGGAGGAAGGGGAGTTCTCTCATTCCATCGCCAATCCTCAACGAGGTAAGCCATTGTCGTCTCATTTCTCTCTTTCTTCCTCTCTCTTCTTCTTTTTTTTAAATTTTTTTGTATGGATCTGTTCAATGTTTCGATCCTTCGTTTCAATTTAGACGTAAAGTTCGCATTATTATTGGTGGAAATCTCAAGATCGATGAAAACCACTGATCGCCAGAGACATTCGTTCTAGATCCAGATCCCTCGATTTCTCGAGGAGATGAACCGATTTGGGAACTTTTTTTGATATTTTAGGTTGATAGGAAAAGAAATTTCACTTTTTTTTTAAAAGATAAACCGTCACAATTTTCTCAAGATCGACGGATTTTTTTTTTCAAAAAAAAAAAATTGTAAAGATTGTATGCCAGTTAGGTTTGCAGCGGAGATTTGTGATCTAGAAGTAACTTTCTGAAGATTTTTGTGGCGTGGATCTAGGTTATTCTTTGATATATTCTTCGGTTTGTGTAGTTATAGGTGAGATCTGAGGGGTCATTAAACGCTTTCATATGTTACGTCATTGCCGTTCGGGTTGTTTTGATGGATTTTGTGATGATCGTTATAACGTGTTATGGCTTATAAACTAACTGTTGGGCTTGTCATTCTATGATTCGTCTGACTGTAGATATGCATCAAGTTTTGTGGATTATATCTGCCCTTCCGTTTTGTATTAGTTTGGATGTGGATACTTGTTTTTGTAACATGGATTGATTTGCTTGTAGTTTATTTTCTTGATTGCTTTCTTTTGTCTGCTTCAAGCAATTGTCTTTTTCTACATGGCAAGTTATGAAGCTATGATCCTTGCCATATGGTTTGTTAGGAGTTAGGTGACAAATCACATAATAAGATCCCTGATGGTTAGATCTGAACATCTGATGATCGCCTAATATTCATGATGATTCTTCAAATCCAATTTTGAAATATTACTTAATTAATCATGTATTTATCTTGCGCGCTCCAAATGTAAATCATGCCATGTTTATGTTAGTGTGTGCCCTATATCCAATTGGATTAGATGCTAGTTTATACATATTTCTTTATGAATGTAAATCAAATTTATTTATTTCTTTATCTATCAAGGTGTAATTCTTATATATATAGATATATTTTATCTGTGAGATAAAGTCTAACAGAATGTGAACTATGCATATGAAATTTGTAATAGAGATTGCAAATTATGAAATCCAAAATTTCATATTATGGTTCGATATGGTTTGATTCTTTAAATTTTCGTAGTCGATGTGTAGACAGGACTGGACACTGTCGAACGCCATTGAGACTAGCATACATCGCATATCTTCACCATTGGAGTAAGCAGTTGATTTCGCAAGCTGAAGTATGGAGATACTTGGATAGGTATGTGGATGCTCGTTATTGTAACGATGCATTGGATGACCCGCACATAGATCCCATATGAATATTCTATATAGTATCAATGGTTGATCTCTGATGACGATGGTACGAATGATCCTTTGACTTGAGACTTTTATTATACCTCATATGTGAAATGCCATGCTTTGACAACATGCAAACGTCGCTCAAGCTACAGATGGCAAATATGGTGTCGGTTGGGTATGACATGAAGCATATAAAGGTGGTGTTTGATCAAGACATGATTCGTCTTTCTTGATAAAAAGAGTTATATCCTACGGCCTACGGCCACTTGATGGATTAAATTGACTGTTAAATCATTGCAAGATTGAGTTAGAATTTAAAATGGTTTTGAAGTTATAATTCATATAAGTCAATTTTTCTGAGATCAAGTAAACAAAAGATCAATTACAGTGTCACTGGGCTTTCAATCGGCATGCGTAAGCTCTCCTTTATGCACCAAGTCCTTACGTCTACCGGTGATGGTGTTAGAAGATCCCTTTCCCTAACCAGCCTAGATCCCAGAACAACAAAATAAAATCCCCAAAGATAAGTCCCAACCCAAACACGATTATATACGGGAAGCACAACCTTCCCAACCAAAGAACTCTTCACTAAGTAATTTGGAATAACGAGGTTGCCCAAAGGCTATAAAGACACTCCTCTCTGTCCCTAACAAAGATCTCACAAAGTGCCCGTCCTAACCTCACTCAACAAGAACTGACCTGGATGCCTTGCACCCACGCACGCACCGCCTGTGCGTCTCGGTCACGTCCCGCCAATGCCTAAGTCCGCCTGACTTAGACCCTCGCGCACCTCTACTGGTTGCTGGATGGTCACACCCGAGCTTCTCTCGAATGGCTTGATCGTTTGCAACTCGAAGCCTTGGCCTTGGGTCCGCCCTTTCGCAAAGAACTCCCTAACCGACCCTTTGCTCACATGCAATTCGATGCCTTAGACTTTGGGTCCGCCTCCCCTTAAATAGCTCCACAATTGGCCTCCTTTCCATCGCCCAAGTGTCCCACACCGTGTAGAAATCGTGTGAGTTTTCTCTCTTCATACTGCCTAAGACTCTTTTTCACTTAGGACTCTTCTCCAATTAAGACCCCTCCTTAACCGTTGAATGAAGAGATAAAGGCTAGGATCCTCCCATATCCACCGCCCCAAAGAGTCCTCAGCCTAGGCTAACTTTATCTTCAAATATGGTGGACTCTTGATGATAAAATCACCAACTAGCACCCCTAAGAATCTCCCTCCAAATAAGACTCCCAATGGACTCCATCTTGGCCTTTGAATTGCTGATCCAATGGCCAAGATTTGCTGGCATCCCACCGCCTCAAATCTCCTCAAAAAGCCCCCTCAAAACAAGGCCAAATTTGGGCTGGGCGCCCTGCTGGTTGAGCGCACCAGGCTGGCCGCGCGCTAGCCTGGGCGCTGGGCACACCTACCTTGGGCGGGATGGTTTGGTGCCTACCCGTTGGTAGGCGCCAGCCTGGGCGGGCCTCCTGCCCGCCCAGTCGATCTCTCCATCGCCAGGTTGGCCTCTTGACAGCCTGGTTTGTCCAATGCTGGGTCGCCAGGTTGGCAGGCTGCCAGCCTGGCCGAATCTGGTGCTGCTGAGCGTGCCAAGCTGGTCGCCTACCAGCTTGGATGGGCGTGCCATGCTGGCCACCCGCCAGCCTGGCCGGCCCCAAAATCCTCCACGGCCATGGGCGCGTGTGTGCCGGTGCCCCCTGCGCCTGGCCGCACGCGTTGGGTAGCGCGCGTGTGCCAACGCGCCGGCCAACCTCGCCATTGCGCCGCGCGCAAGGTTGGACCGGTCCGCGCGCATGCTCTTATGCGCGCATGGTAACAATCTCCCCCCACTGAAATCTTGATGCCCTCGTCGAGTTGTGCCGAGGCTCCATATCGTCACATCATGCACCGCTGCACACCCTGGCCCTCCTGGCCAAAGTCTTCTAAGTTCCAACGCGGCCACCTGCCACACGCACCCCTCCTGATGCCTCCTTGGTTAGATAGCCTTCTCGCCGAGCCATCCCGCCTGTAGCCCCCTGCCACAGGCCTATTATGCCTAAGCCGCTGCGCAAGCGCCGCCTAGGCGTGAGGTTGCCGCACAACCTCAAGTCTGGTGGTGGGGCGCTCCCTTGCCCTGGCCGTTCACTGTCCTACACCATCCCTCTACTGGAACGAAGTATGACGCTTACCTCTCCGGATCAAGATGCCCCTCCGATGAGGCATGACCACGGCCTTGCTCTTGATGAAGAAGTTCATCCCGAGTATCAGGTCGTAGTAGTCGATCAGCAAGACCATCATGCTGCAGCGCCCAGTCTAAGAGCCCACCTCCAATGTGGCCTCCGTCTGGCCCAAAGACTCAATCTCCTCGGAGTTCACAGGCTTCACCCTACAAGGCTGGGATAACGCGCCTAACCCCAATCTGCGCGCCACCCTTTGGCTCACAAAATTGTGCGTCGCGTCGGAATCAACCAAGGCCTGAACCATCTTCCTGTTGACCCGAACCCTCACGTACATCAAACTCTGGTGTTGCTTCGTCTCGGCCAAAGTGTTGATTGATTGTAGCGGGGCCATCCTCGCTACTGGCTCCTCCCCCGATCTCTCGGACGCCCTATCTTCCTGGGTAGTGATGGCTGCTACCGCCACCTTTCTTGGACACTCCCGTGAGGTCCTCCGCATATAAAGCATCCAGCAAAAGTTGCATGTCCTTTTGATTTTGCTGCTGCATGTGGTGGCACACTCTCCTTGCCTGCTCAACCCCGCGATGGTGATGCACTCTTGCGCTTGCCCTTGCCCTTGCCCTGGCCATCGCTACCCAAAGTCGTACCGCTGCGAAAGTCCACCAGCGCTTCTGCTGCTACAAAGGCTGAAGGAATATCCCTCACCTCCTTCCTGCGAAGCTCGGCCTGTGCCCACCCCTATAGGCCCGCGAGGAAGTTAAAAAGCTTATCTTTCTCGAACATATTGGACACCTCCACTGAACTGCGCCACTTACTCCCGGATGCTCTCTGTCTGCCGCAGCTTCCGCAGATTCTCTCGAGCAAGCCATCCTGTGTTGCTCGGCGGGAACTGACTCTTCAGTTTCTTCTTGAAGATCTCCCATGTCTCGATCCTGGGACGCCCTGCACGGTCATCCTTGGTCGTCCTAGTCCTCCATAAGAGCTTGGCATTACCCTCCAAATATGTCGAGGCCCGATGCACCCGATCGGGTGTTGGGATTTTCGCCGCACGAAAGTAAACCTCCATATCCCATATGAAGTTCTCCACTTCCGTCGCGCTCTTGACTCCGCCGAAGGCCTTAGGCTCCCGGACCTTCGCTTCTTTTGCCGGAGCGCTGACCATGTTGATTGGACTCTGCGCCTCTTACCTTAGCCGAATCACCTCCTACTCCAAAGCATGGATTCGAAGCTCTAATCTCTCCTTCATAGCTAGATCTGATCGTTGTTGCAGATTTCGATGCTCGAGGTCACGAATCAGCCCCTCGTGCGCCTCCAACAGCTGATTATGCGAAGTCCGCGACTCGGTCAACTGTATGCTCAACTTCGCGCATACAACTACCAAATTCATGGTTGATCCTTCTCCTGGATCTCCCACAATCCCCTCCAAACGGGTCACACGGTCTCCTACCACTCTTGCCATCTATGCTTGGAACTTGCTTCAATCGGGCTCTGATACCAATTGTCACTAGGCTTTCAATCGGCATGTGCAAGCGCTCCTTTGTGCACCAAGTCCTTGCGTCTACCGGTGATGGCGTTAGAAGATCCCTTCCCCTAACCAGCCTAGACCCCAAAACAATAAAATAAAATCCCCAAAGACAAGTCCCAACCCAAACACGATGATATACGGGAAGCACAGCCTTCCCAACTAAAGAACTCTTCACTAAGTAATTTGGAATAACGAGGTTGCCCAAAGGCTACAAAGACACTCCTCTCTGTCCCTAACAAAGATCTCACAAAGTGCCCGCTCCAACCTCACTCAACAAGAACTGACCTGGATGCCTCGCACTCGCACGCGCACCGCTTGTGCATCTCGGCCACGTCCCGCCAATGCCTAAGTCCGCCTGACTTAGACCCTCGCGCACCTCCATTAGTTGCTGGATGGTCACACCCGAGCTCCTCTGGGATGGCTTGATTGTTTGCAACTCAAAGCCTTGGCCTTTGGTCCGCCCTTTCGCAAAGAACTCTCCAACTGACCCTTTGCTCACATGCAATTCGATGCCTTAGAGCTTGGGTCCGCCTCCCCTTAAATAGCTCCCTAACCGGCCTCCTTTCCACCGCCCAAGAGTCCCACACCGTGTAGAATCCGTGTAAGTTTCCTCTTTTCATGCCGCCTAGGACTCTTTTCCACTTATGACTCTTCTCCAATTAAGACCCCTCCTTAACCGTTGGATGAAGAGATAAAGGCTAGGATCCTCCCATATCCACCGTCCCAAAGAGTCCTCAGCCTAGGCTAACTCTATTTACAAAATACGGTGGACTCTTGGTGATAAAATCGCCAATTAGCACCCCTAAGAATCTCCCTCCAAATAGGACTCCCAATGGACTCCATCTTGGCCGTTGGATTGCTGATCCAATGGCCAAGATTTGCCAGCATCCCACCGCCTCAAATCTCCTCGAAAAGCCCCTCAAAACAAGGGCGAATTTGGGTTGGGCGCCTTGCTGGTCGAGCGCACCAGCCTGGCCGCGCCCGCCCTAGGTGGGATGGTCTGGCGCCTGCCCGCTGGTAGGCGCCAGCCTGGGCGGGCCTCTTGCCCGTCCAATCGGTCTCTCCATCGCCAAGCTGGCCTCCTGTCAGCCTGGTTTGTCCAATGCTAGGCCGCCTGCCAGTCTGGCCGAATCTGGTGTTGCTGAGCGTGCCAGGCTGGTCGCCTGCCAGCCTAGATGGGCGTGCCATGCTGACCACCCGCCAGCCTGGCCGGCCCCAAAATCCTGCACGGCCATAGGCGCGCGCGCCGACGCCCCCTGCGCTCAGTCGCACGCGCCTGCACATGCGCTGGGTAGCGTGCGGGCGCCAATGTGCTCGGCCAACCTTGCCATTGCGCCGCGCGCAAGGTTGGGCCGATCTGCGCGTATGCTCTTATGCGCGCATGGTAACATACAGGGTTGATATATTTCATACCACTGATTGATCTGAAATATGTGATGAAGGAATTAAATCGTACGGTAACCGTTCATGGATAGGTGTTGATGACCACGTCAACAAAACCCTTAACACTTGAGTGGTTATGATGCTTTGCTAGAGGCCGCTTATGATCTATAATCATGGTTTCTTTGATTTAATCAAGGAGTTGATTTGGTTAAAGAATTGACTTGAAATGGTGTTTATCAAAGTCATCCCTAGGGTGAATTAAGGGACATGATTATTGCCAATGTGCCAAGGGACCTAATGGGTCACGCATTAAGGAGATTTTGGATGAAGTTAAAATGAAAATTAAGTTGAACTTAATTCAGATTAGATAATCAATTAATTAGGATTGGGTTTGACTCAATCTTAATGAGAGAACATGAAATTGATGAATATGATTCATCATAGAGGAAAAAATTTTATGTTCAAGGGAGAGATTTTTTATACATGTGATGTATATATGAAATCCATTAATTAGATATCCAATTAGGCTTGATTCATATGATGGATGGCCTAGATTAATTGGGATTTGATTAGATTAATAATATGGTATTTGATCGGGTCCATATGATGGCATGAATTGATTCATGGAAACCCAATTGAACCGAGGGTTGAGATCGTGCCACGTGGAGAATGGATCCATTCTCATGTATGGACATGACCCATCTCCATGTCATGAAAAAGGAAACCTCCTCTTCATGAATAAAAGGAGTAACCTCCTTTTCATGAAATAAGGATGAAACTCCCATCCTCTTCATTATAAAAGGATGAACCGTCCCATCTCCTTCCCTCTCCGACCAAGAGAAAGAAGAGTTCTCTCTCTCCTCACAACCCAAATTTCTCTCCTCTTCTTTGATCAAGATTTGATCTTGATCAAGAAAATTTTCAAAATCTTGATCAAGAAATATTTTCCTTTCTTGATTGATCTAGTTTTGATCTTGAAATTTTTCTTAATTTGGAAAATCAATTGAAGAAGAAAAAAAGGCGCTAGCACCCCTCGCTAGAAGGTCATCATCCAATCCTAGGAGGACATCATCTAAAGATCTTCGCATGGATCACCATTAGAGGCCGGACTTGTGGACGACTAGTGGTAAACCGTTTACTGGCTGCATCAGTCTTCATCTCAGAAAAAGAACATAGGTATGATCTATTATATAATTATGTGTTATTTCTTATTAATTGAATTTGTTTCCTGAGGATCTTGGGCTTTGGAAATTAAATTCGTATTTATTTAATCTTCCATGATATATGAATTTGATTCATATAAAATATATGAAATTCCCTACAATTGGTATCAGAGCCACCTTAGGTTTCAAATTCAATTAATTTGATAGATTACCTGAGTTCTAGTTTTTAGTTACATAAATCTAAATTTTACATGCGATGTAAAATATAAATTTTGCCATATGATGAAGATTAAATATTTAATAAGTTTATTATATAATAATAAATGTGAATTATTTAGGTTTGATCATGTTAAAAATTAAAAATTATGATTCATGTGTGACATAATTATAAAAGCTGAAATTTAATATGTCATGTTTAAAATTTAATTTTGACATGATAAATAACGTGATTAAAATCTGAAATAATTATATCATGATAACATGATAATCAAAATTAAAAAAAAATTAAATTTTGATATGTTATCATGATCATAGTTGTTAGGGATGTTATGATAGAGAGACCAATTAGGATTTTCATGTGATGAAAACCAATTTATCATAACAGATAATGATAAGACAAATATTTAAAATAAATTGTTATAAAATATTTGATGCTTATCATAAATCCCTAATGGTCACTATCTCAACTTATCATAATGTATAAAAGATGATAAGGTTTAGGAAAAATTAGACTTAACCATATCATTGTTTGATCCTAAGATCCCAAAATTGGTCTTATCAATTGGGCTTAACTACATTGGTGTCTAAGAAAAGTGTGATCATGGTTTTTAATTACTCCATTCGCTGCTTAGGAAAACCCATTCAATGGGATCGAAGGGTATGCTAAATAGGACCCCATTGATCAGCTTATCTGACCATTGTTAAGAAAAGCTCTTAATTGATTAGGTTAATTAGGATGGTAGCAATTGATTTGGTCACATAATTAGGGTTCCTAAATTAGATAGTGGTCAGGGATCCTAATTTGATTAGAAGTCCCAATCATAAGATTTGATCTTATGATCTTTAGGTTAATAAAGATGAATATAAAATCTACATATAGGATATGCAATATGGTACAAATGTTGTACATACATGATGGGATCTAGATGCGCTAAATTTTTTCACGAATATTAAGTCATTAGCCTTTCATTGTTCACATGATACAAAATCATTAGGGCATGAGATTTGTTGTTATAGCCAAGATCGAGTGAACCTATGAGGAGTTGATTGGGAACAATGGGTTGACCTAACTAGGTTAGCTGGCATAATTGGCCATAGTCAGGGGTCATTCTAATCTAGAGGCAAAGTTTAGGATGATCACATTGGATATGATTGACAAGGCAATGTCCCCTAAATGTTCTAGAAGTCACATTTGATGTGATTGATAAAAATCTACCTAATTTTGCTTACTAAAATTTGTTATGCCATAGCCAAGGTCAAGGTAAGTCAATTTGAGGGTCCTAGCTCACTAGAAAATTATTTGATAATTTTTTGAGATTAATAGAGAGAGCTATTGAGCTTGATAAAATAGTGGGAGTAATCGATTTAATTAAAATTTTAAAATTATCATATTAAATCGATGATTTGTATTTATAATAATTGACTCGTTCTATTTTCTACACAGTTATAAGAGACACCATGAGTGTGAACATTAACCTTAGAGGAAACCTAGAGTCCAACAAGCTGACTGACATTAACCTTAGAGGTAACCTAGAGTCCAACAAGATGGCCGGACCCAATTTCCCTGATTGGCTAAGGAATGTAGCCAAGGAAAAATGTCACTTCTGTGGCAAGGATGGGCACTAAAAGCGTAACTGTAGGGCTTATCGGGCCAGCTTGAAAGATAGGATGCTTCTACATCATGTGCTTATATAATTGAGATGTTTTCTTCTATTACTTTTATTTCACTTAGGTATAGGATACCGGTTGTGGGTCTTATATTTGTATTAATATGGAGACGATAAGAAATAGTAGAAATTGGGGAAAGATGAAGTGATCCTACGCATAAATGGAACAAAGGTTGCTGCATTAGCCGTTGGAATTTGTTCTTTATCTTTGCCCACAGGGCTTGTAATTGAACTTAAATTGTTACTATGTTTCGAATATAACAAAGAATATTATATCTGTTTCATGTTTAGTAATGGATGGGTATTCATTTGAAATTGAAAATAAAGGTATTTCTATTTTTCGAAATGAAATATTCTTTGGTTATGCTGAATTGTTCAATAAAAATTATGTTCTTAATCTTCAAGCCCCTATTTCAATATTGAATCAAAAAGATTAAAATCAAATAATTCTAGAGACTCATACCTATGGCATTGTCGTCTAGGCCATGTAAATGAAACGTTTAACCAAGTTACATAAAGATGGATACTTGGGCTCATTCGATTGGTAATCGTTTGAGGAATGCAAGTCATGTTTACTTGGCAAAATGACCAAGTCATCCTTTTACCGAAAAAGGCGAGCGAGCAACTGAATGTTTGGGTTTAGTACATTCGGATGTATGTGAACCCATCAACATTCAAGCCATAGGAGGTTTTTCTTATTTCATCACATTCATAGATGACCATAGTAGATATGGTTATGTGTATCTGATGAAGCACAAATCTGAAGCCTTTGAAAAGTTCAAAGAATTCAGATGTGAAGTAGAAAAACAAATTGGCAAAAGTATTAAGATACTTCGATCAGATCGAGGTGGTGAATACTTGAGCCATCAGTTCGTAGATTATTTGAAGGAGAATGGGGTTCTCTCTCAATGGACTCCTCCTGGTACACACAGCATAATGGTATGTCAGAAAGGAAAAATCGTACACTATTAGACATGATATGTTCAATGATGAGCCTTGCAGATCTCCTAAAAATGTTTTGGGGTTATGCGCTAGATACTGCCGAATATACCCTAAACGAGTTCCATCTAAATCGGTCAACTCACTCATATGAGATATGGTGTGGAAAGAAACCATCCCTTAATCATTTAAGGGTTTGGGGCTGTTACGCTTATGTGAAGCATAATGAATCAGACAAGCTTGAAGCTAGATCTGATAAATGTAATTTTGTGGGATATCCAAAACAAACAAAAGGATATTACTTCTACCACCTTCTCGAGCAAAAGGTGTTTGTCTCAGACATGCTTCATTTTTAGAAAATGAGATTTTCAAAGGGTAGTGGGAGTAAGATTGAACTTAGTGAAGCTCAAGAACCACAAATTGATAAATGGAATGGAGCATATGCCGAATGTAGTGGGAGTTGAGCTAGGAGACTCAACCACATTCAGGCAGTCGTTGCATGATCAAAAGCAACAGGTGCTCCAAGTACACACCAGCTACGTAGATCTAGTAGGACAATTCACATCCCTAAGAGATGCATTTCTTATAGAGGATGATGAGCCTACCAACTACAAGGAGGCAATGTCTGACATTAACTCCAGAGATGGCTTGAGGCCATGAAATCTGAAATGGACTCCATGTATGACAACCAGGTATGGACCTTGGTTGATCCACCTGAAGGGGTAAAACCCATTGGGTGCAAATGGGTTTTCAAGAAGAAGACCGACATGGATGGTAATGTGATTACCTATAAGGCAAGGCTAGTTGCAAAAGGTTATAAGCAAAGACAAGGTGTTGACTTTGATGAAACCTTTTCACCTGTAGCCATGCATAAGTCCATAAGGATTTTGCTTGCAATAGCAGCATATTTTGACTATGAGATCTGGCAGATGGATGTCAAGACTGCCTTCCTAAATGAAAATTTAGAGGAGGATGTGTATATGACACAACCAGAGGGTTTTGAATCCATAGATCCTAAGAAAGTGTGCAAGCTACAAAGGTCTATTTATGGACTTAAGCAAGCCTCTAGAAGTTGGAACATCCGATTTGATGTGACAATCAAAGAGTTTGATTTTATCAAAAATGAGGATGATCCATGTGTGTACAAGAAGGTTAGTGGGAGTGATATTGTTTTCTTGATATTATATGTGGATGACATATTATTAATAGGAAACAATGTATCCTTCCTTAAAGAAGTGAAGGATTGGTTGTCAGGTAAATTCTCCATGAAGGATTTGGGAGAAGCAGCCTATATACTTGGTATAAAGATCTATAGAGAGATCTAGAAGGTTGCTTGGATTGACCCAATCCACGTACATAGAGAAGATGCTAAAGCGTTTAGCATGGAGGAATCCAAGAAGGGATTCCTGCCAATGTCGCATGGTGTACATCTCTCCAAGGACATGAGTCCTAAGACCCAAGAAGAAAGAGAGTACATGGATAGGATACCATACGCATCAGCAATTGGATCCATTATGTATGCGATGCTATGTACGAGGCCTGATGTTTCTTATGCCTTGAGTATCACGAGTAGATATCAAGCAAATCCTGGTGAGAAACATTGGATGGCAGTCAAGAATATCCTTAAGTACTTGCGAAGAACTAAGGATATGTTCTTGGTTTATGGAGGACCCGATCTTATAGTTCGGGGTTACATGGATTCTAGTTTTCAGTCTGATGGAGATGATTATAAATCACAATCAGGCTATGTGTTCACACTCAATGGTGGTGCAGTCAGCTGGAAGAGTTCCAAGCAGGAGACGACCGCCGACTCTACAACTAAACCGAGTACATTGCAGCATCAGATGCAGCTAAAGAAGCAGTTTGGATCAAAAAGTTTATCACTGAACTTGGAGTGGTTCCAAGCATTGTTAATCCAATATTCTTGTATTGTGATAACAATGGAGCTATTGCGCAAGCCAAGGAACCAAGGTCTCATCAGAGGTCCAAACATGTACTTAGAAGATATCATGTAATTAGAAAATCATGGGACGAAATGATATAAAAATAGAACGAGTCCCCACGGATGACAATATTGCCGATCCGTTCACTAAAGTCCTGCGCAGCAGAAGCATGATAGTCATGCTGAGTCACTTGGTATTAGATACATGGGTGATTGGCTCTAGTGCAAGTGGAGATTGTTAGTGTGTGCCCTAGATCCAATTGGATTAGATGCTAGTTTGTACACATTTCTTTATGAATGCAAATCAAATTTATTGGTTTCTTTATCTATCCAGGTGTAATTTTATATATATATATTAGATATATTTTACCTGTGAGATAAAGTCCAAAAGAATGCGAACATATAAATTTGTAATAGAGATTACAAATTGTGAGATCCAAAATTGCACATTATGGTTCGATTCTTTAAATTTCCCTAGTCGATGCGTAGACAGGATTGGACACTGTCGAACGCCGTTGAGACTAGCACACATTGCATATCTTCACCCTTTGGGTGAGCTGATCTTGCAAGCTGAAGTATGAAGATACTTGGATAGGTGTGTGGATGTTCGTTATTGTAACGATGCATTGGATGACCCGCACAGAGATCCCATATGGATATTCTATATAGTGTCGATGGTTGATCTCTGATGACGGTGGTGCGAGTGATCCTTTGACTTGAGATCTTCATTGCACCTCATGTGTGGAATATCATGCTTTGACGACATGCAAACGTCGCTCTAGCCACGGGTGGCAAATATGGTGTCGATTGGGTATGATATGAAGCACATGAAGGTGGTGTTTGATCAAGACAGGATTCGTCTTTTTTGATAGAAAGGGTTATATCCCACGGCCACTTGATGGATTAAATTGACTGTTAAATCCTTGCAAGGTTGAGTTGGAATTCGAAATGGTTTCGAAGTTCTAATTCATATGAGTCAATTTTTTGAGATCAAGTAAACAAAGATCAATTATATGGTTGACACATTCCATACCACTGATTGATCTGGGATATGTGACGAAGGGATTGAATCGTACGGTAACCGTTCATGGACAGGTGTTGATGACCACGTCAACAAACCCTTAACACTTGGGTGGTCATGATGCTTTGCTAGAGGCCGCTCATGATCTATAATCATGGATTCTTTGACTTAATCAAAGAGTTGATTTGGTTAAAGAATTGACTTGGACAAGGTGTTGATCAAGTCATCCTTAGGGTCAATATTAGGGACATGATTATTACCAACGTGTCAAGGGACCTAATGGGTCACACGCATTAAGGAAGATTTTGGATGAAGTTAAAATGGAAATTAAGTTGGACTTAATTCAAATTAGATAACCAATTAATTAGGATTGGGTTTGACTCAATCTTAATGAGAGAACATGAAATTGATGAATATGATTCATTATAGAGGAAAGAATTTTTGTTCAAGGGAGAGACCGTGATGGCTTAGATTAATTGGAATTTGATTAGATTAATAATGTGGTATTTAATTGGGTCCATATGATGGCATGAATTTGATTCATGGAAACCCAATTGAACCGAGGGTTGAGATCGTGCCACGTGGAGAATGGATCCATTCCATGTGATGACATGACTCATCTCCATGTCATGGAAAAGGAGTAACCTCCTCTTTATGAATAAAAGGAGTAACTTCCTCTTCATGGAATAAAGGATGAAACTCCCATCCTCTTCATTATAAAGGATGAACCATCCCATCTCCTTCCCTCTTCGGCCAAGAGAAAGAAGAGTTCTCTCTCTCCTCATAACCCAAACTTCTTTCCTCTTCTTTGATCAAGATTTGATCTTGATCGAGAAATTTTTTCTCTCTTGATTGATCAAGATTTGATCTTGAAATTTTTCTTAATTTGAAAAATCAATTGAGGAAGAAAGAGACGCTAGCATCCTAGGAGGTCATCATCCAAAGATCTTCGCATACCGGCTTCTTCGGTCTTCATCCTCAATAAAGAACATCGGTATGATTTATTATATAATCATGTGTTATTTTTGTTAACTGAATTTGTTCCCTAAGGATTTTGGGCTTTGAAAATTAAATTCGTATTTATTTTATCTTTCGCTGCATGGTATATGAATTTGATTCATATAAAATATAAGAAATTCCCTAGCTACAACTTTGTTCCAAATGCTAAAAAATAAACTGCTGTTTAAAAAATAAACAGCATCACATGAATTCCTTCACTCATTACACAAAATATAAATGCACAATTTTGAATTGAAATATAAATTAAGCTCAGAATAATTGCTAAGGTATGCCTAGTTCAGAAATAAATGTGAAATATTTCTTGTGCAGAGCTGTAGAAAATGGCTGATGCTGAGGATATTCAACCTCTTGTCTGTGACAATGGAACTGGGATGGTCAAGGTTATTAACCAAATCTTTTACTGGGATTATTGTCTCCTTCCTTCTTTGAAGATTATCCTTTCTGCATTTTCTTGATCATGATCTTCAAGTAACTTCCTCCCCCATCTTGGAATGCTCTGTAGGCTGGATTTGCTGGTGATGATGCACCAAGGGCAGTGTTCCCTAGCATCGTAGGCCGACCTCGCCACACAGGTGTCATGGTTGGGATGGGCCAGAAGGATGCTTATGTTGGTGATGAAGCTCAGTCCAAAGAGGTATCCTCACTTTGAAATACCCGATGAGCATGGGATTGTCAGCAATTGGGACGACATGGAGAAGATTTGGCATCACACCTTCTACAATGAGCTTCGTGTTGCCCTGAGGAGCACCCTGTGCTCCTCACTGAAGCCCCACTCAACCCTAAAGCAAACAGAGAGAAAATGACTCAGATCATGTTTGAGACTTTCAATGTGCCTGCTATGTATGTTGCAATTCAGGCTGTCCTTTCCCTATATGCAGTGGCCGTACAACTGGTTTGTATCAGGATGGCTGCATTGTTCAAAATAATCCATCTTTCATCTATACTTCCACTGAGTTATTGCTTTTCTGTTTACAGGTATTGTGTTGGATTCTGGTGATGGTGTGAGCCACACAGTTCCCATATATGAAGGATATGCACTCCCTCATGCCATCCTTCGTCTCGATCTTGCTGGTCGGGATCTCACAGATGCGTTGATGAAGATTCTTACTGAGAGAGGTTATTCTTTCACCACAACAGCAGAACGAGAAATTGTTAGAGACATAAAGGAAAAATTAGCCTATGTTGCCCTTGATTATGAACAGGAGCTAGAAACTGCCAAGAGCAGCTCCACTGTAGAAAAGAGCTATGAACTGCCTGATGGACAGGTTATCACCATCGGGGCTGAGAGATTTAGGTGCCCCGAGGTGCTCTTCCAGCCTTCCTTGATCGGCATGGAAGCTGCTGGAATTCACGAGACTACATACAACTCCATATGAAGTGTGATGTTGATATCAGGAAAGATTTGTATGGGAATATTGTGCTCAGTGGGGGCACAACCATGTTCCCTGGAATTGCTGACCGTATGAGCAAGGAGATCACTGCCCTTGCTCCAAGCAGCATGAAAATTAAGGTGGTTGCTCCCCCAGAACGGAAATACAGTGTCTGGATTGGAGGATCCATCCTTGCCTCCCTTAGTACCTTCCAACAGGTGACATCTTAGTGCTGCATTTTTCTGTCTCATTCGAATAAATCCGTGTTGTTTCTCTATGATTAATTACCATACCTATGTATTTGCAGATGTGGATTTCTAAGGGAGAATGATGAAGCTGGACCATCCATTGTCCACCGCAAGTGCTTCTAAGCTTTTGAAGGCTGATAGGTTTTTTCTTGTGTTTAGGTGATTTATGGACTTTATTATTTGAGTGTTCTTTTCCTCTTTATTGAGTTTGCTGATGATTTGTTCTATTTGAATATATAAATTATCTTATTATGTCGTATTGAAATATTATATTGTATTGCTGTGATAAAATTCTGATGATTGTCTTCTTATGATCAATTTTTCCTCTAATTTGATTCATGCAGCAATCTCTCTTTCACTGAATGTTGTTATGAGCATGTCATAGTTCTCCTGTGGAATTAACATTATTGACGTGAAATAGGCGGACCACTCATTTGTGTCATGTATTGCCTTAACCAGAGTCTAAAATGAATATGTACTAGATTTGCAGCCATATTTAAATTGGCATATATCTGAACAATAGTGCTGGTTCTAATTTATGTTTTAGCTTTACTTTTGAATGACCTGATGCACTCCAATGGTCCAACACGCAGTTGTGTCATGTATTGCCTTAACCAGTCTAAAATGAATATGTACTAGATTTGCAGCCATATTTAAATTGGCATATATCTAAACAATAGTGCTGGTTCTAATTTATGTTTTAGCTTTACTTTTGAATGACCTGATGCACTCCAATGGTCCAACACGCAGTTGTGTCATGTATTGCCTTAACCAGAGTCTAAAATGAATATGTACTAGATTTGCAGCCATATTTAAATTGGCATATATCTGAACAATAGTGCTGGTTCTAATTTATGTTTTAGCTTTACTTTTGAATGACCTGATGCACTCCAATGGTCCAACACGCAGTTGTTTAATTGACAACGATTGATTTTGGCGGTAGAAACTTTGAACTTGGGTTAAGCTGTTGATGGTATATATCCTTTGCTTAGTTCCGATGTCCTCTTTATACGCGCGCGCGCACTTGACCAGCGGCTTCTTCAAAGACCGTGCCTTAACAAAAATAAAAAAGCTTTTTTTTTTTTTCTTTCCCCTTTCTTTTTTCTTAAGAAGAAGTTCCTATGCAATGGATGCACAGGTATAATACAGCGGATAAATAAATATGCATTAATAGAATAAATGTGTACGATAGATAGATAAAATTGTACATTAAAAATAAGTATATATAATGAATTAATAAGTATGTATACTAATAAGAAAAATATGTAAATGAGAAGTTATAGAGCTAGTCATTAGGAATTAAAAGTTATAGTTTTATAAAAAATAGTCTTATTTTTTTAAGAGCCACTTATCAAACTAAAACCTCTCCGATCTCTTTTATTTTTATTCTGCCTTTTTTTTATCTTGCCAAGATATCTAACAATCTATCAGTATTTTCCTACTTGAATGGCTGCAACAAATGGATAAAACTTAGGTATGGTGTAATGCATTTCTCTTCTATTTACCATCATATGGGCTTAGGGCCAAACCTAGTTGGTTATTTAGAAAAAAAAAAAAGAGGAGAGGGAGAGGGAGGGACCACGGCAAAATTGTCTCAACATTACTTTGTTTAAACTTTTACATAACACCATACATTTGGATTTTGTTAACTTAAATTTTACCCAACCAACTCTAGGTGCTTAGATTTTCAGAAAGAAATATATATATATATATATATATATATATATAAATTGAAAGAGCATGGCATTGGTGATCAGGTATCTCGTATCCCCGACTTTGCTAAAAGGGTTGCTGGATTTGAAAATAATTGAGTGGATGTCAAACAAATAAAATTTTCTAGCGCAACAATTAATTAGGTTTTTTGTGATATTTTGCAACTAACTAACGCATTTTGAGACTCCACGAAATATATTGAAACGATACTCAACAATATATTTTCTTTGAAATGATGACGCTCAATCACCTATCCTGGACGTCGGGAACGGATGCTTCTCCAGGCTTTTCTTCACCAGGTTACCTACAGAAAAGTTCCAGGACCGGAGAGGGTTCTTCGGTGGGACCCTTCGACGCCCAAGTTAGCAACTGAGGTCACAGCTGAAGAGGGGCTCGAGTGAGTCCTTTTTAGTATGTGAAATGAGGTCTCAGGGAGGAGGGATCCCTCCTCCCTGAATGCTAAGGCAGCGATTTTGGGGATTATCGCGCATACCTGTTTACTGGGTGGATTCACCTTTTTATAGGGGTTGACCCTTGCATGATCACGTGGGATTTCATGAGGAGGGAATGTCTGTGGAGTTCAGTTGCGTGAAT
>UESW01004366.1:785675-898008 GCA_900491605.1 Calamus simplicifolius | reverse complement strand
TTTGTTGGAGTCGACTCCAGCTTTAGGCGAGTCGGCTCGAAGACGCGATACCAAAAATAGAAATATTCAGAAAGTTAAAGGGTCGACTCATCAAAAATAAGGTGTCGACTCCTGACAGTCGGGGGTCGACTCATGAAAAGCAAGGGGTCGACTCGAGAAGTGCTCAGAAAAATAACTCTCTGGTGTCTGAGCGGAGTCGACTCACACAGTCATGGAGTCGGCTCGACAAATCGGGGGTCGACTCTTGAAATCACAGGGGTCGACTCGAGAAACAGAATCTCTGTATACTGAGTGGAGTCGACTCTGAAACTCTAGAGTCGGCTCCGGAACGTATCAAAAATCAGAGAATTTTCTGATTGACTTTGAAATTCGTTCCAGATTAATTTTAAATCAATTTTTGACTTGAATATAATAAAATTGTCATTAGGAATCAATTCAAGAAATGTTCCAAAAACTCATTGATTGAAATATGAAGTATAAAAATTTCTTTTTGAAAGCTTAAACATGAGCTTGAAGTTACTTTCAAATTGATTAAAGTCATACTTAACATACTCATTGATTGTTCTAAATAAATTCATTGCTCATGTAAATAAACTCATTGCATCTTTTAATATACTCATGGCTTTTGGTAATCATCAAAATCAATAAGATTGGGGCATCAATTTCTCAACAATCTCCCCAACATTTTCCTTTCCATCAATCTTCTGAAGATTCATGTCACTTCGATCTAAAATCTCATGAATAAGATGAAACTGATGCAGTATGTGCTTGATGCGCTGATGTGCTCGTGGTTCCTTTGCTTGAGCTATGGCACCAGTGCTGTCACTGTACAATAGGACTGGTCCATCTATGGAAGGTGCCACTCCAAGCTCGGAGATGAACTTTCGCAGCCACACAGCTTCTTTTGCAGCATCTGATGCAGCGATGTACTCTGCCTCGCACACTGAATCTGTCACTGTATGTTGCTTGGAACTTTTTCAGCAAACAGCTCCACCATTCAGGATAAACACGAAACCTGACACACTCTTGCTGTCATTATGATCTGATTGGAAACTAGAATCAGTATATCCAACAAGTTTCAAATCAGACTCTCCATAGACTAACCACTGGTCCTTAGTATTTCTCAAATACTTAAGGATTGTCTTAACAATTTGCCAGTATTTTTTCTCTGATCAGATTGGTATCTACTCACTACTCCTAGTGAGTATACGTCTGGTCTTGTACATGTCATGGTGTACATAATCGATCCCACTGCCGAAGCATATGGAATTCGACTCATACGTTCTCTTTCATTAGGAGTTGTTGGACAATCCTTCTTAGAAAGATGAATTCCATGGCCTATCGAAAGATAGCCTTTCTTGAATTCTCCATGCTAAACCTCTTTAGCACGGTATCAATGTACGTAGATTGGGATAAACCAAGCATCCTCTTAGATCTATCTCTATAGATCTTCATCCCTAGGATGTAGGATGCTTCTCCCAGATCTTTCATGGAGAATTGTGATGATAACCATGTCTTTATTCCTTGTAATGCAGGGATATCATTCCCGATTAAGAGAATATCATCCACATATAATACAAGAAATATAATAACGGAACCGTTAGCCCATTTATAGATGCAAGGTTCTTCTTTATTCTTAATGAAGCCATAAGATTTGATCACATTATCAAATCGTATGTTCCAACTCCTAGATGCTTGCTTAAGTCCATAAATGGACTTCTGTAGCCTGCACACTTTAGACTCGTCTTCAGATATAAAACCTTCAGGCTGTATCATATACACCTGTTCTTCTAAATTAACATTTAGAAAAGCGGTTTTAACATCCATCTGCCAAATCTCATAATCTAAGTGTGCTATAGCTAGCATAATCTGAATGGATTTCAGCATTGCCACAGAAGAAAACGTTTCGTCATAGTCAATACCATAACGTTGACGATATCCCTTGGCAACCAGACGTGCTTTGTAGGTCTCTACCTTTTCGTCTGCCCTCTTTTCCTCTTGAAAACCCACTTACACCCTATGGGTTTTATCCCTTCGGTGGGTCAACTAATGTCCATACATTATTGTTCCTTCATGGAATCAAGTTCGATTTCATGGCATCAAGCCATTTATCAGAGTCAGTCCTTTGCATAGCATCCATATAGGTGATCGGATCCTCGTTGTTCTCATCGAGCTCAATAGGATCTTGTTCTGGACCAAGAAACCTAAGTATCTATCCGGTTGATGTGGTACTCTACCAGATCGCCTTAATGGTGCATCTAAAATGGGTTTTGAGTTTGATCTAATCAACTCAGATTCTAAGGGTTCAATGTTTGTGTTGTTCCTTCTACTTGATGAACTTCCTCAAGTTCAATATTAGAGCCATTTGTTCCTTCCCTAAGGAACTCCTTTTCAAGAAAAATTGCTCTATTACTAATGAACAACTTTTGTTCTTCAGTATTGTAGAAGTAATATCCTTTGGTTTCTTTTGGATAGCCGATAAAAAAATATTTGTCAGATTTGGGTTCAAGTTTGTCTGATTTTGCACGTTTCACATAAGCCGGATACCCCCAGACTCTCAGATAGGTGATAACCGTTTATGTCCATACCATATCTCATGTGGAGTTTTAGAAATAGACTTACTTGGAACCTTATTGAGAATATGACAAGCTGATTCTAATGCATATCCCCAAAATGATATTGGCAAGCTTGCAAAACCAATCATGGACCGAACCATGTCTAACAGGGTTTGATTCCTTCTTTCTGACATACCGTTATGCTGCGGTGTTCCTGGAGGAGTCCATTGGGAGAGAATCTTAGATATGTCACAAAGTCATTTGAAAGGTATTCTCCTCCTCGATCTGATCGAAGGATCTTAATACATTTTTCTGTTTGTTTTTCTACTTCTTTATTATAGTTTGAACATTTCAAACGATTCAGATTTATGTCTCATAAGATAGACATAACCAAACCTAGAAAGGTCGTCTGTAAAAGTAATGAAGTAGTAATATCCACCTTTGGCACAAGTGCTCATTGGTCCACATACATCAGTATGTACTAGACTCAATAGCTCTTTGGCTCTTTCACCTTTTTCAGTAAAAGATGACTTGGTCATTTTACCAAGAAGATAGAATTCACAGTAGTTAATGATTCACAATCATCAACTCGAATGATGTCCTTCTGGGTTAACCTATTTAATCTTCCATCGGCCATTACAGTTAAGGAATCTTTGAAATTGTCCTCAAATCTTCTAGTGACCTGTAGTCCCTGCCTGAATTGCAAATGTTAAAAGGACTCCCGGTATCCAATACCCAGGTCTGATTATCATATACAAAAATTACAAGGTGTTATCATATAAATACCTTGTTGAGCAACATCTTGCCCCTTTTTCTTCTTTGGCCTGTTTGGATCAAGTGTGGCAATATAAAGAGGACAGTTCCTCTTCTAGTGCCCTTGCATCTTGCAATGAAAGCATTCAGCTTGGCTTTTATCAACTTTCTTCTTCTGCATCTGACCCCTTATAGATGTCCTAGCATGTTGCACCTTTTTCTTATTCTTTTTCTTCTTCCCTTTCCCAAAGGGTTGACACCCTACCTTAGATCCTTCAACCACATTAACCAAACCCTTAGAGAGCTGTTGTCCTTCTCAAAGTTCTGTAACAACCCCAACAAACCATGGTAGTTGACTGCAGGCTTTGTCATTTGAAAATGAGTAAGAAAAGGTCGGAAGGATGAAGGCAAGGAATTTAGGATCGCATCTTTTCCCAACTGCTCATGTAGGGGAAAGCCGACCTTGCTAGGAGTTCTATCTTTTCGATCATGTATAATACATGATCAGTGACAGGATATCCATCCCTCATTCGAGCATTAAAAATAGCATAACTAGTCTTGTGCCTTTCAATGTCGTCAGGTGTGCCGAAAGATTCATTCAACGCTTGAATGATTTCTTCCGGCTGAGCATTCTCGAACCGCAACTGAATTCATCGTTCATTGCTGCTAGCATGATGCAACACGCTAGTTCTATCACTGAGCCACTTCTGATAAGTGTCTCTCTCAGAACTTTGGGTGTTTGCATTAGGTATCTCTGGCATAGGATTATTCAGAATATATAGAATCCTCTCATGCTTAAGGACGATCTTAAGTTTTCTAAACCAGCTATTGAAATTTAAACCATTCAACTTGTCACTATCAATAGGGACCTTAATGATAAATTAGTGGCCATTTTCTGCATAAAGAAAAACTAAAGTTTAGTAGTATATAAATTGATTCAGTCTAAAGACTTGGACTTTAGTCTAAAGATTCTCCCACTATTTTGTTCAAATTGGCAGCCTCTACACCCCAATTCGAAGAATTATTCTTAATTCTTTAGTGGGCACTAAGATCTACATAGACTACATACAGGCCCAAGTGAAGCTTGGCCAACCCATATGCATCTAAGAGTAGGTTCAAAACCAATTGTTTTCCCAAACAATTCTTAGTGTTCAGTTTTGCCCCATGTTCCTCTTCAGCAGGCATGGAGTGCCTCCATTGAAAGTTCTGGTTAGGTCCAACCATTAAATAATATAATCAGTGCAACCTATCTATAGACAACCAAGCCCGAGTGAAGCTCGGCCCACCTGACTGTCTATTTAATAGTTGTGCTGACTTATCATATAATGAATGATAATTCTGATGGTTGACAAGCACCAGGCATGGAGTGCCTCCAATGATTATCAAGACATCGGACTCATTATCACTCACCTTAATGGGAGGCTATGATCTAGTTATCATATAACTATTTCATTTTAGGACCTAATAATTTTAGAGGATTTAATAATCTGAAGATAAATTGACTAATCAAGTTCTCCACTGAATCTATGAAGTCAGTAGAATGAGATAAGATTAAGTCAGGTTAAGTGGCACCTAAATCATCAGACTGATTTCTTTACAGGCATGGGTCAACTCGAATCAGGTAAATGATCTTAATCATAAATGGTTCACCATGTTGACCAGGTAAGTGAGACGATGGAAGGGATATACCATTAACTCATTAAAGACGCATCAGTACGAGTAGCTCCCAATTAAAAACCATTTGATCATTGATCCTAGAGCAACTTGCCAACTTACCTTGACATCATATGGTTAACCAATTTTGATTTGACCATCTAAGAGATTCATGCTCAACCATGGAGCCTAATCTACTTCCATTTGGTTTAATCAAAGATATGGACATGATCAACTACAACTATTGTTTGATTTAGAGCATCCTTAACCTAATCTAATTAATTTAGATTTGATCAAATACTCTTATAGTCCATTTGATTTAAACCTTAGGGTCTAACCTTTATGGACCTGATTTAGCTAACCCAAAAGATTAAATATATTTCATGTTGCCATAACTTCCATGTCATATATTTCGAATCATGCATCACTTGCATTATACAACTACTCATAATTCTATATTTAGATCATATCTAAAAAGATTATGAATAAATATTTGACATTCAAATAAGACTCTCATAAATATTTGTATGTTTCATAACATAGACAACAAGTTCTCATATCTATGTTTTTATTCTAAACCATGCAATTATCATGCTTTTATACAACATCAATATGTATAAAATATAAAACATATCTTGAGAGTGCATATAATTTGTGTTTTGATGCCAAAGATCAATTTGAATTATCTTTTTTTTGTACAAGCGGATAATCATACTAGTCTAGTATGGATTATCCAGATAGATAAGAATATAAAATTTGCTGTAAAATAGTGGAGCAGGGGTCACCCAGCCGCCATATCCAAAATCAGCGTGCTGAGCCACTGAAGCTGCCACCCAGTCGGCCGCCGAGTTGGCTTCACGGTATATATGACGAATCTAGACAGAACCAACTCTCTGCAAGATAGACCATATGTCCCTGAGGATAGGATTACTGGGGCCGTCAGAAATATTCTCCTTTCTCAGCCATCGAATAACCGTCATCGAATCACCCTCGATCACGAATCGATGAGCATGGAAAAAATGAGAGGCGTAAGAAATACAGCCCATGCTGCATAAAGTTCTGTCATAGGGACAGAGGAATCAAGGGTGCCAAAACCACCCGTAGCCAGCATATCACCCTGAGGCCCTCGGATGATAAACACAGAACTAGCAACTCTACCACGAACACTTTCATCGAAGTTGATTTTGACAAACCCTAGTGGGGGGGCTCCCAGGAAATGAAAACCGTATGTCGGTTCGCTGCTGAAGCAATAGGGGAACCCCAGAGGCCAGAGAAGTCAAAACCAACTGCTTGAAAAGCATGGGCATATTCCATAGACAGAGATCTGATCCTCTAACAAGCCGATGTGGAGAGATAACATCCTCGGAGAAGATGATCTGTTCCTGGATATCCAAATCTGATAAGTCGTGACCACCCAGAGACCACGCTTATACTGAGAGGCCCTTCGGAGATCAAGAAAGAAGAGGGAGCACAGGGAACCAGAAACATTCACATTATAGGAATAACCCATCATCTGCCAAATCTGCCTAGCTCGAGGACATATGAAGATCGCATGGTCCATAGTCTCATCCTCAATCTACACAGAGAACAAGTTGGCCGGATAGGCAGACTCCTACGGGAAAGCATGGCACTCGTCGGAAGACAGTCCCAAAGAAGCTTCCAAATGAATAACTGAATCCGGGGGAGAGTAGGAAGCGACCAGATCCAAGCAGCACCCTTCGTGACCTGGGACTGGGGCCTGAAAACCTTCATAAGGTCCCTAAAAGGGGCTCTAAAAAGATAAGATCTCTACCATAATCTAACATCCACCGAAGGGCCAGAGGTAAGAGGAATAGAGAGAATTATCTTTGAATTATCTTTTGACTAAGCATCAGATGAGAGAACCATACGTCATAGAATACCTCATTGAATGGGGTAATATGGATTTTTAATCCATCTATGACTGGATAGCCTGGTGATCTATTTTAGCTATGATTACAAAATTAATAGGAACATTAATTTACATGCTATAAATTAGATCAAGACGAGGGAGAAAATTTTAGCTATGATTACAAAATTAATAGGAACATTAATTTACATACTATAAATTAAATCAAGATGAACCAGGCTCTGATACCATTTGTAAGGAGAAATTACCTCCAAGGCATGCATATTTTAAAATTTTGATAACAATTACCAATGTGAAAGCCTAAAGATTAAATATTAATCTTTCTAACATGCATCAAGATTATATCTTTGCCTTATATTATAGGATAGTTTGATCTAAATTATGCATATAAATAAAATCATCAAGATCATATCTTGATCTTCAAGATAAGAAGTCATACTACTTGTCTTGAAGCCTGCCTTAAGATGTAGGGATCATATCACTTATCTTAAGAACAATTGGTAAATCCTTTGTGCTTTGAAGCTGTTTAATTGTCCGACCTCTAGTATTGTCCATGCGAAGTCCCTGAATGATCGGATTTCGGGAGTGCTAGCTCGCGGAAAAATAACTTTGCTAATCTTGAATCTTCCCACTTGAATCTTCCTCCAAAATCCATCAAACTTTTGCTAACACCAGGATTTTTGTTCTAACTTTTTAAAATTTCAATCCATAACATATCGTTGTTCATTTTCTGGTGAAGAATGTCCTCTAATTTATAGGCTCAATTTAGCCTTTAGCCCATTGAATTCTAACACTTAGAATTATGACGTTTAGTGAAAACTAGAGACATGATATTTAACACTTAGAATTCCAACGTTTGGTTAATTTGACGTTGTTTGGTTAATTCGACGTTTGGTGAAAACCTATGAATTCTAACACTTAGAATTCCAGCATTTTTTTAATTCCAACGTAAATGAAAGAGATGTGAATTCTAACACTTAGAATTCCATTGGTTACATTAATTCCACATGAATTTTAACACTTAGAATTCTAACTAAAACTGTTTTGGAGAAGATTAAGGTTATACATTAAATTCTGCATGAGAATTTAATCTCTCATGAGATGAGATTTTAGCTATCTCATTTGTGAGATCCTCATGCAAGAAAACTCTTTTCACACATGAAGTTTGGGTTTGGGTTTTGGTTTAAGCTGATTTAAATTTATTGGACTGGACCTACATAGATCATGGTCCTAGCCCAAATCAAATTTGGCTAGTCTTGAATCTATTTAAATCCAAATCAAGTCTAATTTCAAATCAATGTTTGAAATTGATTAGTCCTTCTAATAGACTTAAAGCTAATTGAATCTTTTTCACTTGTACTTAAACCAATTGAGATAATTCAATCAATCAAATTGATTAATTAAATCATATGTGATTCTTAATCGTTGATCAGCAAATAGATCATCCTAGGAAACTTCAATGCGTGTGACTCTCTAGGTTCGAACCTAAGCCGGTAGCATAGAAACAACTTTCTATACTAATCGATGTGCCCATCTAGCAATAGAACCCGACATCCGGATAGGTCGAAGAGTTGCCGAGCAAACTCCAAGAACCCTAAGAAATAGTTACCGTATAATTTATCCTTTTGACACAAATGTTAAGGATGGCTTAAGAGCATGTCAACTCTAAACAGCAAATCCATAAAGTGATTTCAACATTAATGATTATGTGACCTTCACATGAAGTGCCTTGGCCAAGGTCTTGCTAAATTGAAACACAAGAATTTCTCCTTTTAACAGGATAGATCAAATTACATCTTGATCCACAACTGCTACCATAAGTACTTGACTGCACCCAGTAACCTTTCATAGCTGGATTAAAAATCCAGATGGTCCGGCACCTAAGTACAATGAGTTGCTTGCAAGTCACCGATTATGATCTTCGGGTCTTAAGGATACTTATACCCATATCTTTTCGGATTAACTCTTGACAGTAGAGTGTCCAAAAATGAGTCACATTCGGTGAAATATACTCCTACACTTTCTCCTGTATGTCATACCAGTGTCTCTACACTCCTTGGTTAAGAGGATAACCAACAAATATGATATACAACGTCCTATAATTGATGGTACTATGGCCCTGTCATAGTATATCATTTAGTTGCGAACTCTTTTAAGGACCTTCGAAGATAAATCCTCCTTTATTGTAAAAGAAGATCCTAAGGGCTTCATTACTATCAGGAGTTTTAAGAAGATGTTCTTATAACGAATAAACAGCCAAATAACTTTTATTAATATATCAATTTATATACTAATTACATTAACACAATCATTAAATGATTGGCTTTAGGATACAATTCCCAACACCCAGGCCATGGCCAGCGGCCCTCATCGATGCTGGGGAGGCGTCCGATGGGGTCCAGCCAACCTCCCCTAGCCAACCATGCCTCCGCCCAAGGAAGAAGTGATGCTGGAGAAACAGGGAAAAGAAAGAAAGAAAGAGCAAAAGAAAGAGAGGGAAAGAGAGAAGGGGGAGGTGGCCGGCGGCGGCGACTGGCAGGCAGGACTAGTCGCCGGTGGCTGGCCGAACCCCTAGGAGGGGTTGGCGATGGCTTTAGGCTATCGGCCACTCTCCACTCCCCCTGGTTTGGGTGAACTAGGGGAGGAAGAAAGGAAAGAGAGAGAGAAGGAAGAAAAAGGGAGGGGTTGGGCCCAGGTTCAGCCCAACCCAATTATCCCTTTTGGCCTGATTTTTTGGGTCTCAAATTGGGCTAGGCCCAATAAAAGAAAGATGAGGTTTGGATCCGTGTTGATCCTAGCATAGTTGTCAAAACCAGATCAGACCGGTAGATTGGACTGGTTGAACCGAGACCCGAAGGCTCAGCCGATCCGATTCTAACGTAAAACCGAATGTGTAAGACACCCGAAATAACCTGGTTAACCGTCTGATTCACTCGTGAACCGGTCAACCTGATCAGAACCAGGTCATGGGTTTATCAATGCCGTTTCAAATTCTCCGACCTTTGTTGTTTCAAATTCCAAGAGTTTATGGCTACCTTTTCTCCATTGGGATGATCACAAGTTTTATGGAGAAAGAAAAGGAGATTATGCAAAAAGAGCATTGATGAGAGGAGAATAAAAAAAGAAAAAGGGGTAAAAATATGAAAACTTTATGGGAATCAAGACGGAAGACATAAAGAGAAAATGATGAAAATAAAGAAAACTCGGATAGGATTTTTTTTAATTTTTTTAAGAAAAAGTTATATCAGACTAAATGGGTGCGCAGATTAAAAGTAAGCAAATTTTAGAGATTAAATAAGATACCAAAAAAAAATTTTGAAAAAAGAAGATTGTTAAAGTTAGTATTCATGTATCCATTTTATTAAAAATTAATTTTTATTAATATAAATATATTTTTATATTAAAATAATTGAATCGATGGTTCAACCGATGACCCAATGGTTGAACCAGTGATTCGGTGACCCAGCCCTTAGCTGGGTCAATGTCCGGGCCGAGTCTGACAACTATGGGTCCTAGTTTCTTGTGGTATTTTTATTTTTCCATTTGGGCTTATATATTTGGAGATATTCAAGCCCCAAGTTGGCCCTAGGATTAGACGGATAGAGTTTAAAAGTTATTTTGATATGTTAGATTTTGGGATTTAAGAATTTGCAAAACTAAGTTGTAGGTACCCAAGCGTCTAAATAGCTGATTTACATTTTGGATTAGTGCCAGAAGGTAAGTAAGTCATTTATGACGATTTTTATGAGTAAGTAAGTCATTTATCATGATTTTCATGAGTAAGTAAGCCAATTATCATGATTTTTGTGAATTATTAAAGTATAGAAATTATGGATTTAAATGTTATTTAAAAATAAGAAAAAATTTGATACTAAAAGTATGTTGTTATGCTTTTGGCAACAATACATGCTATTTTGTAAATGTGACATAAAATAATATTTTATGAATATGCTATTATATGTCACCATGGTCTACTATGACTGACATGATATGTTACATGACTCCGGTTAAATGGGACCTACCCTTCACAGGACGAATATGTGGAGGATACATCCCTGAGTGTGCTGTGATAGGATATAGCATGATATGCTATATGACTCCAATTAAATGGGACCCATCCTCCATAGGACGAATATGTGGAGGACACACATTCTGGAATGTACTGTGACAGGATACAGCATGATATGCTACATGACTCCGATTCATCGGAACCCATCTTCACAGGATGAATATGTAGAGGACACACCCAAGGGATATTCTATTTACGTGGACATAGTGTATGACCGTAGAACATTGGTATAAAATGAAATTTACATGCTATTTATAATGGTACAGTGTTTTGATCTAAAATTATATTTTGAAATGCTATATGGCAATAGCTTCCAAAATTACTTTGAGCATGCAATATGCATGTCTTGATAACACTATAAAATATATTTAATATTTGGAAGCTTGATATGTCTTTTTACATATAAAAATCTAAAATGATTATATTATATTATAGTAGGCTTACTTACTGAGTGTGAGCTCATTTAAATCTCACAATGTTTTTCAGAGCCATAAGACTGAAGAATGGGATATGGGGTAGTTGGAGCTTCTATCAGTGTAATTTAGATCCAACATTTTGTTGTAGCCCCATTGATTTATGTATGATGGGCATGAAACCCAAAACTTATGAGTATGAGTTGTATTAAGGTTATTGATTTTGAATGACATAGAGGTATTATCCTTATTGTATAAATTAGACTGCTACAAGATGCCTTGCATGCCAAGCATGTGGCGGGTTGCCACCCCTGAGCCACCATATGGGTCTGGGCATGATAACTTTTATGGTATCAGAGCCACGCACCAGTCAGAAGTGCAGGAGCTAAGTGTCATATAGGGCAAAGTGCTACATTGATGGGAACCGTCTTTTGAACCTGTGGGGGCCACCTCTAGAGTCCTTCAAGTGCAAGAGCTAAGTGCTATACAGGGCAAAGTGCTACATTGATGGGACCATCTCTTGAGCCTGGGGGCTACCTCTAAAGTCTTGCCTGCTTGGTTTGGCCTTAGGGATAAATACTTGATTGACTCTAGATGAAACACTAAGAAGACATTGGGAGGGTAATAACTCTAAAGTTTGCGACATGATGAGAGCTTCTAGTTTGATGATCCGGGCCAACCAGAAGGCCAAAAGGCTTCTGGAGGTCCTGGCTATGTGGGCTTGGTTGGGAATAGCCAACAACAGTTTCAAACCCTTAGAGAATATGGGTACATGAGACTTTAATTTAATATGCAATACAAGGTAGATGAATATATGGAACATAATGCAACAATTGGAAGTTGCAATTGATGACAAATGTGACTAAAATAACATTGGCATTTTCATATTTTGATTAAGTAGATGTTTGAATTTTGAATTATTAAATATCAATTTGAATGCCGATGTATATAGTGGATTTTGTTAGTAGAACTTACATTGCTGATATTGTAAGTTTAAAATTATGAGTTGATTTGATAGTTATAGAGATGATTGAGTTGATGATATTTTGGTAATGAAGTAGTTGACTATATTTTAGATCAATTATAATTGAGTACTTATTAAAATTAAATTTGAGTCTAGATGGATAAGTATATAGTGGAGGACTTGCGTTATTGAAATTGCATGTTCAAAACTAATTTACTGGTTATGGGGATGATTGATACTGATGTTAATAAAATGATTGACTGCATACTTTTGATCTATTACAATTGAGTAGTCATTAAAAATTAAATTTGAGTGTCAATGAATAAATATATATAGTGGATTTTATTAAGAGAGCTATTGCATTATTAGAATTGCATATTCAAAACTGATTAAATTGAGTCTGAACCAATTAGACTCATTTTTCAATGGAGGAATCTTTGTAAGGCTTGGTGGATAGGCTGAAAGAATCATTTAAATTTTTAGAGGATATGTTGCAAGCCTGAGTGATGGATTTAGAAGGTGCTTGAGATAGCATCTTACCCTTAATGAATTAATTTTTTTTGTTATCGAGCCAATATTCAATGGATCCACTTAAGCTTTTTATAATATAAGGTGTGGATCTCCTTTGTGTTGGGATAAAGTTAGAGAGAGAATTATTGAATTCTGAGCTGATTTAGCAACTATGAAAAGTACAAATAATTAAGAAGCAACCTTATGCAACTCGGATTTAACATAAATGTGTATGTTGATGTTAGAAGGAGAGATTTGAAATTTCAAGTTCGAGATCAATTGAAAGTTTCACAACCAAAGATATAATTTGGGCCTAGAAGTAAATTGAGTCCACGATACATTGGGCTAATTGAGATTTTGATTAGAGTTACACAGGGAAGCATAGAGGACCTATAACCAAAGAATCAAGTTCTAAGACGACGTAGCATTCCCTATATCAAGGTTCAGTGGAGTAACCATTCTGAAAGGGAGGCTACTTGGGAGCATGAGGATGAAATGAAAAAGTATCCTCATTTGTTTGTGACTTAGTATAAGTAAATGAAAAGATTGATGGCTATTATATTTTGAATGAAAAGATGATTAATCTTATGATCAAAACTTTGGATCTAAATGTTTTTAAATGTGCATCAATTTTGATGCCGAAATTTTATAAGGAGGGGAGGATGTAAATCTCGTGGATCGCATGGGGGCAAACATGGATCGCATGGAGAGGGAAAGTCTTCTCTCCGCGTGTGATTTCAAGGAAGGCGCCGCCCTCTGTCCCCTCCCCTCACCATGATAAAAAGGGGAGGGGAGGAGTGCCTTCCTCACCTCGTCTCTGTGCCTCCTTTCCCATTCAAGCCAGGAAGGTAAGAAAAGACGAGAGAGAATGAGAGAGAGACATAGAGGGAGATAGAGAGGGGCAGCATGCTGCTGCTCCTCCCATGTCCATGTCGGATGCCTCGACGGTGCCAATCGTGGAGGCCCAGCCGCTTGAGCGGCCGAGGAGGGGGAGAAAGAGGGCCGCGGAGCAGCCCTCCTCTACAGTGGGAATTGGTTTGGCTCCCGCGTCTATTTGGGCCCGGCAATGCCCAGATCGTGGGCAGTGGCACCCATCGACGTCGGGAGTCATCGGTGGGGTCCGGCCAGCCTCCCCCAGCCAACCACGCCACCGCCCAAGGAGGAGGTGATGCTGGAGAAATAGGGGAAAGAAGAAGAAAGAGAGGGAAAGAGAGAAGGGGGAGGTGCCGCCGGTGGCGGTTGGTACCGGGCCAGTCGTCGGTGGCTGGCCGAACTCCTGGGAGGGGCCGGCGGTGGCCTTAGGCCACCGGCCACCCTCCACTCCCCCTAGTTCGGCCCAACCCAGTTATCCCTCTTGGGCTGATTTTTTGGGCCCAAATTGGGCTAGGCCCAATAAAAGGAAGATGGGGTTTGGATCAGTGTTGAACTTAGTTTCTTAGGGTATTTTTTTTTCATTTGGCTTATGTATTTGAAGATATTCAAGCCCCAAGTTGGCCCTAGGATTAGACCAAGTAGAGTTTAGAAGTTATTTTGATATGTTGATTTTGGGATTTAAGAATTTAAAAAACTATGTTGTAGGTACCTAGGCGTTTAAATAGCTGATTTATATTTTGGATTAGCGCCAGGAGATAAGTAAGTCATTTATCATTATTTTTATGAGTAAGTAAGTCATTTATCATGATTTTCATGAGTAAATAAGCCAAGTATCATGATTTTTATAAATTATTAAAGTATAAAAATTATGGATTTAAATGCTATACTAATATATATATATATATAGTATATTATTTGAAAATAAGAAAATAGATTTGATACTAAAAGTATGTTGTTATGCTTTTGGCAACAATGCATGCTATTTTGTAAATGTGACATAAAAATAATATTTTATGAATATGTTATTATGTGTCACCACAATCCACTATGACATGATATATTGCATGACTCCAGTTAAATGGGACCCACCCTCCATAGGTCGAATATGTGGAGGATACACATCCCTGAGTGTACTGTGACAGAATACAGCATGATATGCTAGCTACATGACTCCGATTAAACAGAACCCACCCTCTATAGGACGAATATGAAGGACACACATTCCTAGGATATGCTGTGACAGGATACAGTATAATATGTTACATGACTCCGATTCATCGGGACCCATCTCCACAGGGCGAATATGTGGAGGATACATCTGAGGGGTATTCTATTTACGTGGATGTAGTGTATGATCATGGGACATTGATATAAAATAAAATTTACATGCTATTTATAGTGGTACAGTGGTTTTGATCTGAAATTGTATTTTGAAATGCTATATGGCAATAGCTTCCAAAATTTCTTTGAGCATACGATATCCATGTCTTGATAACATGATAAAATATATTTAATATTTGAAAGCTTGACATGTATTTTTACATATAAAAATCTGAAATGATTATATTATATAGTAGGCTTACTTACTAAGTGTGAGCTCATTTAAATATCACAATATTTTTCAAAGCCATAAGACTAAAGAACGGGATATGAGATAGTTGGAGCTTCTATCAGAGTAATTTAGATCCAACATTTTGTCCATTGATTTGTGTATGATGGGCATGAAGCCCAAAACTTAAGAGTATGACTTGTATTAAGGTTATTGATTTTGAATGACATAGAGGTATTATCCTTCCTTTTATAAATTGAACTGCTATAAGACGCCTTACATGCCAAGCATGCGATGGGTTGCCACCCCTAAGCCACCACATCGGGTCTGGGGCGTGACACAAAGATGGTGGTCTTTGTCAATATTTGGCACACACCACTACAATATATCTCAAACTTGATCTACTTGATCTTGATCATCTTATGATCAACATCTACTCAACTCAACTCATCTAAGCCTTTTCCCAACTACATTGGAATCTTATGATCAACATAAAAATTAATATATTCATCAACCTAGTAACGAATGTCATTAAATATTATCCCGCATTCCATCTTGATTGAATCTTGATATTGGTTACCCACCACAAGTACCTCCTTTGGCCAGTTCCAGTTTCTAGAAACATAATGACATATCATGCTTGAGTTTCTGTTATACAGACCAAGTTTGAGAGTGCATATACTCTCATTCCTTAGTAGCTTAGGTAGTGTTTGAAATAGGGAATAAGAAGGGATAAGGCCTGAAATAGGCCCTTATTCTGCCTTATTCCCCCAAACACAATGAAAAAGGAAAGTGGGCCCCACTATATAGCTATTCCAGTCAACCCCCTTATTCCGATTTCTTATTCCATGGTACCCCATGGAATAGCTCCTATTCCCACTGCAGCTATTCCAGGGGCACTGATGGAATTAAATTAAATAAATTAAATAAATTTATTTATAATATCATTTAAATAAATTAAATTTATTTATTTATAATATAATTTAAAATTAAATAAAGTTATTAATAGAAAATAATAAATTAAGTATGTTATTTTTTTCTTTATTAATATAAAATAATTTATTAAGTATGTTCTTATATTTTTTAATAATAATTAATTTATTACCTTATTTATTAATAAATAATAATTTATTCAAGTCATTTTAAAAAATAAAAATTGATAAACCATTTTTATTGGAAGGGGTATTTTAAAATTTCAAAAAATTCTTCATCTATTCCTACTGGAATACATGATTATTCCCATGTTATCCAAACATCATTTGGAATAATACTGCATTAATTGCACTGGAATAACATGGAATACCAGATTTTCATCCAAACAAAAATCTAGAATAACAAAGGGAATAAGTTATTCCTACGGAATCTGTATTTCTATTCCTGAAATGACTTTTTGAAATCTAAACGCAGCCAAAAGCCATAACTATAAGGAATAACTGGGAATAAAGTTAACCAAAGGGATAATCCATGGTTAACCATGATTAACCATGGGTTATCCCCTCAATTTATTCCCTAGAAAATGCAGGAATAGCTGGTTATCCCTTCAAATAAGAGTAAAAAAAAAGTTATCCTATGGATTTACCTTTTTGCATTTGATATGATCAATGAGATAACCAAGAGATATCCTTAGGGATAGCCAGGAAGTAAACTCTATCCCGTACACTTATTCATGGATAATTTTTTTTCTATCAAACACTACCTTAAAGTCTGTTTCCCTCCTTTTCTTTATTCTTTTCTGGGTGGAAAAGGTGGCAACGCTGCACATTGAGTTCAACCATGTAACATTCCCAATTCTATGCAACAACTGCAAAAGGCAATAGATCTATATTTTGTCAACAAAGAAGTACAAAGTTTTGTACCAGAAAAAAATTACCTTGCAAGTTCAATATTTGTCCCGCTATAGGTGTAAATCCATATTTTGTCAACAAAGACAGCTTACAGTTATTGTAACAGTTCCATATTTGTCCCGCTATAGGTGTAAATCCATACATAATTCATAATAAGGCAGTCTGAAAGTGATAATGTGGTTGACTTAATCAGTGCTTAGCTGCAAACCTTGTATTCAAGATCGTCTCGTACCATGCACGCTCTGCATTACTTATATACATTTATATTACATACCAAAGCTACCAGAAAAGCCAGCTAATTTACAATCTTGGTGTTGTGAGGTCAGGCTGACAGCGGTAGTGGAGAGAAAGTCTGCTGCTCAAACTGGTCATGGTTCATCCATGAAATGAATGTGAACCAAAGGGGTTTTCAACTAATTGGAAAAATAGTGCAATAATTATGTGTTCAGATCATGTCCCGAAAAATCTATCACTAATTTGATTTGAATAACTCTGCTGCCCTTGCAGGGAATTGGACCACAGAACCCACAGCCACCTACTTCTGTCTGCAAGGAATACCACAAGATTTGCTGATATGCAACATTTGCCAAGGAGTATTGCAAGCCCTTACAGGCAAAGCAACACCAGAAAATAAAAACACAACCAAACTAGCGGCTCTTTCTTCCCCTATATATCAATTATTAATAAGAAATCATATGCTTGAACGGGTATATTTGATATTCTAATCTGAACATTAGATCAGCCTTTATGCAGTTAGAGCAGTTGAGTGAATAAAAGAGCTATTAAAGCATGTCAAATAGCCACTTCCTACTCAAGGAAGAACCATACGAATGATTCATCACGGAGTGTACCCATTCAAGAAGCCACCCCTAGCTGCTATGATGTAAGTGTTAAAGATGCTAACAAACAAACAATACTGCCAAGCCAAGAATGGAAGAAACTGCAGGAGAGCAAAGAATAAGTCAGAATTCAGCTTACAGAATTGGCAAGGTACCAGGGTTCAAAAAGTGCATTTGCATAATATGTAAGCAGTCTGCAAATGTACACATATAATTTAGAAAAGAAAGTGCCCTCTTAAAGTAGGAGGTTGAATCCCACACAAAATGTAAGCCACATATAGCTCATGGTTTTCCACCACTAGACTCTGCATCTTCCTTCAATGATAAACTACAAGAACACCTGACAATCTTTAAAGAGAAAGAGGGTTGTGCCAATCCTTGAACCTTTGCCAAAGTTTAGAACGTTCAAAATCGTAAGCAAGACTTGGGAAATGAGTCTTAGTTAAAGAGAACATGGATTAGATCATAAAACAGTTGTTGATTTTGATCGATAAGTCATCAATTTTGATCAAAGATCAGTTTTTCAGAATTAGAGGATGCAGCAAAGACAGGATGACATGCAGGATCACTTGAAAAAGAAAAATTAAGCGCATTTATTCAAAGGCTTGAACCATTATTTGATATTTAGTACAAACCCAGAGGAAAATTTTAGAGCATTTTGGGTCATGACTGTCTTGAAGGAACCATGGAACAAAGCTTAGATATGATTATGCCATCTGATAGATGAACTGTTGTCACTGCAAATCAGACCTTGCCGACTGAATGGATGTTCAGAAATTCTAAAACTAGCCCTGCCAGTGATATCTTTAGTTCTTTTTCTTTCTTTCTTCTGTTGAGTCATGACAATAAAAGAGATACAAATTTGAGTAACTGGCTATTTAACTTTAAATTAAAGATGATAAAAATCATAGAAGATGCCAAGAAATATCATATTATTTTTCCCCCTTCAGATCCCAACAAAAAGCAATCAACCTATCCTAACTGAGATGAAAACATGTTCCTCCCAATAATCTACCAAACACAAATTGCAACTTACAATGACTTTTTCAGTCTTGGATACACTAGCTGCTGCAAATAAAAAACTAACGATGAAGCTGACTGCTTAACTTTAATGACAGTTACTGGTCGAACGAGATATATAATCATTTTGTGCATATATGATAGACTTGTATATTCCTCCAACCAAACATTCTGTGCTTCAGACAAAAGCTCTTCTTGACCCTCAAATGTGCAATCGTCATCATGTTTTCTCCTTTTTACATATGCTCTCCTTTTTACATATGCAATATTCACCTCATTGAGGTAATCCAACAAGCCACCATTGGTCATTCACATGTATGTGAACTGAAAATGCCCTTCAAATATACAACTTTGGTCTTGTTCGGTGGTTTTACACCGCCCCAACCACCACTTCAAGAATATCAAGTGCCTAAGAAACTAAACTCAAAATCCAGCATGCACCCAACCATACATCCAATGTATATTCTAAACTTGATCTTCTTAAGAATCAATACACCATCGATCAATCCTAACATCTCCTTGTGCTTTAATACCTGGAACTTGGACATAATTAATTCAAAATTTTCTCAATTATTATTCACTGAAGCTTTTTGGTGACTCCCCACTAATCAGCCACTTACTAACTACCCTATTCTGCACAAATCCTCAAATGATCCCAAACTCACAAAGATAAAACAGTGATATGATATTTGTGTCTACCTTTTGCACATATTTAGTGCCTCCAAAGAAATTAATAACAACAAAGAGCAGATTTTCTTGCCAAAAAAGCTAATGAACTTATCTATTAAGACAAGGTTCGACAACACCCACATATAATCTCGATTATCAAGCTTATCTAACATTAATTTCTTTACGTATATATCACCAACATGGGCTCTATCGGGGGGAAATAAATAAACAAGTCAAGAGGTCAAATCAAGCTGATCCAATTTCACAAATCCGCATGACTTATTTTTTTCAACCAAAAGTGACTTAAAGAAGACAAAGAACTACACAAATATAAGCAAACTTCTCATCCAAACGCAGATCTATTTCCAAATAATGACATTGCTCTGGCCAACACCAGAATATTTTTTATTAGAACAACAGAAGAAAGCACTATTATATAATGCACAGGTTCTTGTACTACTCGACCAATCCGAAAGATATTCAATAATTAAAGAAAACAACAACTTTGCATTGACCCAAAGAAACTTAAAGAAGACATGCGATTGTTCAGAAAAAGAAAGAAAACAAATTTTCATCCAAACATAGATCCATTTCCATATGACCACATCGAAGTCCCTCCTCCAACAACTAAATCTGACATAGCTAACTAAGGCATCATCAGCATAATTTACACCAATTGCTATCCCGGAAAGAGAATACTAACGAAAGAAAGGGGTTTCAGACGGGTGGGAGCTTGTCGGCGTTACGGTTTTGGAGGTCGGGCTTAGGGATCTCGCTGGGGGCGTCGTGGGCGACGGGCTTGGTGAGCATGAGAGGGCGGTCCTTGGCCTCTTCCGGATTGTCCTCGTCCTCGTTGTCGGTGGTGCTGAGATTGATGCACGAGCAGCGCTCCAGGGAGGCGAAGAAGGCCGAAGAGACGCTCGCCCCCAGCCAATTCGCCACGCGGTCGAGCTTGTCGCACGATAGGAAGCCGGAGTTCTCCATCTCCAGTGATCAGGGCAGCGGAATTCGGATCGGAGAGAAGGGAAATTTCAGGATTCTTGCCGGAGAGCGGAGAACTCGAGAGGGTCAAGGGGTGGGGGTAGGAACAGTGACTCTAGCGGCGACTTTAATGCCCTCGAGGTAAAGAGTCACGGGAACGAGCCTTCGAGGTAAAAGAGAGAACGGGAAGTCCGTCAGGCGAGTTGGCGGAGACGTCGGTTTAGAATTAAAATGCGATGCGGTGCGGAATCGCTCCGTTGTGCCACCTGTATTACTATTACTTGCAAATTGATTTGCATAATTTTTTAATTTTAAGAAGCACATTTATTTCCCTCCCAAAGTAACCAATAATTATATATTTATTTTAAATATTTTGTTAATTATATTTATAGCCCAGACACTCGTTAAGTAAAATTTTAAAAAAATATAAAAAATAAAAAAATTATAATCCTAATGCTTTTATTTTTTTTAATTTTTTAATTTTTTTTTAAAAATTAACTATTGTATAAAATTAAAGCATAAAAAGTTATTTAAACATCCTTTCAAAGATTCATCTTTTTCGTTGTTACTTTTGGCTAATTAAGGTAGTGTTTGATAGAAAAAATATTATTCATGAATAAGTGTACGGGATAGAATTTATTCCCTGGCTATCCCTAGGGATATCTCTTGGCTATCCCATTGATCATATCAAATGCAAAAAGGTAAATCCATAGGATAACTTTTTTTACTCTTATTTGGAGGGATAACCAGCTATTCCTACATTTTCTAGGAAATAAATTGAGGGGATATCCCATGGTTAACCATGGATTATCCCTTTGATTAATTTTATTCCCAGCTATCCCTTATAGTTATGGCTTTTGGGAATAAAAGGGGATATCCCCTCTTATCGCCTATTTCAAACACTACCTAAAGGAAGTATTAAATAGTACCATGGGCACTCAATTAATAAACCCCTTATTTAAAATATAAATAATATATATTAATGATCATCGTCAATTATATAAAATGCAGGAGAAATTTGAATTCATGAGGAATGCCACAAAGATATATTTATTATAGAAATAAAATTTAGATGCTAGATGTTTGGTTTTTTAAGTAATAAATGATATGTGTTCCAAACATTTCTCTTTTAATGGTCGCCATGTGTTCACTAGTGTTTCCTACTTAACGTAATAAACACACCGCTAATTAGGTAAAATAATTTTTTTTACGTAAAATATTACAGCACATCAAACAAATTATACCTTATCCTTATTATATAGATAGAAAGCTTTGATTGTTTTCTTATTACCATTAAAGATTACTAATGACCATACACACATAAAATGTGAGAAGGATATGTTGCTTACGAATGAATGAATGATCATTGATGATCATGTGCGATGCTAGAGTTTAATTAAGCATAATTGATAAAAAAAAAATATAGAATTCAAACTTTTTATTATATACCAAAAACTAAAATTATAAATATTAAAAATAGCTATGAATTAGGCTGGGATGCTAAGAAAATATATACCAAAGAGTATTAATACAAGACATTCAACCTTTTCAAATGTTATAACAATTGATTTTTCAATAACAGCCAGTTTTAAACCACATCAACTAAGCATGTCCATAAAGTATGAAAAATTTAAGGTTAAATTGCTCTATCATTAATATGATGTCCTTTTTGGATTGTAACTTTTCATGATATTTTGCTAGCCATTCTCAATTAACTTGTTCTATCATTAATACAAGCATTCAAGGTTAAAAACATGCATCAAGGGACATAGAAACCTATTGAAACAGGAAACCAACATAGCAACCTACTGAATCGGGAAATCGACTGCATACTTATTGAACCAGATCTTATAAGCATGCAAGACAACAATTTATCCAAAAAAAAAAAAAAGCAATATAATGAATCTAGCAATAATCCAAGAAAGAAGCATGGTAAAATTTTTGGAGCTATAGTAATAGTATCAATTTAGCATGACATTGATTGGTATGGTCTAAAATACTTAGCATTTACTAAAAATGCATTCGCTTTATTGAAAATAGGTGTTTTCACAATTACTAAATGTATTTACAAAATAATTAAGATGAACTCATTTTAATGAAAAATAGTACATGTAATTTCAAAATGGGTTTTTGCATAATAATACTCTTCAAATTATGTGATGTTACAAATTGCATGATATAAATAATTCTATAAAAATTCACAAGGTATTATATTTTAGAGGTAAAGGGCAATATAAGTACAATGGTTATTTCATCTCAAATATCTTATAAAATAATTGATAAGGACTCATTCTAAAAAACATAAAACATCATTCACGTACAATCTTTATATTAGATCCCTACTACCACACTAATATGGTGTTATTAAGCTTAATAAATGAGTTAGTTCAATATGTTGAGACTCATTTTATGCTACATATTGAGTTTCAATTTAGCACCAATACCATATGATACACCTAGAATAGGATGGTGCATTTATGTTTTCTAAAATTTATAAGGCCTATCATGTGTCATGCTTAACTTTCATCTTTTATGTCATGCTCATAATTAAGGCCTACCAATGTGTCACCCAATCAGCCCATTGAAATTAAAGTTGAGCATGACATGAAATCTAGCTAGTCTTATGGTCTTGTGGTCAATGGGCCAACTACATATATTGGATGATTTGACCAGAAATAGTACTGTGAAGTAGTACTGTGGAAGTCAAAGATCATCATTGTTGTTGCTGGAATCCGTCCTCCGACTCGGGCGCGGTCAAGCTTCAGGTTAGGCTCCCTCCTGGGCGGACCTGCAAAACAGTCCTCACGTGAGAGGCATTGGGTGTGGCCCTCTGCGAAAGACCCTCCGACGCTCAAGTCAGCGGAGATCAACAACGAACAAATGTTGGGAGAAGGCCCTCGCTGAAGAGTCCCTCCAGGGTGACCTTTTGGGAGCTCCGAGCAGAGCGTTAATGGCAAAAAGGGGTGAGCAAAGATAGAATGAGAGTAGTGCTTAGAATGCGCCAGGAATGCCCTTACCTTAGAGAATCTAGGACTGTGCTATTTATAAGCGATCACCTGATTCTTTGGGCACGTCATAAGAGGTCTGAAAGTTATTGGGATTCAAAGCTGATTCGAATCAGGCTGTTGTGAGGCTGATAGGATCCGTATCTGGTTAGTTAGAGGACCGCCAAGAGGGCTATCCGGCGCTTTGAGATTCAGCGATCATATAGGCTCTAGGCCGTATCCGGTAGTATAGGCATGATTGCCTACGTGGATCCTTGTTCGATCATCGTGGTTCCACAGAGGTAGGTGCCTAAGTGCCTCGATCGGGCCGAGTTATGGACTGCTCGGGCTGGGGCCGAGAGATAGGGATAGCTCGGGCTAGAGCCGAGAGATAGGGATAGCTCGACTAGCGAGGCATAAAAATCGCTCAGGCTGGGACCGAGAGATAGAGATAGCTCGGCTAGCGAGGCATAGGGATCGCTCGAGCTGGGGCCGAGAGATAGAGATAGCTCGAGCTAGAGTCGAGAGATAGGGATCACTCGGCTAGCGAGGTATAGAGATCGCTCCGGCTGGAGCCGAGAGATATAGATAGCTCGGGCTAGAGCCGAGAGATAGAGATTGCTTGGCTAGGGAGGCATAGAGATCGCTCGGACTAGGACCGAGACATATTGATCGCTCGGCCTGGGACCGAGACATAGAGACATAATCTGTACCCGGGGAATCCTTGGTTCGCCGAGGGGCTAAGGTACCTCGATCTACCGAGGTACAATGGTTGGTTCATTTCTTGTGGGCACCGCGCAGCGAGTGGGAGTCAGGGCTAATCCTAACCCCTTGCATGGTTATCAATGCAATGATGATTTTATCCCTCAACACATGCCCCCACTCCCTAGTTCGAAGCGTAGGTTCGGGCGTAGGGAGTATAGCCCCAGGTGGCACGATCTGGATGGAAGGATCTAGATTTGATAGCCTGTATAATGATGCCCTAATTAATGTCGTGCGGCCGCCCTGCCTTTACGAGATGGATCCGTCATTTTTTAGGGACAACGGTCAGGGAAGTGCCACGTAGCGAATCCCAATTTTCATGGCGCCTGCGATGGCGGTTCTGGGTACCTCGGTTGAGATGCCTTATCTTCCTTTTGAAGTGGTTTCCTTTGGGGGAAAGCAAAGTCGAAGCAGTGACATTCCTATTTGCAGCACTTTCTCGCTTCTTCTTGGAGAATTTCGTTCCCCTACTTCTTCTGTGACCCCATTTGGTGTCCCTTTTGACCTAGCAGCATGGTAAGTCCCAGCGATATGGTTTCAGAGATTATTGCCGAGGACTTGGGAAGAATACGTCAGAAGTATGGCGTTCCTTCGGATGTTTTTTTGCAATTGCCGGAACCCGGGCATAGGGTTTCGCAAGAACTGAAGCCTAGGATTTTTCTTTATGAAGATAGCCTGAAGGCAGGCCTCCGGTTTCCCCTTCACCCCATGGTGAAGGAGATTATGAGGTTTTACAACATCTGCCCAACTATGGTGGCTCCTAATAGCTGGCACAGTATCATCGGGTTTATCTCGATGTGCAGCCAGGTTCAGGTAACAGCAACTCTTCCCCTGTTCCATGCCTGTTACTATCTGATGTCTGGGAGGAACTCGGAGTGGTCCTATATTAGACCTCAGAGATTGTTCAAGATGATAACGGATAAGCCATCATCCATAAAGGAGTAGAAGGTTCGATTTTTCATTGCCGAGGGGAACATCGGCTCCGACTTTCCGCGGGATGGGATAACTTTGTTAGGGATATGGAAGCGCATCCAGCTCTATCCGAACAGGAGAAGGAGGATCTAGAGGTCCTTCGTGACGGTCGAGTATTTTCAGCTAATGACTTACTATCGGAGGAGGCTCTTTTCGCCGCCGGGCTTAGCCCCATCGACACACAAGGTAAGTCCTCTCCTTTTTCCCTTTCTATTGATTTCATTCATGCAAGTATATCTCGGTTTGATCATTCGCCCACTGTGCTTGCAGCCAAAAGATCTGCACTGGCGGGCCGTATAAAGAAGGGGTTGGGCAAACGCCCAAGAGAGACCGGTAGGGCGGAAAGACGTAAGTCTGAGAAGAAAGTTCTCCTTTCCGAAGAGCACTCGCTAGAGGCAGGGCGAGTCAAGGTTGGCCCGCGCTCCTTGTCACCGAAGAAAGGGAAGGTGGGAGCGCTGGCGGTGAGAGAAGGATTTCTCGGTTGGGGGAAGAAGTTATAGTCGCGACGGAGGAGCAGAGAACAGGGGAGGACTCATGAAGGATCGTTGAGATCCCTTGTCCTTCGGTGGTGGAGATAGTGGACAGCTCGGACGAGGCTCCGTCGGCCTGTCCAGCAGTTCCTTCTTCTGGAGATGAGTTGTTGCCAGATTCGAAGGAGGTCGATATCCCGAGGGTTCTCTCCTCAAGCGAGAAGATGTCCCTAGCTTCGACAGGAGAAATGGAGGGGGTGATTGTAGTCACCGAGGCTCAGGATGAGCCTACCGTCGAAGGGCCTCGTTTGAAGGGATTAAGGAGCGGTGATGTTGGGCCGACAGTGGCGGAGAGGCTCGAGAGAAGTCTCCTGTTAGAGAGCTTCCTCTTGAAGAGGTTGGAGGAGCTGGTGAGAGGATCGAGGCTTTGGTAAAGCCCGTGGGGAAGGAGCAGATGCTGGTGATCGAGGAAGAAACCTTTGGATAAGGGGGGAGAACAAGATAAGAATCTTCCAACCAAAGCTTCTCCCACTGAGTCTTTGGGGATATTGGCGCCTGGGCTGGCTGAGGTATCCGAGGAATCCCATGCCAGAATTTTACTGAAGAAGGCCAGACAGTTGAAGGCTTCTCAACCTGAGGTGGTCTAGACTGGTCCTTCGGACGTGCAGCCCGGTAGTTTGGATCCGGCCATCGAGGCGTGTTCGCTGCCCTGATGAGGTTGGTGTTGTACCCAAGCGTAGGTCCCTCGGCGAATGAGTTTGCAGACCTGGATCTCATCGACGCCACATTTGGTCAGCGGAATGTAACAAAGGATGTCCACCTCCTCCCTGAAATCGACAACCCCGCACTTATGGAGCTCGCTAGGTCTTATGCCTCCCGGGTGAGTTGCTGCTCCAGAGTAATGGGTGCCTTCTGGTTGACTTGATTGCATTTTCTTACTTGTGTTTTATTTCACAGAGCGCTTTGATCACCCGGGCGCTATGCTGGCGCTTGAACCTGGAAACAGGGACCAGTGTCCAGGCCAAGAGAGTCAGCGCTGAGCTCCGATTGCGAGCGGAGGCGTCTGATAAACTCGAACGGGTTCTGAACATCACCAACAAGAACTTGGTGAAGGCGAGGGGATTGCATCATGCCTCCCTCGATGAAGCGTCCAGGCTGAGGCTCGAAGTTAGGGAGCTACGTGAGCTCTGGACGAGGCATGACGAAGCATGCTCGGAGCTTTCACGAATCAGATCTAGGCATGCTGGAGAAATGGAAACTGTTAAGAAACAATTTGATGAGAGTTGGGACATGCTAAGGAAAGATGGTGCCGAGGAGAGGAGTCGCCTGAATAGAATGCTCGGCGAGATGGAGGAGAAGATCCGGCAGCTGCAACATTGCATTATTTCTAGGGATGATAGGATCAAATGGCATCAGGAGAAAATAGCCAAGCTCGACGATGAGCTCTCCCAGTCTAGGGAAGAAGCTAACAACAGGCAGTCGACGATCAATGACCTCAAGGATAGGATCGAGCAGGTCAAGGCCGATAATCTGAGGGCCTTCGGCGAGGTCGACGAATTGATTGAGAGAATAACCCGGCAGGAGGGGGAGGTACGATGTCGTCTCTTTAACTTCTCCTATTTTCTCATTGTTGCACCGACTAATCCTGTGCTTACAGATGGAGAAGACGAAACTCGAGGGCCAAAGTCAATTAGAGCCCTGCAAGGAGAGTTGGCATCGGGTCGCCGGAGGAGCTTGGAGCTCGAAGGTCAGGTCGCTGAGACCGAGAAGCAAGTCACCTCACTTCGGAGTCAGGTTGCTGAGGCTGAAAGGCAACTCGCCCTACTTTGGGGCGAACAGGACGCGACCTATGCTGAGGCGTTCCAGCTCGGCGTGGAGGAGGTCAGAGCCAGGATATCTCGGGAGCATCTAGAATGGGACCTCTCTTTCCTTGAGGTGGAGGGTCGTGACGTGCAGACCCCAGGGACCGAGTTATCTGCACAGACCGAATATGAAGACGTCTCAGATATTGACGTAGATGCCCTCCTGGGGGCTAATGCCACTGTAGACTCGGGTGTGGATGGTCAAGAGGGGGAGAGCCATCCGAGCGACGCAGGGGTGCCCGAGGCTCATCAATCGGCAACCTTCGAAGTGGGCGGACCGAGCCATATTTCTCCAGTGCCGGCCGCTGATAACTTAGGACCGGTTCGGATTTTGTATTATAATTCTTCTCTTTGTTGGTCGTCCATAGAAGACTTCAATGAAATTTAAAAATTTCCTTTGTCTCTATTATGCGCCTTTTTCCTCTTTTCCATGTTATTCCGAGGATATTTAATCCGAAGGAGTCCAACAAATCGAAGGGAGTCTGATCCCAAGATGGGGGTGCCTTGTTGCTATTTATTGATCCTCTTCGGCGAGGGGGCGTGACTCTTCATTTCCTGCGAGCGCCCACCAAGGCAGTGATGTGTGGTGAGTTTCCGCGACAGTGGCATTGGAATTGATAGCCCGGGCGATCGAAATACCCACCAGAAGTAGTTTAAATACAGATGGGGGTATACCATCATTAATCACTTCTCATGTTGACCTCCCAAAATTTAGGATAGTAGGATGGCTTTTGAAAATGAAGGGGGGTCTACTGGAGCGCCAGATAATGGCGATAATGGCCACGGGGTGCAGGCCCCTCCACGAGGGGGCCCCCATTGGAGCCGCGTTCCGATAACTATCGACAGGGAGAACCTGTTGTTGATGCTCATGGACCGCGATCGACTCCAGAAGATGGTCGAAGAGTACTTGGCCATCTCCACGAGGGAGCACGGGCTCGTTCGTCAGATCAACAGTCAGCTGAAAGGGCAAGTGGTGACTCTCCAGCAACAAATTGCTATTCTTACTGCCGAGCTAAGTTTGCGGTGTGGAGAGAGCTTGGCAGCGCCCGGCGAAGACGATAAGCCCTAATGAGGGCTCGTGTGTCTTTTTCTTTTCTTTTCTTTTTTCTTTTTATGATGAATAAAAAAGAATTTTTGTAACTTTCGTGTTCGCTGCCATCTTCAAAACATTCATTCTCATCATGTGAGTCTTACAAACGAACCACCCTCCTGGAGGATCTCTGGTGATCTTATCGAGACTAAGGAACGGTCTATCCGTTTTAGCCGAGGTCAGGGGAACTCATAAGTTCCAGTCGGAGTGTAGTATATACTCAGTTTTGCCGAAGCATAAGGAGCGTCCCGTTAGCATTGGGGCAAGAATAGCTATATCAGTTTGGATCGGGGAATAAGGGAACATTCGGTTTTTACCGAATCAAAAAGAGATACCTTGGTTTTTTCTGAAGTAAGGAGACTATCTCGGCTTTGAGTCGAAGCAAAAAGCGACGTCTCGGTTTAGACCGAAATATAACAGATGGCTCGGTTTCAGGCTAAAGCAGGAGATATCGGTGTATCTTTATTGAGGAGTACTTAGCTTCTGCGCCTTTTAATTGCTCTGCCAGCGCTTCATCTTTTTCAAGGCGAGTCGGCTTTACGTGGGCGACAAGCATCCGGCTTTCATTGGGGGATGTCTTTTTCAGTGGGGATTTCCCATGCTCGTCTATATCTCGGAGATTTGCAGGCGGTTTTTCCGTATTTAAGGCTCCTAATTCGAGATTATGGGAAGATCTTCTGCCTTCCATAATGACCTGAAGGGTGCGCTTGGCGCGCTCTGATGTGTATCTTCTTGTCCCGATGCACCATGACTTTTCCGTTTCGAATTTTTAAGGGTTCCTTCCTTAATGGCCGCTCCTACCCGACTGCCTATAAAAAGGGGGGAGCAGACGGTGCATAAGCACTTTTCAAAGCCTTTTCTCTTCATAACTCAGAGATATGTCCATGGCCTTTTCTTTGAGACCGAGAGCGGAGATGTCGAGTTGTTTCCCTTTTGGAGGTCGGCCTGACCTGGATAGCTGGGTTGATGGAGGAGTTGCTGAAGAGCGAGCAGTTCTCAAGGGAGGATTCTTGGAGGTCATATGGAGAGTGCACGGGAGGCCTGCAAAAGTCATATGGGGAGCGCACGTATGTGCTTCCTATGTGTCCTTTGTTGCTGGTCATGGGGATTACAAGAAATGCATGACATACGTGCCCCCCATGACTAGCATGAATTTCACCCCCTCCCTCAGCTTGAATCCCTCAGTTCATCCGCCTGAGGAATCTTTCGCCATGTGAAGAGGGAGGAGGGATGTGTGGGTCTGCTGGTTCCCTGCCTATATGCTTGGGCAGTGGCTAGCAGACTAGCATCCCACTTGAGGGAAGGAGCCCTCAGCATCGGCATCCACAGGTCTTCGGCCCAGTTTGGGTCTTTTGGCTTGTCCGTCCGAGGGATCAGCGACTCAACTGGAGTCATATGATTTCTCTGATTTCTTGGATGCTCCAGCGACACCAAAGGCCGAAGCTGCTTTTTAATTCATTTGTTTTTACTTCCTGCGCTGTAGTGCGCTTGTAATACCTCTTCAGAGGTTGTATTTCTCATCGATTAATGGAATAAAGAAAGTTTTTTGTTCTTCCTTTTTCAAATGCCTGCTTTTCCCTTTTGGCGTGACTATGCAGTCTTGTCTGTTTTAGGCTTACCGAGTCATGCTCGGCTTGTAAACCTTCGATTGTGCTTGGGTAGCACTGCCTTCGTTAGGCATTTTCATAGTGTTTGGCCCCCTTCGGAGGAGGCACTGGTCTCTGTTCAAGTCAGAGGGAGGCCTGGGCGACCTTACCGATTCACAAGATAGGCGCGGCCCGATAAAAAGGGGCTAAGTAGGTCTTTCCCTAAGGAGGAGAGACTTGCACAACTCTGCTGATGGGTAGAGAAAGGGATAGCTTACTTGCACCGAAGTATGATAAGATGTATCAGTCGCGCTAAATTGTCTGAGAAATTAACCGGCCTTGTTGTTACTGCATAATTGCCGGGGCCACTTGGCTTTGTCCAAGGCTTCAAAGGTTGATAAGAATTCCATTCGGCTTTGGCCGAGGGTTCTAATATGTCACTCGGTCTTGGCCGAGGTTTCTGATAATACGAGATGCACTTCGGCTTTGGCCGAGGCTTTTGATAATAAGAGATGCATTTCAGCTCTAGTCGAGGCTTTTAATAACAGATACACTTTGGCTCTGGCCGAGGCTTTTAATAATAACATATGCCCTTCGGCTCTGGCCGAGGCTTTTAATAATAAGAGATGCACTTCAGCTTCGGCCGAGGCTTTTAATAATAACAGATGCACTTCGGCTCTGGCTGAGGTTTTTAATAATAAGAGATGCACTTCGGCTCCAGCCGAGGCTTTTAATAATAACAGATGCACTTCGGCTCCGGCCGAGGCTTGTAATAATAACATATGCACTTCGGCTCTGGCCGAGGCTTTTAATAATCCATCCTCCGACTTGGGCGTGGTCGAGCTTCAGGTTGGGCTCCCTCCTGGACGGACCTGCAAAACAGTCCTCACGCAAGAGGCGTTGGGGGTGGCCCTCTGCGGAATACCCTCCGACGCTCAAGTTAGCGGAGATCAACAACGAACAAATGTTGGAAGAAGGCTCTCGTTGAAGAGTCCCTCCATGGTGGCCTTTTGGGAGCTCCGAGCAGAGCGTTAATGACGGAAAGGGGTGAGCAGAGATAGAATGAGAGTAGTGCTTAGAATGCACCAGGAATGCCCTTACCTTAGAGAATCTAGGACTGTGCTATTTATAGGTGATCACCTGATTCTTTGGGCGCGTCATAGGAGGTCTGAAAATTGTTGGGATTCGAGGTTGATTCGAATCAGGCTGTTGTGAGGCCGGTAGGATCCGTATCTGGTTAGTTAGAGGATCGACGGCCAAGAGGGCTATCCGGCGCTTTGAGATTCAGCGATCATATAGGCTCTAGGCCATATCCGGTAGTATAGGCATGATTGCCTACGTGGATCCTTGTTCGGTCATCGTGATTCTACAGAGGTAGGTGCCTGAGTGCCTCGGTCGGGCCGAGTTATGGACCGCTCGGGTTGGGACCGAGAGATATGGATCGCTCGGACTAGGACCGAGAGATAGGGATAGCTTGGCTAGCGAGGCATGGAGATCGCTCGGGCTGGGGCCGAGAGATAGAGATAGCTCGACTAGCGCCGAGAGATAGGGATCGCTTGGGCTAGGGCTGAGAGATAGAGATAGCTCGGCTAGCGAGGCATGGAGATCGCTCGGGCTGGGGCCAAGAGATAGAGATAGCTCGGCTAGCGCCGAGAGATAGGGATCGCTCGGGCTAGGGCCGAGAGATAGAGATAGCTCGGCTAGCAAGGCATAGAGATGTAATCCATACCTGAAGAATTCTTGGTTCGCCGAGGGGCTAAGGTGCCTTGATCCGCCGAGGTATAATGGTTGGTTCATTTCTTGCGGGCACCGCACAGCGAGTGGGAGTCAGGGCTGATCCTAACCCCTTGCATGGTTATCAATGCAATAGCGATTTTACCCCTCAACAATGGCCAATCGAAGAAGGGCGACTTCTGAAGCCTGGGATCAGGTCGCCTCCCAAAGACCTGATCCGATGAACAGTGTGGCACCGCCACCAGTTGAGACTCCATCACCACCAGTGGCCACAGTGACCCAGGACCAGTTTGCCACACTAGTCCAGTAGGTCCAAGCTCTGACCCATCTGATTCAAGGATGCCATGAAGCTCCCCGTCTAGCTGCTCCTGCTCCGCACCTTCCTGAGGAGTCCGCGGTCCCCATCCCCCAGCAATTTCTTCTTTCGGTCCGCATGAAGTCGCGAACCCCCCTTGTCATCCTAAGGGAGCTGGACCAGCCCCGCAAAGGGTCTGCAGCAATGATCTCCCTAGATCTCGGCAGGCCCGATCCCTCTCTTCGGTGTTCTCTCACCATGACTCGACACCGTCTCCACATTCTCCTTGCCCAGCTCCTCCCGCTATTCCCGAGGAGGAGATCCACTGATAGATCCGGGAGATGCGCTAGGAGTTGGATGCTGCCAAGCAGGCCCATCCGCTTCAGCATAAGGCGGAGCAGGGCATTCCCTTCTCCAAGGAGATCATGGGGGAAGTGATTTTCTCCCATGTCAAGCTGCCCACCATTGAGCCTTATCACGGATCCTCCGATCCCGACGACCACCTCAGTAGCTTCCGGTCGATCATGATGTTCCATGGGGCATCAGATGTGATTCTTTGCCGCGCCTTCCCCTCCACCCTTAGAGTGTCTGCTCGAACCTGGTTTAATGCCTTAAAACCAGGTTTCGTTGGATCATTCGATGAGCTAAGTCACCTCTTCATCAGCCAGTTCATCAGCAGCCGCCATCACCAGTGGAGATCTGATTCCCTCTCTGAGGTTAAGCAGAGAGAGGGGGAATCCTTGAAGAACTATCTCGGTCGATTTAACACGGCCATGCTGGAGGTGGATCACCTTAACCATGAGGTGGCCATGTCCGCCCTAGTGGGCGGAGTGTTAAAGGAGAATGACTTCTACCTGGCATTGGAGGTCAGTTACCCTTCGAACCTCTCTGATATGATGGCCCTGGCGAACAAGTATGCCAGAGTCGAGGAATCGCGGAGGACTACCCGTGCCGAGCTGGCAAGGAAGAAGGAGTCCAAGGGCTCGAACAAACACCGATCTGTCCGTCAGCTGAGCCCACCTTGCCGCCAAAGGGTTCCTTCGTCGCCACCGAGGAACCGCACCCGGAGCCCACCTAGGAGGTTCAACCGGTTCACCCGCTCACTACCCCGAGGGCGCAGATCCTTATGGAGATAGAGCGCCAACTCCCTCGACCCCTCCTCTCCGAGGGAATGCGATCCGGAGAGACCCCACCAAGTACTGCCGCTACCACCGGGACCATGGCCACGACACCAAAGAATGCTGGTAGATGAAGAATGAAATCGAGAGGCTCATCCAGCAGGGCAGACTGAACCAATTCAGGGGAGCGCCCGAGCCAAGAAATGGGGGTAACTGCCAGCCCAAGCCTTAACAGCCTCCTCCTCCAAATCCCCTGGTTGTTGGTCACATCAATGTGATTGAGGCAGTCGATAATCCGTCGAGCCGATGGGATAATGAAGAAGATTCGGCACCAAAGAGAGCACGCACTGATGAGCTCTCCTTCTCCAATGATGATCTCCAGAAGATATAGTTCCCGCATGATGATGCGCTGGTTGTATCTCTCAATCTAAACAATTATGATGTAAGCCGGATTCTTATTGATAGTGGGAGCTCTGTCAATGTTCTGAACCTCGATGTGTTTGCGAAAATGAAACTGCTCATGGAGAGTCTCCGAGCCGTGGACTCCACCCTAATGGGGTTCATCGGTGATGTTATTATCCCAGAGGGAGTCGTGACCTTGACAGTTCGAGCAGGAACTTGGCCCTGTGTTGCCACTGTTCACACAGATTTCCTGGTGACCAAGCTTCGGTCGCCCTATAATGCAATCTTTGGGAGACCTGGCCTAATGTCCCTTAGAGCTGCTGTCTCCATCCCGCATCTAGTCATGAAGTTTCCTACCGAACAGGGAATTGGGGTAGTTCGAGGAAGCCAAGCTATGGCTTGGCAATGCTTCGTCATCAGCCTTCAGTCCAAACTACCCGAGGTTGATGGGCTGGATGCTCAGGAGGATTTTTTCGAGCAACGAGGAGAGCCAGTCGAAGAGCTGAAGGAGGTACCACTGAACGAAGCCCAGCCCGACCGAACTATAAAGATCGGATCGCTACTGAAGGGCAAACCTCAGCTGGAGCTAATCGATTTTCTCTGAAAGAATGCTGATGTCTTCGCCTGGTCCGTTCTGATATGCCAGGGATCAGCCCGACGTTCTCGTCCACCGTCTCAATGTGGACGAGATGTCCCGGCCCATTAAACAGAAGAAAAGGAGCTTCGCCCTCGAGCGACAAAAGGCTATTGAGGAAGAAGTCGACAAGCTTATCAAGGCGAATTTCATTCGGGAGGTAAACTATCCTAGCTGGCTGTCAAATGTTGTTATGGTGAAGAAGTTGAATGGCAAGTGATGGATCTGCATTGACTTCACCGACCTCAACAAAGCATGCCCGAAGGACAGCTTCCCTCTCCCCCGGATCGACCAACTTGTAGATGCTACTTCGGGTCACCAGATGCTGGCCTTCATGGATGCTTATTCAGGCTACAACCAAATCCGAATGGCGCCTGAGGATGAAGAGAAAACCGCCTTCATAACCGACCGAGGTACTTATTGTTATCGTGTCATGCCTTTCGGTCTGAAAAATGCAGATGCTACTTACCAAAGGCTAGTTAACAAGGTCTTTAAGGAGCAGATCAGCCGTAACATGGAGGTGTATGTCGACGACATGCTGGTCAAAAGCAAAGAAGCATCTTAGCACATTGAGGATCTCTCAGAGAGCTTCGCAACACTCCAAAAATATTGAATAAAGCTCAACCCGACTAAGTGCGCCTTCGGCGTCAATTCTGGAAAGTTTCTAAGCTTCATGGTTTCCCAACGAGGCATTAAGGCCAATCCGCAGAAGATCCAGGCCCTTCAGCAAATGGCACCTCCAGCGTCCGTCAAGGAAGTCCAGCGCTTGACTAGGAGGATCGCGGCACTCAACCGCTTCGTGGCTTGGTCAGCCGAAAGATGCCTCCCTTTCTTCAAAGCTCTCCGATCAGCTAAGAATTTCTAATGGTCTCCCAAATGTCAGAAATCGTTTGAGGACCTCAAAAGGTATCTCGGCTCTCCATCCCTCCTCAACAGTCCGAATACGGGGGAAATGTTGTTCCTGTACTTAGCAATTTTGGAAGGCGCCATTGGCTCAATATTGGTCAGAGAAGAGAATAAGACCCAAAAGCCAATCTATTATGTCAGCAAACTGCTCCGAGACGCCGAGACAAGGTACACCCGGATCGAGAAGTTGGTTTTGGCCCTGATAACGTCGGTCCGAAAGCTACAACCATATTTCCAAGCACATTCTGTGACGGTCTTGACCGACCAACCTATCAAAGCGGTGGTCCATCGTCCGTAGATATTAGGGAGAATGACTAAATGGGTCATCGAGCTAAGCAAGCATGACATCCGATACCAACCTCGCCTGGCCATCAAAGCCCAAGTTCTAGCTGATTTCCTCCTCGAATGCACTATCCCCGAGGATGGCTCCACTTCGGACTCCTCTGAGCATCCGAGATCTGATGCCCTGTGGCTGCTTCACATTGATGGATCATCTAATGCCAATGGCTCCAGTGCTGGCTTAATCCTCACCAGCCTAGAGGGGCGACCTTCAAATACGGCGTCCGCTTCTCCTTCTCAGCCTGCAATAATGAAGCCGAGTATGAAGCTCTGCTCGCTGGACTCCAAATTGCCCGTGACCTTAAAGTGAAGAAGCTGAATGCCTTTACCGACTCTCAGTTGATGGCCGGTCACGTGCGGGGCGAGTTCGAGGTCCGGGAGCCAAACATGATTCGATATCTTCAAGAGGTGCGGGACTTACTTTCCCATTTCTCTGAGTTTGAAGTCATTCATATCCCAAGATCTGAGAATGCACGCGCCGACCTATTGTCTCGGCTGGAAACCATGGAATCAATGGATTCTGAGCGAAAGTTTCCCCTAGAGATTCTGGAAAAGCTCAGCATCGCAGAGGCTGACCGAGTGATGTAGGTCGAGGTCGAACCATCCTTGTTCGACCCCATATTTAAGTATCTTAAAGAAGGGTCGCTCTCAACCGACCGAAAGGAAGTAAGAAAGCTGAAATTACAGGCCACCCATTATGTGCTGATCGATGACCAACTGTATAAGCGGTCCTTCTCCATGCCGCTGCTTAAGTGCCTTTGCCCATCTGAGGCTGATTATGCTCTTTGGAAAGTGCATGAGGGAATTTACGGCAACCATCTAGGGAGTCGATCCTTATGCCACAAGGTGCTGCGTCAGGGGTATTATTGGCCCACCATGCAAAAGGATGCTGACGATCTCGTCCGAGTTTGCGACCCTTGTCAGAGGCATTCTAATGTCCAGAGGCTCCTCTCCGCCAGCTTGGTCCCTATTTCCTCTGCTTGACCCTTTGCTAAGTGGGGAATGGACATCCTTGGCCTGTTTCCCCTTGCCATAGGACAAAGAAAGTTCTTATTTGTCGCCATTGATCACTTCACCAAGTGAGTCGAGGCCGAGGCAGTTGCCCAGATAACCGAAGCTCGGGCTAAGGACTTCGTGTGGAGATCCATTATTTGTCGCTTCGGCCTCCCGCATACCATCATCACCAACAATGGCAAGCAGTTTGATAACCCTAAGTTCCAGGAGTTCTGTGAGGAGCATGGAATATGTCACCATCTCACATCAGTCGGGCATCCGCAAGCCAACGGAGAAGCCGAAGTAACTAATCGGACCCTACTTCAAGGGATCAAGGCTCGGCTTGCCAGAGCCCAAGGTAGATAGGCGAACGAACTTCACCACATCTTGTGGGCCTACCGTACCACCCAGAGAGTTCCCAGGCGAGACTCCGTTCCGGATGGCCTTCGGCACAGAAGCTATCATCCCCATGGAGATAGGACTCCCCTCTCTGTGGGTGGAGAGCTACTCGGAGGAGACTAACGACGAGCAGCTCCACATCAACCTTGACCTGGTAGAGGAGATCAGAGAGAAAGCTCGGATCAGAGTAGATGCTTATCAACAAAGAGTGGCTCGCTATCACGCCTCTAGAGTCAAGGGAAAATCTTTCTCGCTCGGCGATCTTGTCCTCCGAAAAGCATCCGTCTCCAAACCACTGGAACAAGGAAAGCTGTCTCCAAACTGGGAAGGCCCCTATCAAGTGGCGGAAGTCATCGGGCCCAGTACCTATAAGCTCCAGGATCTGAATGGGAAATCTATTCCCCGACATGGAATTCAGACAATCTCCGCATATACCATCAGTAGGGTATGCTTTCTATAGACTTGCCCCGTTTACAGTTTTGGCATCTTGTTTCTATGATCCACGGCATGATCGCTACAATCATTTTTTTGAAAAGTCATAATGAAAAACAGATGCTGCTTACCAATTCTCGGCATGACCGAGCTGCCTCCTTGAGCAGAAAATCTTCGTACCTCGGCTGGACCGAGTCCTATTCCACAAAGACTCTGTATGGCCGAGCACTCCTGGTACACCCGGGGGCCAAGCTAAATCTTCGTACCTCGGCTGGGCTGAGTCCTATTCCACAAAGACTCGGTATGGCCGAGCACTCCCGGTACGCCCGGGGGCCAAGCTAAATCTCCGTACCTCGGCTGGACCGAATCCTATTCCACAAAGACTCGGTATGGCCGAGCACTCCCTATACGCCCAGGGGCTAAGCTAAATCTCCGTACCTTGGCTAGGCCGAATCCTATTCCAAAAGACTCGGTATGGCCGAGCACTCCCGGTACGCCCGACGGCCAAGCTAAATCTCCGTACCTCGGCTGGGCCGAGTCCTATTCCACAAAGACTCGGTATGGCTGAGCACTCCCAGTACGCCTGAGGGCCAAGCTAAATCTCCGTACCTCAGTGGGCCAAGTCCTATTCCACGAAGACTCGGTATGGCCGAGCACTCCCAATACAGCTGGGAGCCAAGTGATTTGCATGCCTTTGGCCGGATTCGGGCAGCTTACAAGCCCCGGTCGGGCCAAACGACATAAAAGCCTCGGTCGAATTTGGGCAGCTTATGAACCTCGGCTGAACCGAGTGATCTCCAAACAATCTTCAAACTTCGGCAGGGCCGAGCAATGTTCCCCACGCCATGGCGCCACCAGGTATACACTCTATGGTTCCTAAAGGCTCGTCATGCCCGAATGGCTCCTAAAAGCCTCGGCCAGAGCCGAAGTGCATCTGTTATTATTAAAAGCCTCAACCGGAGCCGAAGTGCATCTCTTATTATTAAAAGCCTTGGCCAGAGCAGAAGTGCATCTGTTATTATTAAAAGCCTCGGTCGGAGCCGAAGTGCATCTATTATTATTAAAAGCCTCGGCTAGAGCCGAAGTGCATCTGTTATTATTAAAAGCCTCGGCCGGAGCCGAAGTGCATCTGTTATTAAAAGCCTCGGCCAGAGCCGAAGTGCATCTCTTATTATCAAAAGCCTCGGCCAAAGCCGAAGTGCATCTCTTATTATCAAAAACCTCGGCCAAGACCGAGTGACATATCAGAACCCTCGGCCAAAGCCGAATGGAATTCTTATTAACCTTTGAAGCCTTGGACAAAGCCAAGTGGCCCCGACGATTCTGTAGTAACAGCAAGGCCGGTTAATTTCTCAGACATTTTAGCGTGACTGATACATCTTATCATACTTCGGCGCAAGTAAGCTATCCCTTTCTCTGCCCATCAGCAGAGTTGTGCAAGCCTCTCCTCCTTAGGGAAAGACCTACTTAGCCCCTTTTTATCGGGCCGCGCCTATCTTGTGAATCGGTAAGGTCGCCCAGGCCTCCCTCTGACTTGAACAGAGACCAGTGCCTCCTCCGAAGGGGGCCAAATACTATGAAAATGCCTAACGAAGGCAGTGCTACCCAAGCACAATCGAAGGTTTACAAGCCGAGCATGACTCGGTAAGCCTAAAACAGACAAGACTGCATAGTCACGCCAAAGGGAAAAGTAGGCATTTGAAAAAGGAAGAACAAAAAACTTTCTTTATTCCGTTAATCGATGAGAAATACAACCTCTGAAGAGGTATTACAAGCGCACTACAGCGCAGGAAGTAAAAACAAATGAATTAAAAAGTAGCTTCGGCCTTTGGTGTCGCTGCAGCATCCAAGAAATCAGAGAAATCATACGACTCCAGTTGAGTCACTGATCCCTCGGACGGACAAGCTAAAAGACCCAAACTAGGCCGAAGACCTGTGGATGCCAATGCTGAGGGCTCCTTCCCCTTATAGTGGGATGCTGGGCTGCTAGCCGCTACCCAGAGACATAGACAGGGTACCAGCAGACCAACACCTCCCCTCATATTGGATCCCTTAGTTCATCCTGTGAGAGGAGGGGAAATTCATGTAACCCATGGGGACGGCATGTGCTTTGCATTTCTGGTTGTCCCCATGGCGAACCACAAAGGACACACAGGAAGCGCATACGTGCACTCCCCATATGACTTCTGCGGGCCTCCCGTGCGCTCTCCATATGACCTCCAAGAACTTCTCCCTTGAGGACTGCTTGCTTTTCAGCAGCTCCTCCATCACCCTAGCTATCCGGGTCAGGCCAACCTCCAAAAGGGAAACAACTCGATATCTCCGCTCTCGGTCTCAAAGAAAAGGCCATGGACATATCTCTGAGTTATGAAGAGAAAAGGCTTTGAAAAGTGCTTATGCACCATCTGCTCCCCCCTTTTTTATAGGCAGTCGGGCGGGAGCGGCCATTAAGGAAGGAACCCTTAAAAATTCGAAACGGCAAAGTTGTGGTGCCACGTGGCGCACCGGGACAGGAAGATACACATCAGAGCGCGCAAGCGCACCCCTCAGTCATTATGAAAGGCAGAAGAGCTTCCCATGATCTCGAATCGGGAGCCTTAAATGCAGAAAAACTGCCTGCAAATCTTCGAGATATGGACGAGCCTGAGAAATCCCCACTGAAAAAGACGTCCCCCAATGAAAGCTAGATGCTTGTCGCCCACGTAAAGCCAACTCGCCTTGAAAAAGACAAAGCGCTGGCAGAGCAATAAAAAGGTGTAGAAGCCAAGTACTCCTCAATAAAGACACGCCGATATCTCTGCTTCGGCCTGAAGTCGAACCATCTGTTATATTTCGGCTTAAACTGAGACATCGCTTTTTGCTTCGATTCAAAGCCGAGATAGTCTCCTTACTTCGGAAAAAACTGAGGTATCTCTTTTTGATTCGGTAAAAACTGAACGTTCCCTTATTCCTCGGTCCAAACTGATATAGCTATTCTTGCCCCAACGCTAATGGGACGCTCCTTATGCTTCGGCAAAACCGAGTGATATACTACACTCCGACTGGAACTTATGAGTTCCCCTGACCTCGATTAAAATGGGGAGACCGTACCTTAGTCTCGACAAGATCATCAGAGATCCCCCAGGGGGTGGTTCGTTTGTAAGACTCACATGATGAGAACGAACGTTTCGAAGATGGCAGCGAACACGAAAGTTGCAAAAATTCTTTTTTATTCATCATAAAAAGAAAAACAAAAAGAAAAAAAAAAAGACACACGAGCCCTCATTGGGGCTTATCGTTTTCGCCGGGCGCTGCCAAGCTCTCCCCACGCCGCAAACTTAGCTCGGCGGTAAGAATAGCAATTTGTTGCTGGAGAATCACCACTTGCCCTTCCAGCTGACTGTTGATATGACGAAGGAGCTCGTGCTCCTACGTGGAGATGGCCAAGTACTCTTTGACCATCTTCGGAGTCGGTCACGGTCCGCGAGCATCAACAACAGGTCCTCCCTGTCAATAGTTATCAGAACGCAGCTCCAATGGGGGCCCCCTCGTGGAGGGGCCTTCCCCCTGTGGCCATTATCGCCGTTATCTGGTGCTCCAGTAGACCCCCTTTGTTTTCAGAAGCCATCCTACTATCCTAAATTTTGGGAGGTCAACAGGAGAAGTGATTAATGATGGTATCCCCCCATCCGTATTTAAACTACTTCTGGCGGGTATTTCGATCGCCCGGGCTATCAATTCCAACGCCACTGTCACGGAAACTCGCCACACATCACCGCCTCGATGGGCGCTCGTAGGAAACGAAGAGTCGCACCCCCTCGCTGAAGAGGATCAATAAATAGCAATGAGGCGCTCAAGAGGCGCCCCCATCTTGGGATCAGACTCCCTTCGATCTGTCAGACTCCTTCGGATTAAATATCCTCGGAATAATGCAGAAAAGAGGAAAAAGGCGCATAATAAAGACAAAGGAAATTTTTAAATTTCATTGAAGTCTCCTATAGACGGCCAACAAAGAGAAAAATAATAATACAAAATCCGAACCGATCCTCAGTTATCAGGACACGGGCCCGACCTCAGGGGCATCAGCGGCCAGCACTGGAGAAACATGGCTCGGTCTGCCCACTTTGAAGGTGGTCGATCGACGAGCCTCGGGCGCCCCTGCATCGCTCGGATGGCTCTCCCCCTTTCGACCATCCACACCCCAGTCTACAGTTGCATCAGCCCCCAGGAGGGCATCTACGTCAATATCCGAGACCTCTTCATATTCGGTCTGTGCTGATAACTCGGTCCATGGGGTCTGTACGTCACGACCCTCCACCTCAAGGAAAGAGAGGTCCCATTCTGGGTGCTCCCGAGATATCCTGGCTCGGACCTCCTCCATGCCGAGCTGGAACGCCTCAGCACATGTCGCATCCTGTTCGCCCCAAAGTAGGGCGAGTTGCCTTTCAGCCTCAGCAACCTGACTCTGAAGTGAGGCGACTTGTTTCTCGGTCTCAGCGACCTGACCTTCGAGCTCCAAGATCCTCCGGCGACTCGACGCCAGCTCTCCTTGTAGGGTCTCTAATCGACTTTGGCCCTCGAGTTTCACCTTTTCCATCTGAAAGCACAGGATTAGTCGGTGCAACAATGAGAAAATAGGGGAAGTTAAAGAGACGACATCGTACCTCCCCCTTCTGCCGGGCTATTCTCTTGGTCAATTCCTTGACCTCGCCGAAGGCCCTCAACTTATCGGCCTTGACCTGCTCGATCCTATCTTTGAGGTCATTAATCCTCGACTGCCTGTTGTTAGCTTCTTCCCTGGACTGGGAGAGCTCATCGTCGAGCTTGGCTATTTTCTCCTGATGCCATTTGATCCTATCATCCCTAGCAATAACGCAATGTTGCAGCTGCCGGATCTTCTCCTCCGTCTCGCTGAGCATTCTATTCAGGCGGCTCCTCTCCTCGGCAGCATCTTTCCTTAGCTTGTCCCGACTCTCATCAAACTGTTTCTTAACAGTTTCCATTTCTCCAGCATGCCTAGATCTGATTCGTGAAAGCTTCGAGCATGCTTCGTCATACCTCGTCCAGAGCTCACGTAGCTCCCTAACTTCGAGCCTCAGCCTGGACGCTTCATCGAGGGCGGCCTGATGCAATCCCCTCACCTTCACCAAGTTCTTGTTGGCGATGTCCAAAACTCGTTCGAGTTTAACATATGCCTCCGCTCGCAACTGGAGCTCGGTGCTGACTCTCTTGGCCTGGACACTGGCCCCTGTTGTCAGGTTCAAGTGCCAGCATAGCACCCTGGTGATCAAAGCGCTCTGTGAAACAAAACACAAGTAAGAAAGCGCAATCAAGTCAACCAGAAGGCACCCATTACTCTGGAGCAGCAACTCACCCGTGAGGCGTAAGACCTAGCGAGCTCCATAAGGGCGGGGTTACCAATTTCAGGGAGGAGGTGAACATCCTTCGCTACATTCTGCTGACCAAATGCGGCGTCAATGAGATCCAGGTCCGCGAACTCATTCGCCGAGGGACCTGCACTCGGGTACAATGCCGACCTCATCAGGGCAGCGAATGCCACCTCGATGGCTGAGTCCAAACTACCGGGCTGCACATCCAAGGGACCAGTCCGGACCACCTCATGCTAAGAAACCTTCAACCGCCTGGCCTTCTTCAGCAAAATTCTGGCCTGGGATTCCTCGGATACCTCAGCCAGCCCAGGCGCCAATATCCCCAAAGCCTTAGTGGGAGAAGCTTTGGTCGAAAGATTCTTATCTTGTCCTCCCCCCTCGTCCAAGGGTTCTTCCTTAATCACCAGCATCTGCTCCTCCCCCGCGGGCTCTACCGAAGCCTCGATCCTCTCACCGACTCCTCCAACCTCTTCAGGGGGAAGCTCTCCAGCAGGAGACTCCTCTCGAGCCTCTGCCACTATTGGCCCAACATCACCGCTCCTTAATCCCTCCGAAGGAGGCCTTTCGACAGTAGGCTCATCCTGAGCCTCGGCGACTACAATCACCCCCTCCATTTTTCCTGCCGAAGCTAGAGACATCTTCTCGCTCGGGGAGGGAACCCTCGGGATACTGACCTCCGCCAAACCTAGCAACAATTATCTCCAGAAGAGGGAACTGCCGGACAAGCCAACGGAGCCTCGTCCGAGCTGTTCACTATCTCCACCATCGAAGGACAAGGGATCTCAGCGATCCTCCCTGAGACCTCCTCTGCTCTCTGCTCCTCCATCATGACTATAACTTCTTCCCCCAACGCCTCTCGCGTGAGGACTATTTTGTAGGTCCGCCCAAGAGGAAGCCCAATCTGAAGCTCGACCGCGCCCGAGTCAGAGGACGGATTCCAGCAACAACAAAATTGGTACTAGAGGAAGGATGTCCACAAGGTTGAAGGTTCAAGCCCTTCCTCTAGCACCAATTTGTTGTTGCTGGAATCCGTCCTCTGACTCGGGTGCGGTCGAGTTTCAGGTTGGGCTCCCTCTTAGGCGGACCTGCAAAACAGTCCTCATGCGAAAGGCATTGGTGGTGGCCCTCTGCGGAAGACACTCTGACGCTCAAGTCAGTGGAGATCAACAACGAACAAATGTTGGAAGAAGGCTCGCTAAAGAGTCCCTCCAGGGTGGCCTTTTGGGAGCTCCGAGCAGAGCATTAATGGCGGAAAGGGGTGAGCAGAGATAGAATGAAAGCAGTGCTTAGAATGCGCCAGGAATGCCCTTACCTTAGAGAATCTAGGACTGTGCTATTTATAGGCGATCACCTGATTCTTTGGGCGCATCATAGGAGGTCTGAAAGTTGTTGGGATTTGAGGCTGATTCGAATCAAGCTGTTGTGAGGCCGGTAGGATCCGTATCTGGTTAGTTAGAGGATCGACGGCCAAGAGGGCTATCCGGCGCTTTGAGATTCAGCGATCATATGGGCTCTAGGCCGTGTTCGGTAGTATAGGCATGATTGCTGGATCCTTATTCGGTCATCATGGTTCCGCAGAGGTAGGTACCTGAGTGCCTCGGTCGGGCCGAGTTATGGACCGCTCGGGCTGGGACCGAGAGATAGGGATCGCTCGGACTAGGACCGAGAGATAGGGATAGCTCGGCTAGCAAGGCATGAAGATCGCTCAGGCTGGGGCCGAGAGATAGAGATAGCTCGGCTAGCGCCAAGAGATAGGGATCGCTCGGGCTGGGACCAAGAGATAGGGATCGCTCGGATTAGGACCGAGAGATAGGGATAGCTCAGCTAGCAAGGCATGGAGATCGCTCGGGCTGGGACCGAGAGATAGAGATAGCTCGGCTAGCGCCGAGAGATAGGGATCGCTCGGGCTGAGGCCAAGAGATAGAGATAGCTCGACTAGCTAGGCATAGAGATGTAATCCGTACCCAAAAATTCTTGGTTCGTCGAGGGGCTAAAGTGCCTCGATCTGCCGAGGTATAATGGTTGGTTCATTTCTTGCGGGCACCGCGCAGCGAGTGAGAGTCAAGACTGATCCTAACCCCTTGCATGGTTATCAATGCAGTGGCGATTTTATTCCTCAACAATCATCAAATGTAATAACAGATCATTTAACTCTTTATTCCTAATTATATTCCTAATTCCTTTTCTAATGTCATCCCCCGTACCTACAAGTGATGTAAGCTGATGGCAGCTACTATTCTCCCCTTTCCAAAGGTCCTACATCCATCCATTTTGACACTATCTGTGTTGAAAGAAAGTGATGTAAGTAAAAAGTCTTCCTATAAATGGACAAATAAATCGGATCCATATTTAAGTTGCGGTCGATCCATATAAGCCAAAGAATGCCTCATCGACATCGTGTCTCATTATGCCAGGCCAAACCTCGGCTAAACGATCTTCAGCTTCGCATCCTTTCCTTTGCCAAATAGCTTCTTCTCAAAGTGGTCCTCAATGAATAGAAATAGAAATTAGATCAGGCTCTCTCTTTTCATGATTAAATCAGAATTTTCGATAAGGCATACATTAAATTCGACCTTATCATCTTTCAATTCAACTTCCATAACTGCATATGAAAAAGCAGGTAACAGCATACTACCTCTTCTGTCTTTAAACATTACGTCTCATCTCCATTGATATCATCCTTTTTCTTTTTACAGAATTCTTCGTATCTTTCATGACTAAAAATTTTTTACTGATTTAAGCATCGGATGGTTTTTAACTTTTACCTCATTTTCTATATAAGAACACTCTCTTACATGTCTGCAAAGACAAAAAAAAAAAAAAATTGCCATTTGGATTCTCATGTATGCTGCCATTTCATTTTTAAGTTGAAGAACAAAAATATGTAGCAACATAAAGAAAAGCCCTAGGTATTATAGATTGCACATAAACTCAGTAGAGCTATCAATGGACTTGCTTATCAAAGTAAACAAAAAGAAGTTTTAAAACCCAAACCGAATCATTTCATCAAAGACCTTCTTAGCCAAAGAAGCAGATGCACCGCCACCCCGCAAACGAACCCAAGCGCGGCGCTGGAGCCCACCAGCGACACCGCAGCGCACACCAGCATGACAAACGCCTCCTTCTTGGACGCCATGTCCCTCGCCGCCATCGCCAGCTCCACTCCGGCGAACAGCAGCAGCAACCCCACGGGAAACTCCACCAACACTCTCAGCATCGACCCCCGAGCACCACTCCGATGACCAGCTTCGCCGCCCCGAGCGCCGCCACGCACCCGCCGCTCCGCCCGCCGAACTTGTATTGCCCCGCGAGCCCGCCGGCCCCGTGGCAGCACGGCATCGCCCCGAACCAACAACCGACCAAATTCATCAGCCCGACGGTGACCGACACCGAAGTCGCCGTCGCCGCTGGCTTGTCGGGAAAGAGGTCGGTCGAGAGCTTGCACACGGCGATCACTGAATTCAGCACCGTCAATGGAATCTGAGGCACCGCGCCTTTGATGAATCCTTCCTTCCATGCATGCTTGGAGATCTGCACCACATGGATGGCTGATGGCCCTGGTTTCAATTCTTTTACGGCGCTCGGCTTTCTTATTATAGCCAGGATGATTCCTAACAAGAAGACAATCACGGCGGATGGTATAGAGACGAATAGTTTTCTCCATCGTCTCCATCGCGGTCTTTGTTCTACGCCGCCGGATTCGTCGTTATCTTCTATCTCCTCGCCTGCACCATTAATGAACACGATAAAGATGGTGGCGACTATGTCTAGAACCAGTCCATCCAGGCCGAGCCATGGCCTCTGGCCCAAAGACTTCCCTTTTGCGAGATTTTGGTCGTTTCTGATGTAACGGACGGCGGTCATCGCGAAGGACAACCCTTGAGCTAGCTGGATTCCTCGCACGACTGGGAGGGGATGAACTTGTAGACGAGCTGCATAAGCCTGGTGGCGCCTAGGAAGCAGACGATGGCCGAGGTGCAGATCCCGGCGGCCATCATCTCAGGCACGGCGAAGTTTGGGCCGCTGGAGATGGCGACGGCGGCGATGGATTTCATGGGCTGGACAGGCATGGGGACGCCGTAAAGGGCGCCAGTGAGGATGTTGTAGACGCCGGTGAAGATGAGGGTGGTGCCGAGGTTCAGGTCTTTGGCCAAAGCTAAGGCTAGGATGATGGGGATGTAGGTGCCCAGGTCTCCCATGGCACCGTTCAGTTCGGACCATTTTGAGCGGAAGGTTAGGTTCGTCCCGACCTTGGCGAGGAGGATGGCCGGAGCGCCGGGACGGTCCAGTTTGCGGTCAGGAATCTCATCGTCTTCGGCGTTGATCATGGTAGCTGTTCCGTTGGAGCTAAAAACGGGCCGGCATGGCGTTAGTTCGAGAATAACCCGGATTTTATAAGGAGAGGAGAGGAGAGTACACTATTTGACCATAGATTTCCGCACTCTGAAGTAGATTCGATTAGATAGCCTTGATCTTTTATATTTATCTTGCCGAAATAAACAATGAGCTTAGTATATATATGACAAAAAATCAGAAGAATGGAGAGCTGATCCTCGGCTAAGAGATTGAGGCAACTGGGACAATTTGCCAACCTAGCTAAGTATTTTAATTTATTAATTTCGTTTAGTCGAGAAGTTTTGTTTCGATAACTTATCCAAAAACATAAGTTATGCGTTTCGTTTCGAAAGATTTTTCGATCGCATTTCGATATATTTCGGCCATTTTTGACCGTTTTCAACCGTTTCGATATGTTTCGTGAAAATCAATTTATGAATTATTAAATTTTTCAGAACTATTTAAAAATATATATATAATATCAAAAAAATATCCTAGTTATTCTATCCCCATTTTAAAATATATATATATATAACAAAAAAAATTCTAGTTATCCTATCCCCAAGATCACATCTCTTAAAAACTCAAACTCTTTATTTTTATATTATTATTATTTGAAGAATATGAAATTATGAATAATTATTATATATATATATATATATATATATATATCAAATTCTTAAAAACTTAAACTCTTTATTTTATGTTGTTATTATTATTTATAAAGAATATGAATTATAAATAAATTTTTTTTTTATATATATATATATATATTCGATGCGAAATATTTCGTTTCATAAGCTAAACCGAAACATAATTCGAAATGAAATTGATAATCTTATTAATAAAAACAAATTGCTTGATGTGAACATTTCTAAATATTTTTTTAAATAATTAATTGATATGTAAAAAGATGAAGCTTATTTTGATGCGATGTATTATCTGTATATCCCGCTAGTTCTCTTTTTTTTATTTTTTCTCTCTCATCGCTTAATGCTTACATAAAGAACAAAATGGTACTAAAAGATGAAATGGAGAAAAAAAAAATGATGGGCGTACAAAACACACGGCAACTAAATTCCATTCTATCTATAAATTATTTTCAAAAATCTTATTTACATTTAATTTTAAGAATATAAGATTAATAAAAGTAGGATGTTAAATTTTGATTCTCAAAATAAAATTATTTAATTATGCCTATTTATAATTTTTTTATATGTAATCGATTTTAAGTTCGAATAAAGAAAGAGAGCTGCAGTAAGTTAATGGCCAGCATAAAACTATAGTTATATTCTATGAATATGAATTAAGATAGTTGATGCGCTGTATTAAAACAACTATAAGACCATCTATGCTTTATAATATAAAATATTGGATAGTTAGAAAAATATAAATATAGCAAAAATAAAAATATAAAAATGGTTATGATAATACAAGAAAAAGATAGAATAAGAAATGAAATCATTGATAGAAAGGTAGAAATAGCTTCAATTAAGGATAAATTAAGAAAATGACAACTTAAATGATTTGAGCTTGTGTAATCTAAACCTAAAGATGCACTTATACAAAAAATTGTAAAGAAGAAATAGAGATGGGCCAAAATTGTATTAAAAATTGATATAAAAGTATTTTAAATTTTTATATCTTTTAAAAAAATATGATTCAAAATAGAATTAAACGGAGAAAAAAGGTTGACTTCGATTAGTTTAGGATTAAGACTTTATTATTATTATTTGTTGCCGCCGGGATCCGTCCTTCGACTCGGGCGCGATCGATCTCCAAAGGGGGGCGGACCTGCACAAAAGTCCTCGCGCGAGAGGCGTTGGGGGTGGCCCTCCGCGGAAGACCCTCCGACGCTCAAGTCAGTGGAGAAAAAATCGGCGATCAACCAAAAAATGGGGAGGTGGATCTCTCCTGGAGACCTCTCTGGGGCGGCCAATCGTGAGCTCTAGAGGGCAAGAGCACCGACGAGCTGCCAGCGAGAGTGGGAGAGTAAGAGTGTGGGTGTAAGCGCGCAAGTATGCGTACCTGAGGGAATTTGGGAGTGTTCCATTTATAACTGTCACCTGGATCTTGAACGCCTTCTAGAAGGTTCAGATGTTGTTAAGATACGGGAGTGGATCAAATCAGACCATTGTGGGGCTATTGGGATCCGTATCTTGTCCGTTAGGGGATCGACGGCTGGGAGAGCTCCTTGATGGCTTGAGATCTGGTAGATGTGTAGGTTTCCAGCAGCCTTGATAGGTTCTAGGCCACTTCTCAGCATGAATCCTTGCCTAGGGTGCCGTTACAGTAGGCTGAGGCTCTCCCACATCAGGTTCCACGGAGGTGGGTATTGGATCGTGGGTCGTTCAGCGAAGCCGGATCATGGAGGTTCGAAGGAAACGAACTACAGGAAGTTCGGGAGAGCCGAGCTATGGAAGCCCAGGAAGGCCGAGCCACGGGAGCCCGGGAAGGCCGACTACGAGAGCTCGAGAGAGGCCGAACTACGGAAGCTCGGGGGAAGCCGAGCTATGGGAGCCCGGGAGAGGCGAGCTAAAGAAGCTCGAGAAAGGCCGAGCTACGGAAGCTTGGGGAAGCTGAGCAAGCTCGAGAAAGGCCGAGCTACGGAAGCTCGGGGAAGCTGAGCTATGGGAGCTCGGGAGAGACGAGCTACGAAAGCTCGGGGGAATCCAAGCTATGGGAGCTCGGGAGAGGCCGAGCTACGGAAGAGGTTGGTCTTAGCCTCCTCGCACGGGTATTGATGCAATGACGATTTTACCCCTCAACACATGCCCTCCACTCCCTAGTTCGAAGCGTAGGTTTGGGCATAGGGAGTATAAGTCTAGGTGGCACGCTCCGGATGGGACAGTTTGGTTTAGACAGCTCTTGCAATAATGCCCTAATTAATGCGACAGGGTCATTGTGCCTTCGGGGTTAAGGCTCCCCCACGAGTGACGGTTGGGAATACGCCACGTCGCGAATCCCGATCGATCCGGCATTTATCGAGGTGGTTCCGGATGCCTCGGGCGGGACGCCCCATCTTCTCAAGGCGGCTTCCTTAGCGGGGAAGCAAAGTGATAGCCGCACTATATATATGCATGTTTGTAGCATCCTTTCGTTTTGTTTTTGAGGAGTTTCGCCTTTCGCCCTTTGCAACACCCGTTGTTTTGCCTGGAGTTTTTCTCAGTTAAAATGACGATGAGTCCCGATGACGTGGCTTCAGAGATCGTCGCTGAGGATCTGGGAAGGATTCATCAGTGGTATGGCATGCCCTCAGATGTCGTTCTGTGGGCGCCGGAGTCTGGAGATAGAGTCTCGCGAGATCTGGAGTCTGGGGTCTTCGTTTATGAAGACAGCTTGAAGGCAGATTTTCGTTTTCCTATCCATCCCTTGGTGAAGGAAATTATGACTCACTATAACATCTGCCCGGCGATGGTGGCTCCGAACAGTTGGCGGAGCATTATTGGATTCATTTCGATGTGCCATCAGATTCAAATTATCGCTACTCTTCCCCTTTTTCGCGCTTGTTACCACCTGATACCTGGGAGGAAATCAGAGTGGCCCTACATTGGACCCCGGAGGTCCTTCAACGTTATTATGGATAAGCCATCCTCCATAAAGGGATGGAAGAGCCGGTTTGTTATTGCGGAGGGGAACATTGGTTCCGACTTCCCTCGGAAATGGGGGAACTTTGTTAGGGATGCGGAAATGCATCCAATTTTGTCAGCACAGGAGGAGAGGGATTTGGACATCCTTCGCAATGGCCAAGTGTTTTCGGCCAACGACCTGTTATCGGAGGGAGCCCTTTTCGCAGCCAGGCTCAGCTCCCAGGACCCGCAAGGTGAGTCCTCCCTTTTACGTTTTTCTTCGTTGTGTGTTTTCTCGATGAATGTGTTTGGATCCGATTGTGTGTGTTTCATTCTTTCAGCCAAGAGGTCGGCATTGTCGAGCCTTGCCAAGAGGAAGAGAGGAAAGCGCCCAGGGGAGAGCAGCGGCGCAGATAGTGGTAGGCCTGAGAAAAGGGCTCATACCTCCGCAAGAAGCCCGCCGAACGCCGGAGCGGTCACGACAGGAGCACCGGGGGCGGAGGAGGATCCAGGGAGAACTGCTATGATCCCTTGCCCTCTCGTGCTGGAGATATCGGATAGTTCAGACGAGGCTTCGTTGGTTCGTCCGACCGCGTCCCCTATGAAAGAGGAACCGGCGACGGATCTAGCGGAAGCGATCGCTTCTGAGGGGCCCTCCGTCTCCGCGGGACCGCTATTGGCTCCAACAGGAGAGGGAGAGGGGACAGCTGTAGCTGAGGAGGCTCAGGGAGAGCTCCCTCTTGGTCTCTCTGTAGGGGAGTCAGGTAGCAGTGAAGCTGGGTCGCTCGTAGTTCAAGAAGCGGGCCAGATAGAGGCTTCGGCGGAGCCTGCGGAGCCTGCAGGGGAGGCGCAAGAAATAGGCCAGACTGGGGCCTCGGGGGAGCCTGTGGAGGAGGTGCAGATGGCGGTGACCGGGAAAGGTGCATCGGAAGAGGGGGCGCAACAAGGTGGGAGTCCCGCATTGGGAGCTCCCTCGAAAAAGATTTTGGGGAGGCTGGCGCTTGGGCTAGCCGAATTATCTGAAGAAGTCCAAGCTAGGGCCTTGATAGAAGAGGCCGGGAAGTTGGAGGCCTCCCGGACGGAGGTCACCCAGGTTGGTCCCTTAGGCGGGGACGGTCAACCGAGTAGCTCGAGCGCTGGTGTTGAGGAGGCGTTTTCCGCCTTAATGAGGTCGGCCTTATATCCGGGTGCAGATCCTTCGGCGGACAAGTTTGCAGATTTGGAGTTGGTTGATGCTGCGTTCGGGCAGCAAGGCGTGGCTGAGAGTGTCCATCTCCTCCCCGATATCGACAATATGACCCTGATGAGGATGACTCGGGCCTATGCCTTGCGGGTGAGTTATCATTCCTAGGTAGTGGATACATTCTGGCTGATTTAGCCCTCATTTATTCACTTTTTACCCTGCAGAGTGTTTTGCTTTTTCGGGCGATATGCTGGCGTTTGAGTTTGGCGACGGGGGCCAGCATTCAGGCCAGGAAAGACAACGCCGAGCTCCAATCGCGACTAAAGGTGTCCGAGAAGTTCGAGGAACTTATGGCTATCAGTGATAGAAGTTTGAAGGGGATAAGCGCGGTACACAGGTCGCCTTGGCCGAAGTGTCCAAGCAAAAGCATAGAGTGGAGGAGTTGCAGGAACTCCTGGCGAAGAACAAAAACGCGTGCTTGGAGCTGGCTAGAATTGAGTCGAAACATTCCGCGGAGGTGGCAGCGATGCGACGGGAACATAGTGAGAGCCTGGGTCGGCTTGGAAGAGAAGCTGCCGATGAGAGAAGGCGTCTGACTAGGATGCTCGATGAAATGGAGGAGAAGTTGAAGCGGCGTGATGGTGAAATTGCTCACTTGAGGGAGGGCGCTAAATGGCACCAAGGGACGATAGCTCGGGTGAGCAACGAGCTATCCCAAGCCCGGGAGGAGGCCGGGGCCAAACAGTTAAGGATCAACAATCTGCAGGAGAGAGTTGAGCTGATCGGGGCTGACAGGACAAGAGCCAGGGGTGAGGCTGAGGAGCTGACCAAGAGGTTGGCTAGACGAGAGGAGGAGGTATGATCTCATTTCCCCCCCCCCCCCTTTTTAGCTTCTTCTATTGGTCTCTTGTGGCGCCGACTGACTTTGGTTTTTTCAGATGGCGAAGTTAGAGTTGGAGAATCAGGCTCTCCAGGGTGAGCTCGTGTCCAACCGCAATAAGAGCTCAGAACTTGAGACGCGGGCCGGCGAGTTCGAGGAGCAAAACATTATCTTGTGGGCTCAAGTTGCGGAGGCTGAGAAGCAGGCTGCTGAGGCTGAGATGCAGCTCGCCATACTCAAGGGGAAGCAGGACGCTATCGGCATTGACGCCTTCCAACTTGGGATGGAAGAATGTAAAGATAAGATATCCAATGAGCACCCGAAATGGGATCTCTCTTTTCTGGATAATGACGCTCCTGATGACGGTGAGTCCGAAGGAGAAGAAGAGGATGAGTATGTCGATGTCTCCGATAGCGATCCTGGTGCCGCCCCAGGTCCCAGCGAAGCCGCAGCTTCTGAGGAACGATTGCAAACTGCCGCTGAAGGGGCGAAGGTATTGGAAAAAGGCGAATCTAGTCGCACCTCTGTGGATGTAACCGAAGGTTCCTCCAAAACTGACGTGGTTCCTGTCTCTTAGGAGCCACCCCTGTATTTTGTTTTTTGAAAGTCTGAATGGTGTCCCTTAATGAATGAACCTTCTATTTTCATTTAAGTGTCGTTCCTTGTATGGCCCTGTTGCCGCCCGGTCTTGCCTCAACTGCGAGCAACTTATGGCTCGTTGACGTTCTTTGGTCATTTTTGTTCCGGGATTGAGGGAACGCATTGGCTTGGCCCCAGGCAGGGCGATGGCCTTGACTGGCGAACCGATGGACGATCTGGTTCGGACTGAGTCTGGATTAAAACTCGAGGCATGAAACCAGCCGGTTAAGACCGACAGACAGGGTAAGCCGGCTTGGGCCGAATGACAAAGTAGGTCGGCTAGGACCGACAGGCAAAGTAAGTCAGTTAGGGCCGACAGGCAAAATAGGTCGGCTAGGGCCGACAGGCAAAATAGGTCGGCTAGGGCCGACGAGCAAAGTAGGTCGGCTAGGGCCGACAGCAAAATAGGTCGGCTAGGGCCGACAGGCAAAATAGGTCGACTAGGGCCGATGAGCAAAGTAGGTCGGCTAGGGCCGACATACGAAAGTGGTTGCCAACGTATTTTTTGCTTCCTTTGGTCATTTCATTTTTTGTTGAATGAATGAACAGTTTACGTAGCCTTCGTGCTCATTCTTGCTTTGAGATGTTCGATTTTGTCGCACAAGTTTTCCGAGCGACTGACTTTGTTAGGGAGCGATCGGCGGACGATCGATTTTTATGCTTTTTTGTGGTTCTGCGAGTGCTCTGCCATTCTGCAGTCAAATCGGTTTTTATTTCACCAAAAATTGATGATACAACACTGTTGGTTGGGAAAAGCTGTTCTGGTGCTTTCCGGAAGGTGCTCTTTTCCCATGTGGGCCGTTTTGACGTACGGCGCACGCAGCCGTTTACCATTAGAGGACATTATTTTCGTAGGACAGTCCCCTGATCCTGCCAGTTTCCGTGATGCCAGTGGACAATCCTCTGCATTTAATGGCTGCGATTCGGGATTAAGAGGAAATCTTCGCATGCGTCATAGTTCAGGCTGTGGGCTCGGCGCGCAACAGGGCGCTGCTTTCATCCTGGGAGGCCACATGGAGGTATGGCCCAGGTGTTTGAACCTCGGGGCTTATAGCCTTGGTGATTACTCCCGGCTCATTTTTGGCCTATAAAAAAGGGAAAGTGGGGTAGTATTAAGTCATCCCCAAAGATTTCTTTTCCACTAGAGCTTTCATCATGCTCGTTTTTCTGCTGCTGCAAGTGGGAGGACTGAGCTTTTCTCTTGCAAGCTTTTTGCCTCCGGATAGTTGGGGCGATGAAGGAGCTGCCGAAGGATGGCTCGCCCTTAGGGGATGAGCCTCGGAGATCATATGGAGAGCGCACATAGAGGGCGCAGAGATCACACGGAGAGCACACACACACTCTTCCAGTGTGACCTTTGTGGTTTCCCTTCGGAGACGCAGGGTAGGGAGTGCACGCGGGCTCCCCATGGCTCGCTTGAACTTCTCCTCCTCCCTTGATTTGGGTCCCCGGGCTCGTCTGCCTGGGGAATCTTTTGCCACACGGGGAGGGGGTGAAGGTGCGCCGCCCGCCGACACCTTGTCCTTGAGCCAAGGCGAGGTAGGGCGGCGCACACTCAGTTTGGGAGAGCGTTCCGACGCCAGGGTCCGCTGGCTTCCTGCCTGCTCGCCGGGGGGGTCCCTCGATGGGGTGGTCTGGGATGGCCATCCTGATATCTCGGTTGGATCATCGAGATATCATTATTGACTGAAGCTGGCCGCAACTATTGGTCCATGTCGCCCGGCTATTATCAGCTCGAGCTGACTGGATGCGGCTTATCTGGTTCGGCAATCGGATGCCGGAGCACCACGGTTGCCCAGGTCTGCTTTGGAGCAGTCGTCCGAGTTTTGTATTCGTCTTTATGTTATGCATTTCAATGCTCTTGTAACGCCTTTCAGACATTTGTAATCGATCTTGGTAATGAAATAAAGAGAGTTTTGTTTTGTTTCTCAATCTCTACCTCTTCTTGTGCCAAGTTCATTGTCGTTGTTGGGCATGGGTGCCTCACTCGTTCTTAGGCAAAGATCCCGCACTATCCGAACTAGTCGAGGTTTGCGAGTGGCGGTTTGGAGATTGCTCGGCGGAACACGTTCCTTACTTCGGTTCAAAGCTCAGTATTTTGTGTTTCGTCCTTACCGGAGCTCGAATGTTCACGGGTCGGCCCCGTCGAAGTCCAGTGAATTAGCGCTTGGCTTCACCAAGGTTCGGAGAGCTTGTAGCTCGGTCCAGCCGAGGTTCGGAGAAGTTTTACTTGGCCTTACCAAGGTTTGGAGAACTTATAGCTCGGTCCAACCGAGGCTCGGAGAAATTTTACTTGGCCCTACCAAGGTTCGAAGAACTTATAGCTCGGTCCAGCCGAGGCTCGAAGAAATTTTACTTGGCCCTACCAAGGTTCGGAGAACTTGTAGCTCGGCCCAGCCGAGGTTCGGAGGAATTTTACTTGGCCCTGCCAAGGTTCGAAGAACTTGTAGCTCGGCCCAGCCGAGGTTCGGAGAAGTTTTACTTGGCCCTGCCAAGGTTCGGAGATTCAGAGCTGCAGGGTAAGGTCTCTCATGGTGAGGTGGCACATGGGCGGAATGAGCGGTATGTTGTCACGCTCCTTTATTTATGACGTTACCCTTCCCGATGGGACAAGTCATTGGCCAGATGCCGGATTTCTTCCCTCTGCGCTTCCCGAAAAAGGAGCTTAGGGAAGTGCTGGGAGCATTTATTACGGGAGGCGGCAGATCGGAAAGTATTCTGTTCGGGGAGATTTTCGATCAGTCAGTCAGCACTTACCGATCTCACTCGGGATGGGGTGCGGTACCTCGGATTCTGCAGTCATTAAAGTGACGACACGTGGCAAGTTCTCATAGGTCGGTAGCTACGGCGTGACCGATTGAGATACCTGCCTAACAAGTATAAATATGACCGAGGGTTGTGGTCTTAGTCATCCCTCGGTTCAGGTCGTGAAATAGTGTCAGACCATGGCCTTTCAAGGGCGATCCTCGGAAGAGCTGCGTGTATCTCTCAACGGTTTGCTGTATTCGGAGAGGGGGTGCCCCACCATCACTGTCGATGGGTTGGGTCTGGCGTCGACCCTTGCGAGCAATCAGCAGCTCGTAAGGGTCGTCGAGGAGTACATGGACGTGTTGACTAAAGAGGTGGAGGCCCTGCGCCGGGTGGTAGACCGGCAGAGGGAGGAGATCGAATCACTTCGCCAGCAGGTTGCCGATCTCACCGAGTACCTGGAGGATCTGCTGGCATCTGGAAGCGACTCCGACCCTTGATTTAGGGCCTCCGTTACTTTTGTTTTCTGCTTTTGCTTTTCTTGTCTCTTTTTGTGTACTCCCCTTTTTTCCTGATTAATGAAAAGAGGCTTTGTTCAGATAACCTTCTTTTTTTCAGGAGTTTTTTGCTTTAAACATGTCATTCGCGTAATAGTTAGGGAGTTGGCATCACTCCACTGGTTCACGCGTCGAAATAGACGCTTTGATCGATGGGTTATAGGGGCGTTACCCAAGGATTTTAGTAGCTGAGGGGAATTCCTTGGCTCTGCTCGGGGCTTTTGGCCAATTACGCGGGGCTTAATGGGCCCTTTAAGGGTTTTGCCGAAGGCGCCTTCTTTTTGTGTGTCGACGGTTTTTGCTTAGCGTGCTTCTTTTTAAACCGAACGAAGTTTTGGGGACTATTTGGAAGTCCTTTGGCTTTAAACGGAGCCTACGCACTTCGGTTTTCTGCAGGTATTTTAGCCTGAATTTGTTGCTCGGCCCAGCCGAGGTTCGGAGAGTATTTTACTTGGCCTTGCCAAGGTTCGGAGAATTTGTTGCTCGGCCCAGCCGAGGTTCGGAGAATTTTTACTTGGCCCTGCCAAGGTTCGGAGAATTTGTTGCTCGGCCCAGCCGAGGTTCGGAGAATGTTTTACTTGGCCCTGCCAAGGTTCGAAGAATATTTTACTTGGCCCTGCCAAGGTTCGGAGAATTTATTGCTCGGCCCAGTCGAGGTTCGGAGAATATTTACTTGGCCCTGCCAAGGTTCGGAGAATTTGTTGCTCGACCCAGCCGAGGTTCGGAGAATGTTTTACTTGGCCCTGCCAAGGTTTGGAGAATTTGTTGCTAGGCCCAGCCGAGGTTCGGAGAATGTTTTACTTGGCCCTGCCAAGGTTCGGAGAATTTATTGCTCGGCCCAGCCGAGGTTTGGAGAATATTTTACTTGGCCTTGCCAAGGTTCGGAGAATATTTTACTTGGCCCTGCCAAGGTTCGGAGAATTTGTTGCTTGGCCCAGCCGAGGTTCGGAGAATGTTTTACTTGGCCCTGCCAAGGTTCGGAGAATTTGTTGCTCGGCCCAGCCGAGGTTCGGAGAATTTGTTGCTCGGCCCAGCCGAGGTTCGGAGAATATTTTACTTGGCCCTGCCAAGGTTCGGAGAATTTTTACTTGGCCCTGCCAAGGTTCGGAGAATTTGTTGCTCGGCCCAGCCGAGGTTCGGAGAATGTTTTACTTGGCCCTGCCAAGGTTCGGAGAATTTATTGCTCGGCCCAGCCGAGGTTCAGAGAATTTGTTGCTCGGCCCAGCCGAGGTTCGGAGAATATTTTACTTGGCCCTGCCAAGGTTTGGAGAATTTTTACTTGGCCCTGCCAAGGTTCGGAGAATTTGTTGCTCGGCCTAGCCGAGGTTCGGAGAATTTCTGTCCAGACAAGGAGCTCGGTCGTGCCGAGGATGGGTAAGCAACATCTATTTCTTTTTGCAACTTTTGGCAATGCAGTGCATAATGATTTGCATTGAAAAAATGTGCTGACAGGAAGATATAAGGAGGCATATGAAAATAGACTTGGAGAGGATGTACCCTATTGATAATATTTTCGAAGGTTGTCCGAATTCCACATCCGGGGAATGGATTTCCCATCCAGATCTTGTAGTTTGTAGGTTCCCGGTCCAATGATCTCCGCTACTTGGTACGGGCCCTCCCAGTTTGGCGCCAACTTTCCTTGTTCCAGCGGTTTGGAGACAGAGGCCTTTCGAAGGACAAGGTCGCCGGGCAGGAAGGCTTTCCCTTTGACTCTGGAGGCGTGATAACGGGCTACTCTTTGTTGATAAGCGGCCATTCTAATCCGGGCCTTCTCTCTGATCTCCTCTACCAGGTCGAGGTTGGTGCGGAGCTTGCTCGTTGCTAGCTTCCTCTGAGTAGCTTTCCACCCGCAATGATGGGAGGCCTATTTCCACAGGGATGACGGCCTCTGTACCGAAAGCCATTCGGAATGGGGTTTCACCTGTCGGATTCTCGGGGTGGTGCGGTAGGCCCATAAGACATGGTGCAGCTCCTCCGCCCACCTGCCTTGGGCTCTGGAGAGGCGAGCTTTGATTCCCTGAAGGAGGATCCTGTTGGTCACTTCGGCCGCTCCGTTGGCTTGTGGGTGCCCGACCGAAGTGAGGTGATGGCGGATTCATGCTCCTCGCAGAACTGGCGAAACTTAGAGTTGTCAAACTGCTTACCGTTGTCGGTGATTAGGGTATGGGGAGGCCGAACCGGCAGATGATGGATCTCCACACAAAATCTCTGGCCCGTGCCTTGGTGATTTGTGCAACTGCTTCCGCTTCAACCCATTTGGTGAAGTAGTCGATGGCGACAAATAAAATTTCCGCTATCCTGTGGCAAGCGGGAATGGGCCGAGGATGTCCATCCCCCATTTGGCAAAGGGCCAGCGGAGGATATGGAAACTAGCTCGGCGGAAGGGAGCCTTTGGATGCTTGAGTGCCTCTGGCAGGAGTCACAGGCTCGGACTAGATCGTCCGCGTCCTTTTGCATGGTCGGCCAGTAGTAGCCTTGTCGCAGCACCTTGTGGCATAGGGACCGGCTTCCCAGATGGTTGCCGCAAATCCCTCATGTACCTCGCGTAGAGCATAATCTGCTTCGGATGGGCGAAGGCATCTGAGCAGCGGCATAGAAAAAGACCGCTTGTAAGCTGGTTGTCAATCAACACGTAGTGGGTCGCCTGCAGCTTCAGCTTTCTGGCCTCTCTTCGGTCGGACGGAAGCGACCCTTCTTGAGATATTTGAGGATGGGGTCGAACCAGATGGTTCGGCCTCAACTTGCATCACCGGTCGGCTTCCGCGATGCTGGGCTTTCCAGAGTCTCCAAGTGGAATTTTGTTCAGCATCCATCGACTCCGTGGTCGCCAATCGGAGAGTAGGTCGGCACGGGCGTTCTCGGATCTGGGAATTCGAATGATTTCAAATTCAATAAAATGGGGAAGTAGACTCTACACCTCCTGGAGATATCGAATCATGTTCGGCTCCCGGGCTTCAAACTCTCCCGCACATGGCCGGCCACCAGCTGAGAGTCGGTGAAGGCACTGAGCTTTCCACCTTCAGATTGCGGGCGATCGGAGGCCGGCTAACAGGGCTTCATACTCGGCTTCGTTGTTGGAGGCCGGGAAGGAGAATCGGACGCCATATTCGAAGGTCATCCCCTCCGGACTGGTGAGAACTAGACCCGCACCGGAGCGATGGGCATTGATGACCCATCGACGTGAAGGAGCCACCGGGCTCCAGGCTTTGGTTCTTCGGGGAGTCTGGGGTAGAACCGTCCTCTGGGATGGTACACTCGAGGAGGAAATCGGCCAGCACTTGGGCTTTGATGGCTGGGCGAGGTGAAATGTATGTCATGCTCGCTTAGCTCGACGGCCCATTTGGTCATTCTCCCGATGTCTCGGGACGGTGGACCACCGCCTTGATGGGTTGGTCGGTCAGGACCGTCACGGAATGTGCTTGAAGTAAGGCCGCAGCTTCCGAACTGAGGTGATCAAGGCCAACACCATCTTTTTAATTCTGTGTACCTCGTCTCCGCATCGCGGAGTAGCCTGCTGACATAGTAGATCGGCTTCTGGACTTTGCCTTCTTCTTTGATCAGCACCGAGCAAACCGCACTTTCCAAAACAGCCAGGTACAAGAATAGGGTCTCCCCTGGGGACGGACTACTGAGGAGTGGGGGCGAGCCGAGGTACTTCTTGAGATCTTGAAATGACCTTTGGCATTCGGGGGTCCACTGGAAATTTTGGCCGATCGGAGAGTTTTGAAGAAGGGGAGGCATCTCTCGGCCAACCGAGCCACGAAGCGGTTAGGGCCGCTATCTCCCGGTTAGGCGCTGGACCTCTTTGACAGATGCTGGGGGCGCCATTGTTGGAGAGCTTGAATCTTCTGGGGGTTAGCTTCGATACCTCGCTGGGAGACCATGAAGCCGAGAAACTTCCCGGAGTTGACGCCGAAGGCACATTTGGTCGGGTTGAGTCTCATCCCATACTTGCGCAGCGTGGCAAAGCTCTCTGTGAGGTCCTCGACATGCTGTGATGCCTCCTTGCTTTTGACCAGCATGTCGTCCACGTACACCTCCATGTTCCGGCCGATTTGCTCCTTGAATACTTTGTTGACCAGCCTCTGGTAGGTGGCTCCTGCATTTTTAAGACCAAAAGGCATAACGGTAACAGTAAGTACCTCGGTCGGTTATGAAGGCGGTCTTTTCTTCATCTTCGGGGCCATTCGGATCTGATTGTAGCCCGAATAGGCGTCCATGAATGACAGCATCTGGTGGCCTGAGGTGGCATCCACGAGCTGGTCGATCCGAGGGAGGGGGAAGCTGTCCTTCGGGCAGGCTTTGTTGAGGTCGGTGAAGTCGATGCAGATCCTCCATTTGCCGTTCGACTTCTTCACCATGACGACATTTGATAGCCAGCTCGGGTAATTTACCTCCGGACGAAATTGCCTTGATGAGTTTGTCTACTTCTCTTCAATGGCTTTTGTCGCTCCGGGGCGAAGCTTCTCTTTTTCTGCTTGACAGGCCTGTGCATCTCGTCCACATTGAGATGATGGACGAGAACCTCGGGGCTGATCCCTGGCATGTCGGAGGCGGACCAGGCGAAGATGTCAGCGTTGCTCGGAGGAACCTGATCAATTTGCGTCGAGGCTCTCCTTTGAGCAGCGACCCGATCTTTATGTTCGGTCGGGACAAGCCTCATCCAATGGCACCTCCTCCAATTCTTCTGCCGGTTCTCCCCTCTGTTCGGCGAAGTCCTCGCGAGCATCTAGCCCATCAACTTCTGGCATTCTAGACTGAAGGCTTGTAACAAAGCATTGCCGAGCCATGGCCTGACTTCCCCGAACAACTCCAACTCCTAGCTCGGTGGGAAACTTCATGGATAGATGCGGGATAGAGACAACTGCCTTGAGGGACATTAGACCGGGCCTGCCGAATATTGCGTTGTATGGAGATCTGAGGTCGGTTACTAGGAAGTCTGTCTGGACAATGGTCACAAGGGGCCAGGTTCCCGCGCGACCGTCAGGGTGACGACCCCTTCCGGGACGATGACGTCGCCGTGAATCCCATCAAGGTGGAATCCACGGCTCGAAGGTTTTCCATGAGTAATTTCATCCTGGCAAACACACCGAGGTACAAAACGTTTACCGAACTTCCACTATCAACTAGGATTCGGCTTACATCATAGTTATTCAAGTTAAGGGATACAACTAGTGCGTCTTCATGGGGAAGCTGTATCCCTAGGAGATCATCATCAGAGAAGGAGAGCTCGCCCATCCGTGCCTTCTTTGGCGCCGATCTATCACTGTCGCCTTGGGGCTTGATCCGCCGGCCTCTTCAATCATATTAATGCGGCCGATCACAGGCGGATTCGGTGGAGGAGGAGGTTGTTGAAGTTCGGGCTGGCGATCACCTCCTTGTTGTTGTGGCTCGGGCGCCCTCCTGAACTGGTTCAGTCGCCCCCGCTGGATCAGCCTCTCAATTTCATTTTTCAGCTGCCAGCATCTTCAGTGTCGTGGCCGTGCTCCCGGTGGTAACGGCAGTACTTGGTAGGATCTCTTCGGTCGGGTTCCCTCGGAGAGGCACGGGCCGGGGGAGCTGGCATTCTATTTCCATGAGGATTTGCGCCCGGGGCACGGTCAATGGGGTGTAGTAGTCAAATCGCCTGGGAGGGCTCCGGGAACGATTCCTTGGCGACAGCGGAGGGACTCTCTGGCGGCGAGGCGGACTTGGTCGCCGGGCGGGACGGTGCCTGTTGGGGACTTTGGGCTCCCTCTTCTTTGTCTGCTCAGCACGGGCAACTCTCCAGGATTCTTCGACCCTAGTGTACTTGTCCGCCAGAGCCATCATCTCCGAGAGGCAGGGGGGATAACTGACTTCCATAGCCAGATAGAAGTCACTTTCCTTCGAGACTCCCCCCGCCAGGGCGGACATGGCCACCTCATGATTAAGGTGGTCCACCTCTAGCATGGCCTTATTAAAATGGCCAAGATAATTTCTTAGGGACTCCCCCTCTCTCTGCTTAACTTCAGAGAGGGAGTCAGATCTTCATCGGTGGCGGCAGCTGCTGACGAACTGACCAATAAAAAGGCGGCTCAGTTCGTCAAATGAATCAATAGAACCTGGCTTCAAAGCATTGAACCAGGTTCGGGCGGATCCTCTGAGGGTGGATGGGAAGGCGCGGCAGAGGACCGCATCAGATGCTCCGTGGAACATCATTATTGACCGGAAGCTGCTAAGATGGTCGTCCGGGTCAGAAGAGCCGTGGTAAGGCTCGACGGCTGGTAACTTGACATGGGAGGGGATCACTTCCTCCATAATCCCCTTAGAGAAAGGGATGCCCTGCTCCACTTTGGGCTGGGGCGGATAGGCCTGCTTGGCGGCGTCCAGCTCCTGACGCATTTCCTGTATCTGACGACGGATCTCCTCTTTACCAGTCAGAGGAGGAGCTGGGCGAGAAGATCGCAGAGACGGCATCGAATCATGGTGGGAGGTCACCGGAGAGAGAGATCGGGCTCGTCGAGATCTGGAAGGATCTCTGTCATGACTGCCTCGCGGGACTGGCTTGTCCCCTCTAGGTCGATGCGGGGGGTCCGCAGATTCGCGCGGACTGGAGGAGAAAGTCGCCGGCGAAGAAGGAATCGTCGCTTCCTTATGAAAGTATGGAGCAGGAGGGGCCATAAGGCGCTCCTGGACCAGATGGGTCAGAGTCTGAACTTGTTGGACCAGCGAGGCAAACTGGTCCTGGGTCACCAGGATGGCAGGCGGTGACGGAGTTTCGACTGGTGGCGGTTGCGGCGCTACACCGCTCGTCGGATCAGGCCTCTGAGAAGCGACCTGATCCTGAGCTTCAAAGGTTGCTCTTCTTCGATTGGCCATTAGAGAGGTTCTACTCCAGGTTAGGATCCTTGTCTCTTTCTTCAAGTTTTAATGGGACTTGAGACCCTTCCTCTAGCGCCAATCTGTTGCCGCCGGGATCCATCCTTCGACTCGGGCGCGGTCGATCTCCAAAGGGGGGGCGGACCTGCACAAAAGTCCTCGCGCGAGAGGTGTTGGGGGTGGCCCTCCGCGGAAGACCTTTCGACGCTCAAGTCAGTGGAGAAGAAATCGGCGATCAACCAAAAAATGGGGAGGTGGATCTCTCCTGGAGACCTCTCTGGGGGCGGCCAATCGTGAGCTCTAGAGGGCAAGAGCACCGACAAGCTGCCAGCGAGAGCGGGAGAGTAAGAGTGTGGGTGTAAGCGCGCAAGTGTGCTTACCTGAGGGAATCTGGGAGTGTTCCATTTATAACTGTCACCTGGATCTTGAGCGCCTTCTGGAAGGTTCAGATGTTGTTAGGATACGGGAGTGGATCGAATCAGGCCGTTGTGGGGCTATTGGGATCCGTATCTTGTCCGTTAGGGGATCGACGGCTGAGAGAGCTCCTTGATGGCTTAGATCTGGTAGATGTGTAGGTTTCCGGCGGCCTTGATAGGTTCTAGGCCACTTCTCAGCATGATTCCTTGCCTAGGGTGCCGTTACAGTAGGCTGAGGCTCTCCCACGTCAGGTTCCGCGGAGGTGGGTATTGGATCGTGGGTCGTTCAGCGAAGCCGAGTCATGGAGGTTCGAAGGAAACGAACTACAGGAAGTTCGGAAGAACCGAGCTATGGAAGCCCAGGAAGGCCGAGCCACGGGAGCCCGGGGAGGCCGAGCTACGAGAGCTCGAGAGAGGCCGAACTACGGAAGCTCGGGGGAAGCCAAGCTATGGGAGCTCGGGAGAGGCGAGCTACAGAAGCTCGAGAAAGGCCGAGCTATGGAAGCTCGGGGAAGCTGAGCAAGCTCGAGAAAGGCCGAGCTACGGAAGCTCGGGGAAGCTGAGCTATGGGAGCTCGGGAGAGACGAGCTACGAAAGCTTGGGGGAATCCGAGCTATGGGAGCTCGGGAGAAGCCGAGCTACGGAAGAGGTTGGTCTTAGCCTTCTCGCACGGGTATTGATGCAATGATGATTTTACTCCTCAACATTATTATAGAAATATTTTATTTATGAGTATAAAAAATTTATTATAAAAATTTAATTTTTTTATGGAGAATTAAGGGTTAAAAAAAAAGAAAAAAAAGGATAAAAAAAAGCTCACAACGTGCATTCCATTTGAAGATGTTCTACAAAATTGCACCTTCATGGAATCTTAATATGATGGTGGCATAGGTGCTTTTGTGTTCATCGTTTATCCATGTAGTGTATGCATGCTTTGGGCAACGTAGAGTAAGACCAATCAAAATCTCGACGACTTCAGAATCTTCTTGTAATGCTGAAATATCCGGTGTGATTTTGCCCTGTGATGCTACCCTCGCTGATATTAGATGTTCATCAATCTAGCACCAGCTGACAATAAGAATAGAACAAATGTCAACAAAAGTCAACTGCCTTGAGAGAAATTATATCAGCATAAACTAATGAGTAACCATGGTAAAGAGTGTACCATTACCATCCTCGTTGGAAGAGGGCCAAGACCCTCATGGAGACAAGCGTCTCAGCAGCATCTAAGTCCTGCAACACAAGGGCACACAGTTCCATGAGCATTGACTGATTTGGGGTGGGGCACGTTTACCGGACATTAATTTGTTAGGTAGGCAGCCCGGCGCCTTAGAAATTTCTCTTACTTAAAAGATTTCAGATATAAAATTTTGAATGGAGCCGGAACGGTTGTATGATATCTAGTGATGGTGGCATTTGGGATTAAGTATTTAATACTGTAATTCCAAGTTGGAACTTGGTACTTGGAACTTGGAACTTGGAATTACGGTATTAAATACTTTTTCGTCTCACGAGGGATTAAGGGCCGTTTGGGATGGCTGCTGGCATTTCAGCAGCCAATCAAACAAAAAAAAAGGCCTGGTCCCTTTCGATGACAGCCGCTAAACAGCAGGTGTTTCCTACAAACTATATTGCTAATAATCGTTCGGGTAGTATTTGATAGAAAAAATATTTCATGGATAAGTGTACGAAATAGAGTTTATTCCCTAGCTATCTCTAGGGATAACCCTTGGCTATCCCATTGATCATATCAAATGCAACAAGGTAAATTCATAGGATAACTTTTTTTTACTCTTGTTTAGAGGGATAACCAGCTATTCCTGCATTCTCTAGGAAATAAATTGAGGGGATATCCCATGGTTAACCATGGTTAACTATGGATTATCCCTTTGGTTAACTTTATTCCCAGCTATCTTTTAGGTAGTGTTTGAAATAGGGGATATCCAGGGGATCCCCAAAAGCCATAACTATAAGGGATAGCTGGGAATAAAGTTAACCAAAGGGATAATCCATGGTTAATCATGGGATATCCCCTCAATTTATTCCCTAGAGAATGCAGGAATAGCTGGTTATCCCTCCAAATAAGAGTAAAAAAAAGTTATCCTATGGATTTACCTTTTTGCATTTGATATGATCAATGGGATAGCCAAGGGATATCCCTAGAGATAGCTAGGGGACAAACTCTATCCCGTACACTTATCCATGAATAATATTTTTTCTATCAAACACTACCTTATAGTTATGACTTTTAAGAATAAGAGGAGATATATTTTCTCTTATCCCTTATTTTAAACACTACCTAAATGTTGCACAGAAAAGTAAAAATGTTGAAAGAAGCATTTAATGCCGTAATTCCAAGTTCTCCACTCTCTTTTATTTTATTCTGATGGATTATGCCACAATGGCATCCACAGTAGCAGTAGGGAAGGTATAATTTAATTAGTATAAGATAAATTTAAGTTATAATTTTTTAAATTTGTTTAATCTGATGAGAAAATATTTTTAAGATATTAGAGAAGGTGCATAGGAAGATGAAGTTGTGGCCTTGGAGTGGGGCGATGGTGCATTAAGCCTTGCGGAGAGAAAAGGATGTAGGAATGAAACATTAAATATTTATTTAACTCTTTATTCGTAGAACAATTTGATGCTTGATTATTGGAATATTAAACGTCACTTTACAAGTGTCTTCCATAGCAAAAGCTGAAAATATCATTGAGTAAATTAGAAAGTAATCTTGAAGGGGATCAAGAAATACTGCCTGAATGACTGTTAATGTTTCAATTGTGCTATTTGATGCTCTCTGAATTAGTGAAAACGATAAAAGTCACTCAATAATTTTTTTAGAAAAAAGAAAGAAAATGAAGATAAACAATGAGGCACGGAGCAAGCATACAAAGAAAGAAAAGAAAGGATAATACATTAACAAAGAAGGGAAAAAAAAAAAAAAAGAGAGAGAGAGAGAGAGAAGAGTAGTGAAAAGAAAAGGAGGAAAAATTTTGGAAATAAAAATAGAAAGAAAGAAAAAAGAAAAAGAAAAGAAAAAAAAAAAGGCATTAGAGAGCATAGGAAGAAGAAAAGAGAAAGAAAAAATAAAATAAAGAAAAGAAAAGAATTAAAAAAAAAAGAAAAAGAAGAGAGGGAAATGACTGATCATATATAGTAGGAAAACCTAGAACATTCTGTCCCATGTATTTTCAAACCTTTAAGAATTCGTATTTTTAATAAATAATTACAAATTATGCTGGTAGCATTTCTTGAAAACTGTTTTGAATTCACTGGGATAATTCTCAACAAGAGTTGAACCATAATTTATACACTCAAACCTTAATTAAATATTCTGATAATTCATTTTTCATGCATGCTTAGTTCCTTGATAATTCCAATCTCTTGATAGAGCAGTTCTTATAATTCTTAGATATTTTTTATAATAAAATTTTCTATTTTTCTTACAAAATGCTTTCTTGTTTGACAAGTGGTAACACTGCATGTTTCCTCTCTCAAGAATGGTGCTAAAGCTTTTCTTACCTTTGTTTGAGAGTGGGGCAGAGAAAAGAGAAGAGGAGAAAGGGAGAATAAGGTTTGATTTGAAGATTTAGAATTATTGCAGTTGAAAGATTTGAGAGTATATTTTGAACTTCTTAATCTTTTTTTTTTCTCGCGTAACAAAGTCTCACAGCGAGATACTTCCTTCTTTATTTTTCACTCCTCGCTTCCAATCGCACTCCCAGACCCTTGCACACTTAAGGTAGTGTTTGATAGGAAAATATTATCCATGGATAAGTGTACGGGATAGAGTTTATCCCTTGGCTATCCCTAGGGATATCCCTCGGCTATCCCATTGATCATATCAAATGCAAAAAGGTAAATCCATAGGATAACCTTTTTTTTACTCTTATTTGGAGGGATAACCAGCTATTCCTACATTTTCTAGGAAATAAATTGAGAGGATATCCTATGGTTAACCATGGTTAACCATGGATTATTCCTTTGGTTAACTTTATTCTCTGCTATCCCTTATAGTTATGGCTTTTGGGAATAAGAGGGGATATCTAGGGATATCCTCTCTTATCCCCTGTTTCAAACACTACCTAAAAGTTCGCTAAATTCACATGATCGTCGCAAAAGAGATGGGGTTTTGCGAGAAGTGATTGGAATGAGGGGCTGGGGATACCAAGCGTCCTCCGGCATCATCTCAGACGCAACCGGAGTCGAAGAGAAGCTCGCTGATGGCCTCAATGCCGCCGTCGTCAGCGAGGACGTTGATGAGGTAATCGACGTCACGCGCCCCGCCGCCAAGCATCATGCGCACCACTGATCTCGCCGCCTCCGTCATCGCCGTCTCTCTCGCCTGCCGCTGCGTTAGCCCATGATACGCAACGCATCGGCCCGTCGGCCGCATCCCACACGTGCCACGCGCGGTCCCCATTGGTTGCCACTCGCCAGTGAAGTCCATGAGCACACCGCCATTGACGCGGCCCTCGCTTCGAAGCGAGGACGATGCCGGCAACGGGTGTGGAGCGGCCACCTCGAAGGCAGTGGCCGACATATCCACCGATGTAGCCGGCTAATACATGGGCGTCAGCGATGGAGGGGGCGCCACCACGCGAGGGAGCGGCAGCAACCGGGGTCGAGGGATCGACATGGGTCACCCACCTAAGCCCATCGCCAGTCTTAAAGGTGGTGTTTGGTGCATCTTCAGCAACTCTAAACAGTAATATAAATATTTAATAAATTATTAATAATATTAATTAATATGTTTGATATATAATATTTAATATATTTAGTATGACAAATAGATTACTAGTCATATAACATCAAATTCTCAAAATACTTCTAAATTAAATTTATTAAAATTTTATATTATTATATATTTAATTTTAAAAAAATTATATTTATAAATAATAATATTTAAAAATATATATTTATTAATAATATTCAAACGAATAATGAGAAGGCTGGAAGCCATCGATCGAAAGAAATTTTGCAGCGTATAATGAGACATCTGAGTGGTGAAGATATGCAGTTGAAAAGATATGCAGCCCGATTCCAGATTCTAGCGAGGTTATGCAAATAGAAAGCGATAAAGAAGCAATCTTGCCAAAAAAGTAATTTATCAAATTACTACATCAATAATCATGCCTAGATAATATGGATTACCTCATGAGAGGTAATCTAGATTACCACTATAAGATAGATTATCATTCAAATATATACCAAACATAGTAATATGATATGTTTCATTCAAATTATCGATAATCTAAATAAATTACTTGCTACCAAATACCCCTTAAAATATAAACAAATTAACCTTCGCCAATGGTCCAATGCGGTTGTCCTTTTTTTGAAGTCCTGCATAGGGAATTTGAGTTGTTTAAAATACAAAAAGAAATGCTATGCGGGTAGCTCATCCAGCACAAAGTGAGCGAGTCTTTCGCACCTTGAGCTTCTGTTTGGATGGAGAGAAAGTAGAAAGAAAAAAAAAACTAGATAAAAAATAGAAGAGAAAATGAAGTTTACCTTGAATGAAAAAAAGTAGGAAGAAAAAAAAAAAAAATAAAGGAAAAAAAATTGAAGGTTTTGAAGAGAAAACTCAAAAAGTATTCTTTCATTTTTTTTTCATTCCGATATTGACCTTTCAAGAAAAAAATTAAAATATTTTTTTAATTATTTATAATAAAAATATTATCATTGTAAATTATCAACTTTTCTCTCCTCTCTATTTTTCTTCCACTCATCCAAACAAAAAGAAAAAAAATATTTTTTTTTCAATTTTCTTTCCTTTCAATTTTCTCTCCTCCTAGTTTTTTTTTTTTTTTTTTTTCCTGACATTTTCCAAACTGAGCATGAAAGTCTCCGTGTCCAAAGCCGTAGTCGCAGAGATGCGGCCCTAAAAGCAAAAGGTGACTCCAAGTTTCCCTGGCCCGAGACCTGATTCGAAACTTGATTAACCAAACGGGGCTTTACGATCCTGGTGCTTGAACCTTTTTTTTTTTTTTTTTAATCTTTCTGGGAAATCACGGCCATCCATCCTTCCACAAGAGAAATAATAGTCTACACAATAAAATATCATCGCCTTCTACTCCAGCAAATACATACATACATACATACATATATTCTATCACATTATTGAATGTCGTGTGTCACTGATCTTAGAGCTCTCCAGGCAGCATGGTGTCCTCCGGAAGGTCACAAAATGCAATACCCTGAGAAACAGCAGACGACGTTATATTTGTTAGATGCCTACTACGATTATTATCATCAGAGATGCAGCGCAAATAACGTTGCATACCTCTCCAGTAAGATGAGCTACACATCTTTTCTCAGCAAGCAACTCAGCTTCAGTCTGCCACAAGTTGCAAGGTCAGATACACAAGGTAGATAACTCCAATAGATTTTAATTATTTGGCAGGTGTTTAAACTTTAAAATAAGCCATGACCTTTTTTATACGTTCCCCGAGGTAATCGTCAATAATTACTTCCTTAACTAGTTCATAATCACCATTTCCCTGATAAATAATAACAGGCTTGTCAGAGAGATTTCTCAGTGAAAAGCTAAGCAGTTTAAGAACTGAAGTTTGAAAACCAGTGACCTCTGATCTACATGGCAGGCTGAATACAATGTCCTCTGAGATGCCATAAGGATTGTCGTTGGTATAAACCTACGGATGCCATGTAAAAGTGAGACTTAAACTATATATCACCGAAGAAAAGAAAGAAAAAGCACAAACCAACCCAAAATATCTTGATGATATATAGGGAAATTTGACTCTTGACATCTTGATGTATGCCAGGAATGTTAGTGGGTACTTTCTCATAATAGAAGAAACCAATATCAAAGCATACTGGTATTTCATAAAATTTTGGAGCTCGAGAAATGTTCGCATCCAAGACATCCAGCTTGGGTTTATGGAAAACTTAGGCTCTTCGACCTAATAATGTACACCGCTACTCTGATTTCATATTTTTCCTTCTATGAACCTTTAATATTCCTCTGAGGATTATCTACATCTCACACTACCTGACATCTGACAGTAAGGTATGAACAAATTTCAAGATTTATATTCTTTAAAATGATGAAGTAACACAACAAGGGTATCTTGACAATTCTGAAGGATAGAGTGCTAAAAGTAAGAGTTTACTACTGCAAAAACAAAACAGATGGCAAGCGTAAAAACTAGTCTTTTCCTAACACAAGTTGTATTGGAGAAATCAATTTCAATGGAGTTGACTAGGCTGCAAATTTACCCCTGAAGAGAACCAATCCCCTGGGGGAGTGGGTGTGATAAGAGACCTTATGGCATCTACTATTGAAACGGCAGTTGAAGCAGCAGAAGATCTTCCCCATTTTTCGATAAGCACACCTCCTCGCTGCAAATCAAGCAACATGCTGTGACTAGTAAACTAAACAAATAATTCTAGAAATATTGCATTCATCTTTGCCTATTGATGTAAATATCAAACTATTGATAGTATGCCATCCTATGATTTTGAAGTCAGTGTTTACCTTCTGAACACTTTCAGTGAACTCTTCCTCTAACCACTTGGTATCGGTGATAACTTCCTTTGCAGGCTTGTCATTAATTTTAGCATTTAAAAAGTCAGGAACCTGCTAGAATAAAATTACATCTTTTAATTTCATAAAGCTGTTTTTTTTTCCTGTAAAAACCTTTCATTTTGATTTAATAAAATTTCAAAGTTCTCTACTGAAAAATTGCCAAAGTCAATTTACTACATAAAATAGTAAGAGAACCCTAGAATATGATGATTTAAATTTATCCCAACGGTTAAAGAGTATTCCTTGACCTGAGTGGTTGAGTGGTTTCCCCATATGGTCATGTTTGACACCTTATCATAAAATACACCTGCTTTGAGGGCTAGCTGCAGAAATTGAGGTAAACTTTTGATACCATTGCTGATGAATGTGCAGGAAAATAGAGACAGTTGCAACTTATAGCTAAAAAGCCAAAAACAGAGAATGTGAACAACTCTTTACCTGGCATTTGGCTCTATTTTCATCCAATCTTGTCAATGCATGGAAATTTTTTGCAGGTATGTTTGGCGCATTCTTTAAACAAATTAGTGCACTACATTGAAGATATTTAGTAGATTAGCAGCAACAATGTGCATAACACCAGATCAAGCACATATCAGTAAAAAGATAATTTATAATGAATAAAGCAAATGTCTTGTACTTTGTATTGCATGGGTTTCCGACGACTATCACTTTGACACTGCGGGATGCTACTGCATTTAGTGCTTTTCCCTGAAATTCATTTGATTGCAAGAACAAAATCAACCCTTTTATTCATATGAATTTGCATGAGTAAAATACTCATCAGAAGCAGCACCTGTTCAGCAAATATTTGCCCATTAATATCTAGCAAGCCAGCCCGCTCAATTCCAGGACCACGGGGCTTTGCCCCAATCAAAAGTGCCCATTCTGCATCTTGAAACAAGTCATAAGGATCTATGCCTATGCTTACCTCCCTCAATAGAGGATACAGAGAGTCCTCCAACTCCATGGCCACCCCTACATTTGTAAAGGCAAAGGGAAAATTGGAAAAAGAAAGAATGAGAGAAGAAATGTGATAGGATAACTAATGGCTTCTCAACAGAAATTGTACACGAAACTGGGCTATCTGTTTAACAAATTGCTGCAATCAAATAAATCTTGCCTTCAAGAGCTTGGAGTGATCTTTCAGATCCCAACAATTTCAGAGCAATGGGTTGATCTGGCCCAAAAACTTCACCAGATGCAAGCTGAAATCTCCAACAAACTCATTAGCATACTCTTAATCTTGGCAACAATATGCAAAGTAAAAGAGACAAATATAAGACAATCATATGAAACTTCATTACATGGTACTATATTGTTTTTCGTTGATTTTAGATTTACCTTTTATTAGCTATACATAGGCTATGCTAGAAAGTTAAGTTGGTGTGTAGAAATATCATTTGCACATAACAATAACATTCAAATTATTGGATATGTTACTGTTCCTCCAGAAACCATGACCATGATGAACTTGTCTTTCTCAAATTAATCGGCTACCTGCTTTACTGGTCTTATCCATAAGTTAAATTTAGCCTTCTAAGTATTTATCTTATTACCAAAGTTGTTAAAAGTGTTGGGCGCACCTAATTGCAAAGGGCTCTTCGAGCCTATACACAAAGCGACAAGCATAGGCACGCGTCCAAGCGAAATGAGATGCATATTTTTAAAATAAATAAAATAATTTATATAATAAAGATTTATAATATATAATAGAAAAAAGCTTTTAAAAAAATCAAGATAATAACATATTTAACCTATTAACTCAATGGAAAGCCACCTCTTTCTCAGTTAAAATTTGTAGTCCCTTAATATTTTTCTTCTTTTCTCAAATAATAGTATACTTTTGATGTTCTATTTTTTGTCTTCAAATTTTAACTTTTTTATAGGGTAAGAAAAATAATTATATGGAATGGTACATCATAAAATCAACATAATCTAATAAATATAATAGATTTAAAAAAATATTATAAATATCGCTTATGAAGAAAGATGCTCCTTTCTTATATCCCAAATTAGATTAAGAGTGTATGTTTTTTCACACGCCAAGATAAAGGTGCCTCGCTGAGGTATAAGAAGCATCTAACCTACCTTAAATGTGTCTTGCACCTTAGGCGCACCTTAGGATATAAGAAACAATTAACCCTTGTTGCCTTATACTTTGTGCCTTTAGGTGCATCTAAAGTGCACCTTTGACAACACTGCTTATCATTCCATTGAGGCTTTAATATTTTTTTCCTCTTCTGCTGTTAAAACCTTTACTTAAAGCAAAGCCCTACCTTAATAAGCCATGAATTTCATTCCACGTAATGATACATTTAAATTATTTTGCTTTCATTGAAACCTCTTAGATGCAACTATTAAGCATGGCTTGGCCCAGATCATAAAGGTCTAGCACATAGCTTGTAGTTGGAGTTATGGGTATGCTAACTATTAATTTATTGTTATACTGATGATTTTAGTTCTTAAGACAGTTGCATCCACAAATACAGAAGGAATTGATGTATGTTCTTCATCCTTTTGTCCAAATAAGTTTTATGCTTAAAGAAAGATACAGAGAACATAATACACTGTGAGCCATTTAGGTCAACATATAAAATTTCATGAATTATTACAGCAACCCACCTGAGTTTTATATGTAACACTAATAAAACTATCATAAACAGAGCCAACTCATTAAATGTAGAATACATATAACACATGTCCAACAAAAATAGTTTTACAAATGACACTGTCAAAGAAATAAGAAATTCTTTTTCTCCACATCCATTTGGCTGTTTTAAGCAACTAACAACAGTAACATATTAACCTTGCGTGTTGTTAGCTAATATATTTCCAATTCAATAAGTAAAATCAATGAAAATTGAGGCCATAGTGTAGGACAGATCAAAATAATATAGCTGATCTCATCAACAAAAAGATTTGCTTGTAACATATGATGAGAAGTAAGAAAGCCTAATGCATTGCATCACAACTCGACAATCTAGGCAACAGTAATGGTGGGGAGTAAAGTGTAGGAACTTCTTACTTTGAAAAGTAGATGATTAGATATCATCCCAGCCGCACCTGAAACTGCAATATTAATTAAACTTTTCCATGACTTTGTCTCCTCGTCCTATAGAACATCAGAAAATAAGTAACAAAACAAGAAGCAATATGATTGAAAAGGTAGATGCAACTCATAATTGCACTCTCTGTCTCATGAAAAGTTTGATCCTAGGGAACGAGGTATCTATCATTCACTGATAAACAACTAAATCAAGATCAATCATATTTATGAAAATTGTTACTTTATCTTGTGAAGGTCAAGTGTGCTTTATTCAAAATAGCTTATCTATCACTCAAGCCATTAAGGTCAAGTTGAGAAGCACAAGCAAACAATAAAAGCTAACCAGTTAACCTAAATTGGTCAGCGTGAGACCAACCTCAGGAATAAAGAAAAATCAAGCAAACTGAGAATGTTTCTTGGTGGATTCCAAAAGTATCTTCTTCAAGGTTTTCTATTTTTTATTGAAAGAAGTGCTTTTTTGCAACATTTAATGGGCAAAAAGAATCCAATGGAGACTCTTGCTTCCAGATAGGAAAGCGATCCAACTTTAATCAAGGGCTCTTTATGGCACCTCTCTAGGACACAAAAATAAGAGAGACTTTGCTCTCTTAGACTAAATCATATTTCATTTTGGCAATGTTGGTGGTAAATAGATGAAGGGAAAGAAAATAAATAAATGGAAGAGGAAGAGAAGAAAAGTTGCTGCATTCTGCCCTAATCAAATTGCTTTCTTAACTAACCGTTAAGCATGTCACTTCTCTTCTGGCCAATTTATGGCAGGCATATAGTATGAGAGCAAGTCAGTGCATTGAACAGGCACATATGGCATGCGCATGGCATGAGGTTGATGGCATGTGCAAGCTTAATGTAAGTAGATGCAAGTTTAGGTGCACTAGTCGTGCCTAGGCACAAGCACATGAAATAAGTCTCAGTTTTAGAACGCCAAGAAATGCCACATCATTCAAAGCTTGGAATTGCCAACACAAACTGAAAGGCTCAATTGTGCATTGCATGTGCAGCAGTTCACTTTGAGTGCAGGGCACAAGCCACAGAAAAGAGTGCATTGGAAAATGATACGGAACTTAATGGTAAAGGTGTGAGACTTTTGATGTTTTACTACATACAGAGACAAGTATTTGATAGAATTTGCTGTCCATTGTCAGAAAAGTATGTCACCCAAGGTAAAGGCTTGGTGAAACAGCCAAAACTTACATAGCATTATTTCTGTGAGAAGATAACCTCAAATCATCTTGACACATGGATAACCAATTCTAGGGTCCTGTATACGGTTTTGCCCACGTTTGCTTATTTTTCTCTTCTCAGATGATAGGCCAGAGATGTGATACCAAAAAAAGATAGGCTAAACCCTTTTTCATTCTCCTCCTCCTCCCTTGTCCTTATTTCAGTAATTTCAGCAAATAACATTGCTGCCCGACCTACTCCAGCAACCTTGATAAAAAGCATCATTATTCCTTCACGACTCTAGTAATTTAAATTAATTATATGACACATAGGTATTGTATCAGAAACTTAAACCAACGCTCGAATGGTATGTGCAACATCAAATCAGCAGCACATTTTCCATAATCCATAATTTAGTAAGCGATACTTAACAACTATTAGAACTTCCCATTATTCTTTTCAGACAAACCCAAAAGGTACAAACTTTACTCATCTGAGTGATAAGAAACACCAAATCCCCGTCATTTGAGCATTTATTGATACAAACAACAAGATAAACAGAAAGAAAAAGAAAATTACCTTCTTGAGGTCGTATGTGGTACAGAACACGCCGAAGCATTCCTTCCTGTTGGCGTCAGCCGGTGCGGCGGGGGCGACCGGGACCTGGACTTGGCTGCCAACCATCAACCAAAAATTATCAACCAAATGAGCGAGAAACACAGAAAGAAACGAACTTTGAGATGAAGGAAAGAGAAAAAAAAAAGAGTCTGACTTCGGTGCTACGGAGCAGAGGATTCCTGGAGTCTGGCGAGGAGGAGGCAAAACAGAGCACCGCCGATCCTTGTAAGCGTGCAGGGGGTTTACGAGCTTGGAAGAGAGATTAGAGGTGAGGATTTGGGCTCTCGTGTGGAATGGAGAGACCTCGGCTAGGGCCATGGAGAGGCCGGAGAGGAGGAACAGGTGAGGAAAAAGCTGAGCACTGGAAGAGAGGCGGAGAGAGGAAGAGCGGAAATATTAGGGGGATGGATTTTGTTTTTTAAAATATATTAGACTGGATCCCATGAAGACAAGTGGCACGATGGCGTGAGATGTAATTGATCCTGTAACGGTCGTTCGCGTAAAATTTATATGCGGAATTATTCCGCATGGAAAAATGTATAGGGACATTTCGTGTGCACGAGGGTAACGCGATCTGCGGGTGTCCGTACAAAAATACTATGCTTAGATGAATCCGCATAAATTAATATAACTTCAAAATAATTATTTATGCTGTAAGGGGCTTCATGGTAATTTTGTTGTTCGATCAATCCCACATGATTGCAGGCAAATAATGTTCTACCGGGGGCTTATTAAATTAATTTTCTTCATTTTTACTTCATAATCAATCCGTCCGATTCTTCTCCAACCCATAGCTAGGGTTGCCAACGGCTCCATCGGTCTCAGGTTTGTCCTTTACCTCTCTCCGGCGAAGATTCATAAGATATCTACGAATAATCCAACCACCGCCGGCTCCCAATCTCGTGGCTCTTCCTTCCTCCCTTACTCTTCTCCAAAAACTGGGTGTTTTTTGCCCCCAATTTGATCTACGATTTCATTTTCGTATTGTTTGCCCTTTCTGATTATTAATTATGCCTTTTCTCGGCCAAAATCCTTAAAAGAAACAAGAGGAAGAGGGTTTTTTTCTCTCTTCAACAAATCTCGTCGATCAGGCGTGGGAGGTCGGCAGTCTAGGTGGGGGAACCGGCGTCACGCATGGATTTAGGTCAACGCGGCGGAGGAGATCTGTTCTAAAGGCTTCCAACTCGTTTTCTTGATTGATTGCTGCCTTTTTTCTGGTATCGAATTTCTAATCATTCATCAGTTTCTCTTTTTTATTTTTTTTTTTTTTGGAGAGGAATTTCTGTTTCTGATGTTAGATAGCGATGATTTTGATGTTGAGATTTAAAGAATATGTTTTATAATTGCAGTCCTTAATGTTTTTGGATCGTGATATATCTATATTAGAATTTTCTTGTTTGTGTAAAAGAATTGGCTTCAAACAATATCAAATAGAGTGCCTTTGGAAGGGGGGAAGACGCTGCAAATAAACAAGGAATTTATTGTTTAATCAGATATTTATACTACGTTGTTTTTAAAAAGATTGTTTAATCAGATATTTATACTACGTTGTTTGTAAAAAGATTTGAGTCAAGGAGCTAGCTTTAGATAATATCACATGCACTTTTTAGAAGGGGGAAAACAATGAAGCGAGTAAATTATTGTGTGCATTAGCTAGTTTGGTGTCATAGGAAATGAGTACATAGAAAACTTTTTAGAAGGGGGAAAACAACGAAGCAAGTAATTTATTGCACGCATTAGCTAGTTTGGTGTCATAGGAAATGAGTATTTGTAGGCTTTCTGTCTATCATATAAAAGATCCTCACCGAGAAAAGTTGTTTTGTCTGTAGTTATTTGCCTATTTTTGATCACCTAGTGTCATTGCCCTATCCAAATACAACCAATTTTATGCAGAAAGCTGGATTATTTTTTTAACCTCCCAGGATGCAAACCTAATACTGCATTAGAACTCTTGAGATTTCATGTCCTCAGACATTTTAGATTGTTAAAGAATTTCTCTATGAAGTATCTGTCTTTAAAACAGGCTCAGATTTATTGCTGTTTGGGGAAAAAGCAATCCGATCTTCGTACCAGATAAAGTGCTAGCAATAGAGGTGGTCCTTTATCAGTGGTTGTTCCTTATTGGCATTCATCAATGCCACATACGTATAGCCAATCAGGCATCAGAAATATTTAAATAATTTAAATTTTCCTGCATTCTATTCATAATTTATTTTGATAATTGGAAGTTTATTGCATAAATCTTGCTATAGACACCTGCAACTGTAAATTTGTGGATTTAGAAAAACTGAAGTCTACATACTTATTAAATTAATGTATATCCATGAATGATATGTCAAATAGTTGTTGGGACTTGAAATATCTTGACACTAGAATAGTCCTTCAAATGGATAGTTCATGTAGGCTTGCAGTACCACCTACTCTTTTACAGTGCTTGCATAGACCATTGAGAATAACTTGCTATAAGAGATTACTAGATGGCATGGGTAGTCAGTAATGTTGATCTTTGTTATGACTTTAATTACGATTATATTAGTAACAGAGAGTACATTTCAACATTCTTATTTCTTGTTAAGCCTTCGTTTCTGTGAACCAGTTTATTTATATGTATGTACCGCTAGGTAATGACGGACTTGCCTGAGAGGGCTGTGGCTTCAGAATTTCCTGCAGGACAGTCAGCTGATTCTACTGATAGAGATACTGTAGCTGCTAAATCAGAACAAAAGCTAGTCACAATAAGCCTTTGAAGGCTTCTTTCTTGTCTAGTTTCTTTGCATCCACTTTGTCCATATTTGAAACACACCCTGAGTCCCATTCTGGTGAGAAGAAGGCAACCAAGTCAAGAAGCTATGGTTGGACAACAGTTGTGAAGAAAGTTGTGACTGGTGGTTCAATGAGGAGGCTCCAGGAGCATTTACTTGGGACAAGCAGGAGTGACCCTTTGAGCTCAACTAGTGAAATATGGCTTCTTGGCAGGTGCTATCAACTTTCACCTGAAGAGTCTTCTGGTGGTGCTGATAATGACAATGGGTTTGCTGCATTTTTAGAAGATTTTTCATCAAGAATTTGGATAACATACCGAAAAGGTTAGGTTTATTAAGAGAGTTATTTATTTTATTGGTCAGCTAACCAACTATATCCTCACATTCTCATTAGTCAGTGTTGAAGGCATGTTTTTAGCTCCCTACCCTATTTTTGTCCCTAAAAAAATGTCAATTTTACAATGTGAACAAGAATGGCGAAATGAAATAGCAAAACCCTTAAACTCATGGTTTTCCTTAGGTTTTGATGCCATTGGTGATTCAAAGTTAACTAGTGATGTCAGATGGGGTTGCATGATCAGAAGCAGTCAGATGCTTGTTGCACAGGTATCAAACTTTTTCTAAAACATATGACCACTATTCTTTCATCAAGCTGTTGGTTTGGGCTTTACAAGCTAGTAAAAATAAACTCCATACATCATGTCACAGGCATTACTTTTTCATCATTTGGGGAGATCTTGGAGGAAGCCTTCGCACAAGGTGAGCTGGATGTCATCTATTGATTCACAAAAATTCTTTTCTGCATGGAGAAAGAGAATGGCTTGCTTGTGTTCTAATATAGATGGTGAGGAAGCTCCTTAATTTGCAATATCTGTTGCTTATGATTGTATCCTGTTGATTATGCAGCCACATGATCAGAAGTATATTGAGATTTTACATCTTTTTGTTGATTCGGAGGCACATGCTTTTTCCGTACACAATTGCTTGAAGCTGGGAAGGGCTATGGCTTGGCTGCTGGATCATGGTTGGGTCCATATGCCATGTGTCGCACATGGGAAACACTCACTCGTGCTAAAAGAAATCAAGCTGACCTTGACAAAGAAAAAGAAAGCTTGCCCATGGTGGTATATGTTGTTTCAGGTGAGGAAGATGGAGAACGAGGTGGAGCTCCAGTTGTTTGCATTGATGTTGCTGCCAGACTCTGTTCCGATTTTAGCAAGGGCCAACTCACCTGGGCACCTATTCTTTTGCTGGTTCCTTTGGTCCTTGGACTAGAAAAAGTCAACCCCAGGTTCATCTGAAATAAGTCAGCTTTTGATATTCTCCCAAAGTAATTCAATAGAGTTGGAGATGTGCATTTTGTACATTATGTGCTTGCTATCTTGTGGTTCTCGATTCTTGTATGCTATATTGTCATTCTACTCAGGTTAAAATAGGAGTTAATACAGTTTATTTTTTTATCATTGGTTTTATATTTTGGCTTAAAATATAAACTTTGGTCCATGAAGAGAACCTTTTTATGTGTGTATGCTTGGAGTAATTGATGAAATGACTATTCTTGTATAATCATCTGATTTTTCTAGCAGGATTGGGTACATAATTAAGTTGCACTGGGGTTGCCTAGGCATGGTTAATCTATCACTTGCATTTCCATTTTGTCCTCTTGATATATTTTTGTATAGTGATCAACTTGCATAAACTGAGTCCCTTTTGGAAAATTAATGTCATGTGCAACTTATTTTGTGAAGCATGTGCCGCTGGAATATAAAATAAATAGTATGAAAGTGTTGCTTTCTTATCCTGACAAGATAAAATAATCAATCAGGCAGATTCAGTGTACGTTATCATCTGTAAAATAATCAAATGCACACTTTCAAATTTACAGATTACCTCCTTGCCATGCATAATACAATGACAACAGTATTTCATTCTGATATAGGAGTTACATATGATAGAACTATGCTAGTTAATATTTCATGTTGTTTACAATCAGAAAACCTTATGTTCTTATGAAAACATTTGTTTAGAAAAAGAAAATCATGGGGTATTTGCCTGTGATGGTTAGCTTGTCTATATATGTTAGTCTGAGGGTCAAACCCACACTTCCCTTTTAATCTTATAAACCTAATGAATCCCAAGGCTTTGCTGCAGTTTGTTTATGACCTAGGACATAACAACAGAGAGTCACTTGATAATGTGTTTTAGGACTTTCTTATCGGCATGGTATCTTTGGTTTTGACATGATGTATCATGGAAATTATGCATGGACATGAATGTGCACTTGCATGTGTTTGCACGCTTGCGTGCGCGTGCGTGTGTAGATATAGAGGGGGAGAGAGAGAGAGAGAGATTATGGAATTTCTGGAGGTTTGGATCATCAGTAAGTGGACTGATGCAGTTAAAACAGAACACGAACAAGTTAAACAAATAAAAGAAAAATCTATACTAGCAATTTCACTTTAACTTTTTTTAATGAAAATATTACATTTTAAATGTGGAAGCAGTTGGAGTTCAAGATGATATGTCAATGTTAAATATGCTAGTGTATTATGATAAAATGGGGTCCATTTCTACTTTGACCATATGCTCTTTCTTTCAAGGTCTACATATGATAAACCAAATAGATGATGCCTTCTTGTTTTACTTCTTAATGCTAGCACTTGTAAAAATGGTGTATCAAATATAGAAATTATTGCAGCTTTAATCTTTAGGTATCCTACTATCTTTAGTATTTATTATGCCATATTTTTTTCAGGTATATTCCATTGCTATGGGAAACATTCACATTTCCACAAAGCCTAGGCATTTTGGGTGGGAAACCAGGGGCCTCAACTTATATTGTCGGTGTACAGGATGACAAGGCATTGTACTTGGATCCTCATGAAGTCCAAATGGTATAATATTTTATCCTGAAATATTATCAATTTAAGCAGTTGGACTTGTCATTACATGTTTGATCATATTTTTGTATTTGATTGACCAGTAGCTTCGTTCTGTGAGTGTCCAACATAATATATTCTCATTCTAGATAACAGGTGGATTATTTATGTTATGGCCAGGTTGATTTTGTGTTATTGATTTATAGATGTAATATTTGTCACCTCTTAATTCAGAAGATTAAAGCCTGGCTATAATGTTTTTTTAATCGTCAGTTAATAACTGTGGTATTGTTTCCTGTCATTTTCAGTATTGCTTCCGCAGCCCTTCCTCTTTTTTTTTTTTTTTTTTTGGTACAAACGGGCAATCACATTAACCTCGTGCGAGTCAGCCCAGTAATATCAGAGTACAAAATTTGCTTCAGAGCTGAAGGACAAGGGTCATCCTGATTCCACGTCCAGACTCTACGTGATGGGCCACAGCCGCCGCTACCTAGTCAGCTGCTGCGTTAGCTTTTCGGTAGATATGACGGATGTGGATACTGTCAGAACTACGCAGAGTAGCCCGAATGTCCTCAATAAGAGGATTAGTAGGAATAGGGTTGCAATCATCTACTGAAGCCATCGGATAATAGAAAGAGAATCCCCTTCAATAAAAAGGCTGTGAGCATGAAGTCTACGAACAACATGAGATATACCAGCCCAGACAACATAAAGCTCCGCCATGGGGACAGAAGTATCTAGGGAACCAAAACCGCGCCGACAGCATAGCTCCCTCAGTCCCTCGAATAATGAAGGTTGATCCAGCAAGTCTTCCCGTACACTCATCAAAGTTGATTTTGACACCCTGGAGGAGGGGCTCCCAAGAGATGTAAACCGTACGACGGTTCGCTACCGAAGCAGGAGGGGATCCCCAGAGGCCAGGGTTGCAAAAATCAGAACCATTGAGGAGAAGTGCACTTTCAGCTACCATAGATCTGATCTTCCGATCTAATCTTTGATCAGAGATCGTGTCATCAGTAAAAATAAGCTGGTTTCTCGACAGCTAAATCTGATAAGCAGTGATAGCCCAGAGAGTACTCCGCTGACGTGTAGTTCCCTTAAGATCCTTAAGAAAGGGGAACACGATGAACCAGAACCATCCACTCTACAAATATACCCCATCTCAGCCAAATCGACCTCCATCTGAGACAACTAAAGAGAGCATGGTCAGTGGTCTCCTCCTCCCCACAAAGCGGGCAAATCTCCTCAATTGGAAGGCCCCTCCTTGAAAGCAATGAGCATGAAGGAAGGCAATTCCACAAGATCTTCCAGATAAATAACTTCACCCTGGGATGAATGGGAGCTTCCATATCCAAGCAGCATCCCTCAATAGCTTGGGCTGGGGTCTATACTCCACAATAAGGTCCTTGATGGGAGCCTTAGATAGACAAGATCGCGCCATAACATCGTATCGGTGTGTGGCCAGGGATAAGAGGAATAGACAAAATCTGCCGAGAAAGCTCATCCCCAAATAACCTGGTCACCGACGAGAGATCCCAAGAGGAGAGATCCTGAGTAATGAGCTCCCGAACCCGCATACCGGCGGGACATCCATACTAATAAATGATGGCCACAAGAGAGGGGAAGGTCTGAAATCCAAGTATCCTGAACAGCATCAGCCAAAGAACCATCACGATTATCCAAGAAACATTGTTCAGGATAGTCGGCACATAACGACAAACCTCCTTCCAGAAGAAAGAACATCACGAGTAGGAAGAGGGTCCATAGAAAGAGACCAAGCACCATACCTAGCTCTCATGAATGAAGTCCAAAGGCAGTGAGGATCGAGAATAAACCTTGAAGCATGCCTGGCCATCAAGGCCTCTCTTCTCACTAGCAAAGACTGAATACCAAGGCTGCCTTCATGCAGTGGCATACAGATCGGATCCCAAGCCAGAAGATGCATGCCGTGACCATCCTGCATAGAAGCCCACAGAAAGTCCCTAAAATAACGCTTAATCGACAAGTAATAGGGACCGCTGCATTAGAAAGAATGTAGAGAGGGAAGGACGAGAGGACCGAACGAATAAGAGTAACCCTCACCATCATGGATAACCCGGTCACCTACCATCCATCCAACCGATCACGAATACGTCACTCGAGATTAGCGTAATCACTAGTAATCACTAATACGAGGACGTCTTTCCAAAAGAGGGATCCCCAAGTAAGATATCCTCTCTTTTCTACTCGAGTTCTCTTGTTCCTGTCCTTTGTTCTAGAACCATCTTGCTTTATGCATCTATTGCTTGCCTTTTCTCCTGCTATTATCTTAGGTAGATCAGTTTGATCCGAATTCATAGATTTAAAAACAGCACATTATCCATTATAGGAACTCAATGCAGTTAATGGAGTGATTAATTTCAAATATATCTTCATAATTTGCTTTTGTGCTTTTGGATTGAGAAACGTGTTTGCCATTTTTTTAATATTCAGGCAACTGAAATTTGCCACTTGCCATGGTCATGTTCCTTTCAATATGCACTTTTGCATATTCCATGACATCTTCCAAATTGGCATTTATACTGCATCCATAATATTATGCAATTTTGGCATTGTGTGACACTTTCATTGCTTTCGCAATCGCTTGTTTTATGATCTTTTTGTTTTCTTTTATGCATCAGCAGCTAAATATGCTTTTGTTGAAAGTATCCTGAGGGCAATTTTCTATTGGTATCTATGCAACAGGTAGTTGATATTAAAGGGGATGATTTGGATGCTGATACTTCCTCGTATCACTGCAGGTATCTTGCATCCTCTTAATATATTCAATTTGCTGCCATGTTTTAGTAACCTTTCATTCTCATCCTCTGGTTTCCTTTCCCGAATAACTTTTTTAAATCCTTGTTTATTTATTTATTTTGGCTTCAGTACTGTCCGAAATTTGCGACTTGACCAGATAGACCCGTCTTTGGCCATTGGGTTCTATTGCCGAGAAAAGGTAAGCCAATCCTACTTAATTTGCATTATGATTGATAGTTTAAAGACTTCCTTCTGCCTGAGGCTTGTATTAACATGGTTTTTTTCAATCAACCGTTGCAGTTGATTTTGAAGATTCTGTGCCCGTGCTTCTGAGCTAGGAGACAAATCCAATGGAGCACCCCTATTTACTGTTGCTCAGACTATTCAGTCTGCGAAACCAATTCACCAGCAGGATTCTTTGGTGGATGGTTTAGATGGTGCTGGCAACAGTGGGTTGGATGATACCTTTGCTGTGGATAACTTCAGTGATTGTGGCGCACATACAGGTGACGATGAGTGGCAAATCTTATGAAAGTTACATGTGTGCAGCTGTGTCCAGGTTAGCGTTAGCTGGAAATTGAAGTTGGACGGCTGTTTCTGCTTGCTCTGTTGACAAAGAGCAGCCTCGCAAGCCAAGTGATATTCTGGATTCCTTTTCATTCTCCTTCATTTATTCATTGAATTGTAGCAGTACTGGTATTGTACATGCATAAAAGGAAGATGACACTCACGATCTAGGGGACCAACTGATAAAACAATCTATTGTGTGGGATTGCAAATATCTGTCGCTTCCTAGTTCATGTTTTACTGCACTCAAGATATTTATTGGAAATAGATTTTTCAGCTCTAATTTATGGAATATCCTGATTGGGGACTTCTGGATGTCATTTTCAGTAATAATTTGGCAATCTTCTGATTGACCCTTGTCGATTTCATGGTTGCTGGCAGAAAATTGCAATGTCTTTCTGTCTGTCAATTTTTTACTACAAGAAGCTAAAATTTCAATCCATGTTCTGCTGGGCTTTTAGAAACAGCCACTGATGCTTATGTTCGGGCACCAGATTCAAAAATTTGAATCTGAAATATATTCTGTGGTCTTTAACTCATAAATCTGTGGGACAAGCTTTAAGGGGCAAAAAAAATGTAGATGGGTTCTCTATCCTGTGCTCGGTTCTAAACATAACCTTTGTTGAGTTGAGCCAACTTACAGGTCTTCCCTTCTTTTTTCTTCTTTTTTTTCATCTTCCTCAACTTCCAACTTTCTCATAAATAAAATATATTTTCTAAAATAATTAAATGATACCGCTCGTTGGATAGAATTGGATTAACAATGATCTCAGCAAATAACTACATTTTTGCCCATCATTATTTAATGACAAATTGTCATAATCATCCTTTTTCCGCTTAGGGTTTTTGTTTTTATGGTATAATATTAAATAACCAGTATTCATAAGATAACATTTTTTAATTCATTGTTGAAAACATAATCTAACAATATGCCTACGTAGCTTGATAAATAACTAAAGACTATTCAATACCTAGCACAATCACTTTAGGGTTGTACATCAATCAAGGGTTTTGCGCCAAGTAAAAGCCCACAACCACACTTCTTCTGGTAACGGTCGCCCAAATTAATCATTTTTCTAGTCACCCACCATGTAACAAAGACAAATATTCAGACTACTCACACCAGAGAGGCTAAATCGAGCAAATTTGACTCAACCAGGCACAGGATAAGGATGCTCTTTTTTTTGTCATGGAACATAAAAATTAAATGAAATTTTAAGTGTACAACAATAAAAAAACAACAGATGCAGCAATTGATGGTCAGCTCATTTTACAAAAACAACAGGGGATCCCCTTTCTCCCACAAAAACAAAATCTTAACGGTCAACCGCCTGAAAATGTTAGTAAATAATTTGCAGAACATGCTCTTGATGCTGCCGGTGACCTGAATTTGAAGGGGAAAAAAAAAAAAAAGGAAAACCTTAGATCTAGCAGGACTCCCTCATTTCTGTGTAAACGGTAGTGAGAATCAAGTCAAGTTCCAAATATATGTCTGTGGACAGGAGCATCGAAATTCTGGGCAACCTCCATCCACCGCTTCTCTAGTATCAAAACAGAATTTTCTGACAGGTGACCAACAAACAAAACAGGGTCTCTAAATGCAAAAAAATCAAAATTCTTTTTCTTATTTGGTTTGGATTCTTGATCGAAATTCTTTCGTTTCCGCTTTGGTCTTGTAATTTTGCTAGAATCATACTTCTCCAATGGTAGATTTGAAGCATTTTGATATTCATCATCATTCTTATCGATTGGCATCCCAAAGTCAATCAAGCACATCGCCCTGCATGTATGTTAAGGACCAAATAGTGGTGAGCAAATGATAGCTAATAATGGATCAAATTTGCAATGGCTCAGACCGTGATCTTGTAAAATACTAATGATTCTTACTGGACAGAGAATAGTATCATTTCATAGAGGAAATAGTGCAATGAACATATTCATGCAATCAGGAATCAACTGGTGTCCGGATTTTCACATGGGGCACAATATTTGCAACGATCAGCTGCCAATTTGTTTTGTTGTTGCCGAATTACCATAGAAGCAGCAAAGTTCTTTACAAATTCTAAGTTTACATTATGTGACAGAATTAGCACATCAGAAAATTCTCCTGATTCAAGTTCAGACTTATTTCCTAATTTATGCTGGTTCACTTGGCTAGAATGCAACTAAAGGATTTTTACAAGAAGATTCAACTCAACTCATCTAAGCCTTTTCTCAACTACATGGGGTCAGCAACATGAATATGCTTCCTCCACTTTGCTCTTTTCAGGATCAAGTCGATACTCAAATTACAAATAGTTATCTTTTTTAATTATTTCTATCCATGTTAATATAAGTCTACTTCTACCTCTATTATTACTATGAATTGTTAAAAACCACTCTTTCTAACTAGAGCATCTAAAAGCGAACTGGAGCCTTAAAGCAACCCACCTATCTAAGCTCTGGTCCATGCTTTAATATTAGCGCCCCGAGTGCCTGCGTCTGTGATCTCCGGCGAACCTCGCCATCCTCCGTGATCCAACCTCACCGGATTATAGCTGACACTGTTCCCCCCACTCCTTTGTCTGCAGATGAAGCTAAGGTGGGACAGATGCCTTTGAGAAGGACAGCGAAACCCCGCTTCACCTAGGTAACCCCCTCCCCTCCGCCGGCTGTGGTGGTGGAGCTAGAGTATTGCTTCCTCGAGATAGTCCAAGTACCATCAGAGGTACTGGAGGAGGAAGTCAAAAGTTGGGAGAAGGCTATTCTTACGAGGGCCTTTCACCGTTGGATGCCTCTAGACACAATCATCCACGGGTTTCGACGGGCTGGTATCTCCGGAGAAGTCGAAGTTGTATGCTTGGCTCATCGATGCTACATCTTCCGCTTCTCTGATACTAAAGCTAAGGAAATGGTCATGGGGAGGCCGTGGGTTGCCAGCGGCCAACCGATTGCCACCGAAGACTGGACAACATAGTTATTCCCGACGGCGGACGCTGTGGCTACTGCTCTCCTCTGGGTTCGACCGCCCAACTTGCCAATGGAATTCTGGACTGGCGATATCCTGAGCTCAATCCTTTCGCCGGCTGCCACTTTGTCTTCCCCGACACCTCAACCAGGGAGAAGAACAGCAGTGGCTTTGCTCGGGCGTGTGTGAGAATTGATCTCTGAAAACCTCTACGACCGGGAGTCCGAGTGGGGAATCCCTTCTAGCAGTAATTCGCTTATAAACATCTTGAGGGGATTTGCTCCAGCCGCGATCACTGCATCTCTCAGGCCCCTGCTCGCCTCCGCCAGCATCAAAATCCTCTTCGGTTGCTTCCAATTTTGGACCCTGGATGGCTGCTCTTCGTCAGCGGAGAACCTCCCTTACCCATCCTCCGAAACCGAAGAGGAAACCCCATTCTGCTGCCAATCCCACTGCCTCTGCTTCTCGAGCAGTCCCAACGGATGGTTGGCAACAACCAGTGAAACTAGCGCGCCGACGAACCCACACCTGCTCAGCCAGTGGACTCCCCTGTTGTTGATTCGCTTCAGAAGACTGATGGAAAGAAGTCGGGTCATCAAGGTGATGGAGTCATGCTGGTTGGAGGTCAGCATGCCGATTTGCCTGAAATCGAGCCACTCCCTGAGTCTGAAACTCAACCAGAGGTTTGTGTCTCTCAGCCACATCTGATTACTAAGCTGACTATTGAGAACCCCTTTGCCCTTCTTGGAACCGATAAATGGGCTGGAAGGCCCACTGTCCGAAAGGATGCTCATCTGAGTCCATCAAAGCAGGCCAGGCCCGCGGAACCACAAACTCAACGAGTTGTTTCCAAAACTGACAAAAGAAAAGGAAAAGTCTTATCGTCTGGTTCAAACATCAAACTGGACAAAATTACTTTTTCAGTATCTTCGGACTCAACTCGGGGCCCTGCAGCTTTGGCTGGTACGAGTGGTTAGCCTTTCTGCAGTCAGGGTGTGGTCCAGACTGGGGAGAAGGTTGTGCTTTCCCAGCCAACCAAAATGGAGGGACGAAGTTACGAGTCCATAGTCTCTTGCCTTAAGGATGCAATCCAGGATCAGGGTAAGGATACCCAGATCTTAGCTGCGTCCCCCTGGCCATTAAAGACTGAAGTTCTAATGGAGAATACCCTAGTGACGAACTCTATCACACAGCCGATTGAGGGTGGTACCTTGGCTTTGGGGTGCCCTTCTGATAATGATATGCTGGAGGACCATGATGGGTCCCAGCCTACCCCAAATGGAAAATGAAGATTCTAATTTGGAATGTTAGAGGAGCCTACAAACCTTTGTTTCGCTCCTTTTTTGGGAGATTGATGTAGGTACACAATTTTGATATATATGTTCTTTTGAAAATCCGATTGTCGGGTGATAGCCTGGCCCAAGTCAGGAGACAGCTTTCCAGATCCTGGTACTCTTATGTAGTGGAGTCTATGGGCCTGTCAGGAGGCATTTTGGCTATATAGCGGAACACCTCCTTTAGGGTGGATGCCTTTCATCAGTGCAACCAGCAAGTTGCTCTCGCCATCTCAGAGGAGACGTCTGACACCTGGCTTCTCTCGGGTGTATATGCTAAGACTGATTTTCGAAAGAGGCATGTTCTTTGGTCTGAGATCTCTCTTCTTGCTCAGGGATTTTCAACTATCATTGCTGGTGATTTTAACTGCATTATTGGGGCCAATAAAAAGAAAAAAGGTCGACAGTTTGTAGGCTTAGCGGACATTACTGAGTCCATGTCCTTTATTTCCTTTGCTAGGTTGCTGGATTTGGGGTTCTCGGGTCCCCAATTCACCTAGTGTAATAATCGCCAGGGTTCTGCCCGTGTCTGGGAGAGACTGAACAGAGCTATGGCCACAGCCCAATGGCTTCAAAAGTATCCCTCTGCCGCTGTTACTCACCTGCCTAGGATTGCCTCGGATCACTATTCTATTTTGATATCCACTGAGGCTGATTCTCAGTATTGAAGACAGTTTCGATTTGAGCAGCTCTGGACCTCTTCGGTTGGGACCCTCATCTCCCAAGTTTGGCGTACACCCGTCAAAGGCAGTGCTACTTATAGGTTATTCCAAGCATCTTGAGCTCGCAAAGCACAGGCTATCTAGATGGAATAGCTTAGAGGTTGGGGACTTAGTGAGAAAAATTGAGTTAGTGGAAGCTAACATTACCACTCTTCGACCAAAAAGGGTCAGGAAGGTTGTCTCCCTAATTCCAACCTCACGTCTTTCCGAGAGAAGCTAGCACTTCATCACTCTCTTCTTCAGCAGCAGATCTTTCGGAAACAGAGGTGCGGATACAGTGGGATCCGTGATGAGAATCATAATACCAAATTTTTTCACCATGCCACCCTGAAGCGTCGCGCAGCTAACAGAATTTAGCGGCTTGCAGATGATGAGGGCTATTATCAGGAGGATATCCACGTTATCCAAGATCAACTATTTCACTTCTTTCAGTCCAGATAGACTGATCTCACTGGTGAGGGAGTTTCGGTTTGACAGGTCCCGATCTCAAAGAAGATTTCTGCATATGAGAATAACCTTCTTATTAGGCCGATCACTATGAAAGAAATTCGACAGGCATATGAGAATAACCTTCTTTTATGCGTGCTAGATATGGTGACTGGACGCCTTCTATGGGTATTCAGCCTTCCCGTGGTCATTCTTTCTACTGGAAGGAGGTTTTGTCAACGTGCACCGACTATCCTAAATAACATCTCGTGGATGATTCGAGATGGATCCCCGATTGATGTTGTCCAGGATATATGAATTGTTGATCTCCCTCTTTCATGATGACCTACTTTCATCAGCACTGATATTCCTAACAGTATGAGGGTTCTGATCTCTCAGGATTTCTCTTAATGGCACTCCTACAGTGACCCGTTTATTTGGTGAGCAGCTTTCTCGCCGAATTCTCTCTATTCCGCTCATTCCGGAGCACACATCTGACACCAGATTATGGCGAAGATCTTGTCTATCTAGGGCTCCTACCATGGACCTTATGAAGGTTTTATAGGCCGCAGCCGCAGTGTACAATGGATGCTATATGGATTTGAAAGCTTTCCATCCATCTCAGGGTTCAACTTTTTATATGGAAGCTTGCGTGGGACTGTCTGCCCACCTGTTCTCTGCTCTCTGGGAGGGGTATGCCCATTCTGGCTACAACAAGAGGCGGAGACTACAGATCATGCCATTTTCATTTACCTCAGAGCGAGACAGATTTGGCAGATGATTGATTACTAATTTAAAGAGGATGATACGTGTCCTTGGCGATCCCTTTTCCTAAGTGATCTCCGAAGGGATAACCAGCAAAAGGTCGCCCTGTGGGCTGCTACTGCCAATCAGATATAGCTATCGCGAAATCAACTCATTTTTATTGATGATATTATCTCCTCCCATGGGATAGTGCGGAATGTCATATCCTCATCGTTTGAATTCGCACTCCATCGCTATGCTTCTGATTCTGATAGCTCTAACCACTGGGGACCAGCATATGGTTTTCATCACTTGGAAGCCCCCCAGGGTTTGTCAAAATCAATTTCGATGGGAGTGTTCAGGGAAGACTAGCTGGTTCTGCATTCGTTACCCGAGGGATTGATGGAGTTTTATTGACGGCGGGAGGGCTTAGTTTCCTAGACTTCTTTGTCCCTTTGGCTGAGCTTTATGCAGCTTGGGCTGGCGTTTCCTACGCTACTCGGATCCTTCATGCACATAGCCTTCTCATCGAGGGGACTCTTTTACTGTCATCCGATGGCTACGGAAGAAGTGTTGCAATCAACTCCCTACCAACCCTCTGCTCCATGACATCTAGAGTACCCTTCGGGATATCCATAGAGTCCAGATCCGTCATGTTTATCGGAAAGCCAATTCCGCTGCGGATTGGATGGCGGCCTCAGTGGCCCATCATTCTAGCTTTTGGACCTGGAACCAGAGAGACCCATGTCTTTTTGTTTTTAAACAAACACTGCTTTCTGATCTATCTGGATTGACTCGCACTAGACTAGTGTGATCACCCGCTTGTACCAAAAAAAAAACTAAAACAACTAAAATATAAAAAGGATTTTTAGATTTTTATATTGTAAAAATTTAGGATTTTTATAAGAAGATCTTAGACATTATTTATACTACAATATAAAAAGGAGCCGGGCCACACGATGCCCACCACCTAAGCCTGGGGACATTCACTTTTAGCCCCTTCCAAAAAATAGCGTCTAATCTCTAAAACTTGAGAAAAAGGCAGTTGATAAATTAATAAATCCAAACAAAACAGAAAAGAAACAATGTAGAGGTCTGACAGCTATATGTGACTTGGCAATCCCTATTTTCTGGAGATCCTAAATTGCAGCAACGAAAACAAATCTCCTTTCTAGTCCACTAAATAGTGAGAAAGTTTGATTACTGGTACTTAAAACAAAGAAAATCAAAAAATCTTAACAATGTATTGTCATTTTGACATCAAGACTCTTATCCTACCTTCAGCATTCAAGCATATCTCATCCCATGGGAGTTACCATAACTCCTAGTCATGTCAAAACCAACAGAAGACTTGGAAAATAAAGAAGATAAGTTCGCTGATTAGTTCAGTTCAGCATCTAGCATGCTGCAGCAAGAGACTGAAGGGCTTTTTAGAAAGCTAGAGATGGTGAGCGAGTAAGATTGATTTCCCAAGAGGCATGAGAATTTGGAGACGTTTGTTGTCTGGAAAGTTGTGGAACTGAGGAGGACGGTGATGCAGATAACCTCCTAACCTTTGTTTTTTCTATCTTCCTTTGTTCTGCTCCCTTTCTGCCCTTTTAGGGAGTCAAGCCTTTCAACTACTTTTCCAGTCTTTCAACTACCTTGATGAAAAGAGTGGTTAGGCTTTGCTTTACTTCTCTCTCAAGGCAAAGAAAAGGAAGACCAGTCCTTTTTCCTAACCCTCAGGAGCTAAGAGTCCAGACCAAGCAGTTGAAGATTGAGTGTTTCAAATCTGTCCAAACCCCAAATGTATGTACCATGGCACCAACCCAAAGCTCCAAGCAGAAGTAACAAAAATGATCCTTTGGAATGCCTAAATTTGAGCAAACAAAAGTAACATGAAAGATTATTTGGAATACCAAAGTTGATGGCATGCCAGAGTGTGCCAAGGTGAGAACTAGCTTGGCTTCTGCCAGTTGGAGATATCATGATGCACAGTGTATGACACCAAACCAAATCACTTTCATGGGAAAGGTAATATGAATACATACATTACAAAACTTAGTGAAGGCAGAATATTGCAGAGATTTCTCATGAAATTATGTAGTTCAATAGTCTTATCAAACACAATAAAATATGATCACTGAGGAACCTAGAGGAAATGTGTAAAAATAAATCTCAAGGCAATTAAAACAAATGCATGCATGCAAGAATAACTAAGGCAGGTCATACCTGGCACTGTATACAATAACCGAAGTTGAGCACGAGGAAGACGGAAAGGAAAGCCCAACAACTTCCCCAGGAAATTCTTGAAATCTTCTAGGAAGATGATAAGTATGATGCCTTGACCATTCACCTAACTGTTTTGCTTCCACATCAAACACATATACCTGGTTAGAAGACGTTGTTATGACAAGAACATTGCTGTTCCTAGGAGGAAAACCACCAGCAGTAACGGAAGCATCATTCAACCTGGATATGAACCAGTGTTGCCTGCAAACAAAATTTGAACCCCATTTCGATCAACCTAGAAAGTCTTTAAAATGTACAGAAGATTAAAATGCAAACTGGTAATCAATTTGTTTAACATAACTACGATATTTACCACATGAAAACCTAAATGCACTAATTAGAGAAAGAATAAACGTATCTATCAGACAAGCATGCACGCAGCAAGAATGAGGCAAATTAAGCAAGTATGATTTCTCACCCATCCAACGACTGTAGAAGACCAATAAAAATATATTACAGAATCAAGTGATATTAATAGAAAGCCTACAATGGTTTTGCCTCTGGTGCGTTCATTCACAATTGCTTTAACGATAATATCTTTTCCAAAAATCAAAGTAACTAATTAACAATGCACGTAACTTCAATCATATATTTTTTTAAGAAAAATTATATAGGGCACAAAATAGTTTCCAAGGATCAACCATAAAAACATTGCTCCAACCTATATATCTCCAGATTAAATATATAAATGTCCCCGAAACAATTGATTGCGGCTAACCACTGCCCATCTGAACTTGTAAACATTCTTGTTATGGGAGGTTCACTGGATGGAAAATTCATATCCTCCACCTTTCGTTGGGGGACAAAAGTGTGCACCAGCCCTGATTTTTTCACATCCACTACCTGTTATCCAAAGAAAAGGAAACACGATTAAAAACCTATAAGAATCAGTATATCATAAATGAAATGAACATTACTATTAACAAGTGCACCATGCTAACAGTGCATCAAAAGTGTAGCTGGCCAACCTGAGCCCATGCACAAATCAAGCTCATTAAAACTCTTGTTAGGCCATTAAAAAGCATAAAAATTTAGACGAACTTGGAAAGACTCAAAAAATGTCATGGAATGTACTGCAATATCTGGCTGCCAATGCTACAGCTAAGTATATTCATGATAGACTATTAGGCTTATGACAAAGTCCAAGGAACTTACGTATATTTTTCTATCATGGCCAGCTATCATCAGGCGTGTGGCATCAACACTGAAAACCATACAGTGTGCATATGGCAATCCCTTAGGTAGCTGTGATTTGTCAATAGACCACCTGTTTTTTCCACCTTTATGCCTCTTTAATTCAAAGAGGCAGGGTTTTACATGATCAGAGTATGCAAAAAGCATTCCAGTGCTGGATATGGTGCTACAGATGATTTTCCGGGATCCCTTGCTTTTAAGGCGAGCCAGAAGTTGTGTTGTTGTACTTCTTCCAAAAGACACGCTCGGAGCCACCGTGCCATCTAATTTGACAAGAAAAATATCTAACCAGACAGAGGATTGAACAAGTAACACTGAGGCACCTTCTAGAACGGTATCATGCACCAACTTCACTGATGGTCGCTGAGGTGCAGGGCAGATATCATGAGGTGAGAATTGGGTGAACTCTTTGGCAGAGTAAGCAAAGAGCTTTGTGTCATCACCTGCAGAAATAAGCATGGGGACACCTAAATGTGCCCATTTGTGGTAACTAAAAGCAATAGGCTTCTCCCAGCTGCGAACCCTAGGCACCTTCTCGTCAGGTAATGCATCTGTCAAAGAAAAAGGTGATGGACAAGTTCAAAGGATAAAAACATAAGTACATAAACAACTTGAGGCAAAGATCTAGTGAGACTGAAATTTAACTAATAGTTCATCTAGACCAACCTTCACTGCAAATAGGCACTGCCATTGTCAAGGCTCTGACATCATGAGTATGAGCTCTTAGATACCCAACATATATCCATTTCGTTATTTGTTCATTAGGAGTCTCATCATTCCCAGAACCAAGTGTTTCATAAGAGAGTTTGTAGAGAATAACCTGGACATCATTAAGAGTTATTAAAACAATCAAACAAGAAACAACTACATTTGAGAATATTGATTTGGTTACATAAGCTCAATTATATGGATGGTAAGGTCAACTGCCATTCCAACCACTTGGTCCTCTAAATATCTTGGAAGAGGCACCTCTAATCAAAGTCACCTTGACCAGGTTACAGCACCAATTAATCAAAGGCTAAATTTAGGTTGAGAATTGAAATTGGAAGGTATTAGAATTTGATAAATCAAACTTAGACCTATGTAACCAATCTCATATTGAAGGTTAAGATACATTATTAAAATTATCCTAGTCAGTCTACCTAATTTTGCACAAAGCTGGCCACTTGCTAGATTTTTATTACCCTTTCACAATTGCATCTTTAACATAAACAATATATGTGAATCATTGATATAAGCTAAATGATGAGGTAATTATTGAATTTAACCAACAAAAGGCAAAGCTTACACACAAATTTCGGATTACAAACATGTTCATGTGCTTTAATAACTTATCTCAAAGATATTCTGTTTATTGATATGAAATTCTATGTAAAGTGTATGTCTAATTGCCCTCATAAATTGAATATCCTAAACAAGTGAAGTATAGGTGACACATGTATGCATCTAATATACCTATAAACGTTTACACATACAAAATTTTTGGTAGGTAGCACGCCAGGTTAAACTCATGTAAAGGAATGAGGGGAAACAGTGTAACATAAACAACATAGAACAGCAAGAAACAGTTCACAGGAAGATATCACCTAGGTCTGCTTCTATGGGCAACTGCACCATTGATAGCATTATTTAGAAATTACAGAAGCAAAATACAATTGCAACGAACTGAGGGAAGACAGCTAACATAAGCATTAGATATGCCATAGACTGCTGTGTATAACAGACTCATACCATAGATGAGTACATTATATATTTACAAACTGCAGCTGTTCAGGGTCATATATCATTCAGAATTGAACACACTGGCACCTCTATAAAGGGAATCATTAGTCAGTACCTTGGTTTTTTTTTCCCTTTAGTTTTCAAGACATGCAATGATTACACAAAGCAACCTACCATGTCAATCCAATCAGTCTATTTTTATTGGAGATGCCTATGAGCATATTTATCTATCCTCATCTTAAGAGTTACAAGATAGTGAAGTTTATCATTCTAAGGTTCCTGTCACCTGTATAACTGAATCGGATTGATTTTACTTCTAATAAATCAATATTAAATAAACTCCACTAAATTTTATCCATTTCTCAACTCTTCAAACATCAAAACAATCTTCTTATTAGTTAGTGACAATATTATAACCAAATAATATACTGTGCCACCTATTCCTAAATTTTAGGGTGGTGAATTGGCTGGACTAGTTCTAGCATGCATTTAATACCAAATTTTTAATGTAGACCAGTGTCCAACACATTACTCAACAGCTTTGGTTTTGACAGCATCTGTTCCTAACAGGGCATGGATTTTACAGCACTATGTTTTTACATTGTTTTATTTTGATCAGGCCAGATTAATTTTATAATAAATCTGATGGAATAATAAATTTAATGCTTAGTTGCCTGACCCGACTAACAAGTACTCGTAACCAGGACATGTTAAGTTCAGATCTGGTTATGCCCACCAACTTACACTTCTCAATCAATTTTGGGTATGAAACATGGATAGAAGTATGAACTTAGAGATGAACCGTGGTGTAGACCCGCAAGTTGATATCCAACTCACCAGCCTACGCTAGTCATTTGCCATTGCACCATAATTTGTATCCTTAACAATTTAAATAAACCCATTTAATATGCATTCTCTTTAATTCCCACAAAATTATCTACTGTGGACGACTATTTTATACCTTTGACATGGAAACAAACACACATTATATTAATCTCTTTTTCTCAAGATTGAAGCATATAATAGATTTCTTTTCTTAAAATCTGTCACTTGTCTAAGGAATGAATTTCATGACCATAGTTCCTGTATTAAGGCCAAAAACCTGATACCTGGATATTGTTTCAATTTTCTAAGATTTTTTTCCCACCAGTTTCTTTCATAACTTTATACCATGATTCTTTAGTTTATATCATTCTAGTTGCTACTATTAACTATAACCTTTGTTCTTAGAAATGGGTGCAACTTTAATATTTCATATAAGACTGACTATGTCAGAGGCTAAGATGAATCAACCAACAATCATCCAAGAAAAAAAAAAAGAGGCGCAAGATGTGAATGCCACACACACATACAAGTTCATGATATTGTTTGTAGAAGAAATTCTAGTCTATGTCCACTTCTGTAGTAGAGTATCAATAACAAGGCAATTTAATAGTACTGTAGCGATGGAACAAAAAAAAAAAGTACCTGCCCATCTGAACCAGCAGAAAAGACTCTGTTGTGACTCGGAACAGTTGCTAGAGCATTCACATCACCTTTATGATAAGTGTGAGCTTGCAAAAGAGTTCCATGATGACCATCCCAAAACTGAACACTTCCAGTACTATCTCCACTAACAAGAGTCCCGCACCTAAATACAAGTTTCAAAGGGCCCTGTCAATTTGACTAGAATAAAGATATATGAAAAATGAATGTTGCAAGAACCAAGAATCTGCACAACACATTGATTTTAATTAGCTTCTACCTTAGGAACAGCAATGACCAAACACAAAGTTCTGGTCCAGTACCCAAGCCACCAATCCCAACTGTGATGCGATAAGCTTCATTAAAAGATACAGCATCCCAGCATCTTATTAAACTGCAATTAGTCATAAATAAGCAAAATGCTCAAATAATAAAGACAAATTTTAACGATAGTGCACACAAACACGCACACACATCTGTGCACATGCGCGCACATGCGCACGCACACACACATAGATAGATAGATAGAGAGAGAGAGAGAGAGAGAGAGAGAGTTCTAGCTTAACCAATTCCATGATCCCATACATCAGTAGAAGTAGGCTTGAAAATTTTAAAAGGTGGCAGGCTTGAAAATTCAGGATCATCAATTTACCACTGATGGTTAGTCAAACATACCCATCACTACTCCCAGAAAATATGAACTTCGCATCATGGCTCCACGCGACACTCAAAATGCGTCCTGTAAATAAAATGCTATCACAAAATTTTTGGAATGGGAAAACTTAAAGAGAAAAGAGGGGGGTAGGATTATGAGTCTAACCGCTAACCCTGGGAAAAGATCTGGTATAAGTCAATCCATCTGTATCAGAGACTTCATACAAGCAAACACGACCATCATCACAGGCAATCGCTAAGCGCCGATGGTTGCTTCCAGTAGGTGAGGCCTGAGGTTCATCGGAGTCATTATCATCATCACTTTGACTAGATTCGGAATCACTGTGATCACCATGATTTGTATAACCATTGGCTATAGGCCCTGATTCATTTTTTTCAGAATGCATTATCTCATCTGAAGGTTCAATGGCCATCTGCCAGATAGATACTCCAACAGAATCCAGCACAACCTGCAGGATTCATGGGAAGGACACTCATTGTGTCATAGAGGTGTATATAAAATGACCATCAGTGGCAAAAATAATGGTAATAATGGTATTAAGATATAAGAATAATAAAACTATCTATAATAATGGTAAAAAGAACATGCCCACAACAACATTGTTGCTATTTGTTTAACTTAGATTGTTACCTTTCTCTCAATTGTTATTGACATGCAATTTCTCATCTTAGATGAAAGTAAATGTAGAAACCATGCTTGTTATTTGGCTAGTAAGATAAGATCATGACATGATGCTAGGTTGTAATGTCGAAAAAATGTTCTCCAAAGAATGGCATATTTAACTTGAACTCAATCTATGAACATTATAAGGGACAACATTAAAGCATAAAAACTACATTTTATGCATCCTCATTACAAAGTCCTTGTGGTTTATCGTGAAGAAATCAAGTTAAGAACATCCCATGCCACACAAAATGCCATTCCAAGGTTTCAAGACACATGCAAAAGAGACATGACAAGCAAATAAGAAAATGGCAATTTATTGGAATCTTTTGTGTGTGTGTGTGTGTGCGCGTGTGCGTGTGCGTGTGTGTGCGCGCGCGCTTGTTGGGCAGAGGGGGAGAGTATTTAGACCATCAAACCAAAAAGGGAATTTACCTATTACTAGTATTACCATGTAGCAAAAGACAAGGATTTTTGCCTTGTCCCCATGTGGACATGACACGACATTGTGACATGCTTAAGAAACACCATGAACAGGCCTCTTTATTTCTCTTTATTACATAGAGCAAAATAAATAAATAAATAAATAAAAGATGAATGAGAGAAAGAACATGGATAGGAAAGAAGGCAGGAGAGTGAAGGTGGGGCTATGGCTCCGGGCTCCATACACCTATTTCCTCCCCACCTACAAGCCTTCTAGGCTTCTTCCATTAACTGATAGTGTTGAACCCAAAATTTTTTAAGCAGATGGGATGCCAACCATCCAGCAATCAACAATTGATTCCTTCTCTCAGGTTAGCCAGGGCTCTGTGGGGTTTGAGGTAAGCTAGTGTTTGGTGGGGAATTCAGGGTATAATCTAGATCTTCATAGGAGTTTGAGGATTAGAGAGAGATAGACAGAATGAGAAGGAAAAAAAAATGCAATGGGTTGAAGAGGTCAGGTGTTGTGACCGGATGCATAGAGACGCCCCAAACTCTCCACAGCCACCAAGTCACATGGTTGAGTGGTTAAAAAGTGTTTTAACTTAACACGGAATTGAATGAAGCTAAACCCCAAAACTAGCATTTTTTTCTGCAGCCCAAACGGCTTGAAGCTCGATGAATAATTAGATAATCAAGATATTTCAAATAAATTTAAATGCATTATATGCATATTAAAACTAAAATATTAGCAGCATCCTTGTATACAACTCTTTCAAGATTGCAATAAATACTTCAGGACACTTGATATTGTCCCATGTCCTAGTAACATTGCCTATAACCTTGATGATAAGTGGAAATACAACAAATTGAAAGGAAAAAGAGAACAATAAAAACATGCAAAGAAAGGACAACAATTCAACAAATTTCTCAATTGAGAACCAATCAAATTGCATAAGTGAATCTATTCTAATGCTTCTCAAGCTAGTACCAAGTCTTAGAAACAGTATTTGACAGCAGACCGATTTTTACATATAAGCTACATCACTCTCAAACAATCAACAATTCCTAACCTCGCACAACTACAATAACAAGACCATGATATTATGCTCCACATCTTAAAACCCTTGTTGCAAATTAAATAACAATTAGAATGATAACATTCACCACATCGTTCACAGCAGTGTATAAGAAGGGTTGCCTTTCTGTATAAGCAACATCACCAAGAACCTAAAGCTGATCAGATTTGAATTAGAATACCTTTTGACCCATAAAGTACATCATTTCCATGCATGTCCATTTCTCTCTCCCCTTCTAAGAGAGTTGTCCAATTGGGTTTCTTCCCAAGATAGTTGCCAACTTGAAAACTGAGGTTTTTAAAAGCTCAGCTGGTTGCGAACTTCAAAGGCCTAAGAACACTTGGTAGCCCCCATATAGCCCCCATATAGCGCGAAAGAGAAGGTTTGCCCATGGTAGCATAACTAAAAAGAGAACTTGAGGGTAAACATGCAATGGAAATATTGAGGCAGGTTTTAACCAATATATGCATGTGCAAATGCAATTATCTTGGACATCAGCTAAATTCATATTAAATTTCAATTACCTGCACAAACAGTAAATTAGTTAACTGCATGCTCTACACCATGTCAGCCAAGCTCTTCAATAAGAATGGTGCATACTCAATTAAACAGAAATTATTGCAATTAAAAAAAAAATCAAAACTGCATCACTTAGATGAATTAGGCTACTGGTTAGAACATTTCAATCTCTGAGTTTGTTAAGAATTGCAACGTTTTATACTTTATGCCACCTGACTACAGGAACTGTCCTTCAAAAGCAAGTAAAATATGCTGATGGGTATGGTCAAAATAAGACCTCAAGTTCCCCTAGTTGTTGTTTCCGCATGGTGTAACAGCATTTATATTCGCATATTTGCAAATTGGTGGTGAGTAAAACAAAGCATTCTTAGCCAATTCACATGATCAATACGTTAAACCATTTCACCTTGTACCTTCGATAATAGTAATCTCATGTGAAAAACAAAAACAAAAACAAAAAAAAAAAAAATTGACAGGGAAAAAGGCAAGAACACTTTACAAAGAAGAGATATAACCTTCTGTTGTAAACCGAAGAGATCCCATTCTGATATCGACCCATCTATGCTCGATGACAACAAACGGCCTGGGCCTTCACGCTTCAAAGTGGAGCGGCACCAGACTAATGAAGACACTCTGGAACCAGGGTCTCCTTGGATTGTCTGAAACACAAAAAAGATTAAATCTTTATCAAAAAAAAAAAACCAAAAAAATCGGACCCAAAATCAAGAAGGAAGCACCGAGATCATACGAGTTGGCAATGCCATCCAACGGAACCGGGAGAAACAAGCCAGATCTCAAGAGAGCCGTCCTCCCGCGCAGCCGCGACCTGCGAGCCGTCAGGGCTGGTGGCGAGCGCCACCACCGCGGAGGGCTTCCACTCCACCGAGCTGTTCCTACAGAGCCACAGCTTCTCCATCAATAACAGACACCGAGGTCAGGGAAGCGGAGAGAAGAGCCTCAAAGCCGTCGGCGGCTACAAAAAAATCGCTCGCCTCCTCCTAGGTTTGGAGTTCATAGACGAAGAGGACGAAACCCTAGGCTTCAATCGATAGACCGATTCAAGAGATATTGGAGTATTCGAAGGAAGGAGCTGCGAGAAGAGGCAAGAGAAGCGGGGAGAAGAGCGGCCGGCGTCCTCACCGCCCAGGGTTTTTGAAGGTTTTGGGGGATTTTATTTTTAGGGCGAAGCTGTTCTCGGTATCTGGAAGCGCATTGCATAGCGATGGCCAACGAGTCCGGTCGAGTTGTAATTTTACGTCGGAGCAGTAACATGATCCAAGGAAACGGGTTTAAATGGGACCGCATCATGGATTTAAAATTTAAGATGTTATCATTTAAGTGTTTTTTTTAAAAAAAAAAAAAAAAAAAAAAAGAGAAGAAAGGCTTTGCCGCAACGAGGTCCCATGCGGTCCTATTCTTCATCAGAAAATGTGCACAGTCTGATCCCACCCAGATGTCAGCTCCAACACCGAGGTTTCAGGCTCTAAAAATTTATCTTAAAATTATATTAAAATTATACAGGCCTTATTCTTAGAATTTAAGACGCCTTGATAGCGTGGAAGAGCCCCTAACCATTGATGTTCTAACAATCTCCTTGTGAAACTGAAATGTAAATTTATGATGGAGGCATCATAAACTCTAGAGTTACAAGAGCAAATGCGTCTTCAAATATTGTATCTATTATCGAAGTTAAGAACAATAGTTCGAATAAAATCCTATCACAAAAAAGAAATTGGCCTTACGAGTTACGAATCCTTTTATCTTCTGGGTTCAAATATAAAAAGAAATAGAGATTCTCAAATAGTTTGCTACTTATGTCGATATATTTAGCTGTATGTGACTTTATACATCCTAGATAACAAGGCCGATATTCTCTATCCTCTTGTGTGCATGAGAATGGTCGGCATAGAAATAAGTGCATCGGTATGGATGAAATTTCAGTAAAACCATATATTAGAAGCCTAGAGAATAGGTAAAACCTAAAAACTTTCTCCAAAATATTTTAAATTTGCATATTAGTGGGTGTTGAAAGTTAAATTAAGCATGGAATTTTAGTTTAAGTCGATTAGTTTTATTTTGCTTAGTTGTCGAGAAATTCTTACTATTAATATAAAAATATATTTGCTTTTATATTTAGAATTTTTTAGTTTATAAATATGGGTGTCAGCATTATTATTTGTAAAAAGGTTAAGAAAAGACTGCAATAACCTATGATTGACTTATTGAATGATAATTTAATGAGTTTTGATTCATTAATAAAATAATTATTTTTTTCTATTATTTTTGTGCTGTTACATATGGCATCTAGCCATTGTGAAGATCTCAAGCAATCTAAGAAGTGAAAGACGTGCTTTAGTTCATTAATAAAATATTATTTTTTTATTTTGTTACAGCTCATATTAGAGCATTGTTTTATTAAATTTGGATGCGAAGATCTCAAGTAATTTAGAGAGCATTTAGTAGCAGATAATCTATCTAGATTATTAATAATTTAAAAGGAGCCCATCAGACTGTGTTTGGTGTGTATTTTGAATGATAATCTATCTTGTAGTACATAAATGTACTATTAATTATAACAATCCATGTTGTATAGGAATCTAACTGTGTTTGGTATGTATTTGTTCCTATTAACTATTAATTATAACAATCATTTTTGCTAAAGTTCTATGATAGATGATAAGGTAGGTTTAGGTTTGTCAATAATCAATGTACCCAATAAAGTTTATGAAACTTCTATTCTAGGAAAAAGGTATAGAAAAGTCATTCCTAAAGATAATCTCGGAGGGCTAGAAGACCATTTAAATTCATTCATTTTAACTTATGCTGGTGGAGGTTCCTTCAAATTGAGTTAGCAGGTATTTTATTACTTCATTAATGATTTAAGTAGAAAGGCCTAAGTTTATTTTTTGAAATATAAATCTGAAGTTTATGCTACACGTAAAAGTTTTATGGAAGAAAAGCAAACACTCTATTAAAGTTTTGAAAATTGATAGAGGTATAGAGTATGTGTTTATGATTATTATTTTAAAAAGCATGATATTAAGCATCAATTGATAGCTAGGTATATTCATTAATAAAATAGAGTGGTTGAAAGAAAAAATAGAACTGCTATGAATATGGTCGAATGTATGTCGTACAGAACATGCTTAAAATTATTGAATACCGTTCATATGATTGTTTCTCTTTCTGCACATGATCACTAGAAAATCTCTCAATTGGATGTGAAATTTGCTTTCTTTAATGGTGTGCTTGAAGAGGAAGTATATATTAAACAACCTCGAGGATATATAAAGAAAGGGAAATAAAATAAAGTCTACAAGTTGAAAAAGGTCTTATGCGATTTAAAACAAGCATCTAGAGCATGGTATTCTTGAATTAGCACATATTTTCTTGGTCATGGATTTCACATGTGTCTCTATAAGCATATTTTACACATCAAGTCCAATCAACAAGGCAATATTATTATTGTGTACTTATATATGGATGATTTGATTTTTATTGGCAACAATTCTCAACTATTGGTAAAGTTCAAGGAAGATATTATTGCTTTGTTTAGGATAATAGATATGAGATTGATGTCATACTTCCTTGGTATTGAAATGATTCAGACTCATGGTATATTTATTTCTCATAAGAAATACACATGATATTTTGAAGAAATTTAAGATGAATTATGCAAGCTTATTTTGACTCAGGTTGAAGAAAGGTTAAAGCTTATCAAGATAGTACTGGTGAGCTAGTTGGTTCAATAGATTTAAAAAGAATAGTGGGAAGCCTATGATATTTAATTGCTACCCGACCTAACGTTATGTATGGTGTCGATATTGCTAGCCAATTTATGGAAACTTCACGTCAATCTCATTTGCAAACAACAAAACTTATTTTGAGATATGTTAAGAAAACTCAAAGCAATGGTGTTTTTTATTTTTTTGCTAATAATGTGAAGCTTATTGGATACATGATAGTGATTGAACAAATGATATTGAAAAGAGAAAAAGTTTTTGGCAATGTTTTCCATCTTGGTTTAGGAGTTTTTGCTTGGTCATCTAAGAAATAAAAAGCAGTTGCCTTTTCTTCTACCGAAGTAGAATATATTATAGCCGGAAGCAACACTACTCAAGCTATATAGTTGCAAAGAATGCTTAGTGAATTATATTATTAACAAGATAAACCTACAAAGTTTTTTGGTGATAACAAATTTGTAATTGCATTGACAAAGAATCAAAGGCCCGTTTCGTAGCTGATTTGGGTTAGATTTTTTGTTTTCGAAAATAAAAAAATCTAATTCATAGCATAAAAATGCATTTGACCATACAATTTTAAAAATACTTTTTCGAAATGATCCTAAAAATCTGAATAAATCTAAAAATATTGGAGCAACGTTTTCTTTGGATTCATCTCAGATATTTTTCAGATTTTATCCTTCCTTTCTTAAAAGGCCCAAACTTATGGATTCACCTTCTTCCTCCTCTCTGTAACCTTTTAAGTTCAAAAACAATTTTCAAAAACATCAATCAAACGTATTCTCGAATACTAAAAATCAATAGAATATGTTGCTACTAAAATCTGTCCTCTGACTCAGGCGCGATCGGGCTCTGAGACGGGCTCCCTCCTAGGCGGACCTGTAAAACAGTCCTCACGCGAAAGGCATTGGGGGTGGCCCTCCGCGGAAGACCCTCCGATGCTCAAGTCAGTGGGGATCGACAATCAACAAACAAGAGGAGAAGGCTCTCGCTGAAGAGTCTCTCCAAGGGTGGCCTTTCGAGAGCTCTGAGCAGAGCGCTAATGACGGAAAATGGGAGAAGCCAAGGCAGAAAGAGAGTGTGCCAGTGAGCAAGTGCGCATACCTGAGGAGTCGGCAAGTGACTCTATTTATAGAGGATCACCTGATTCCCTAGGGGCATCGTGGGTCCAAAAGTTGTTAGGATTTGAATCCAATTTGTTATGAGGTCAGTAAGATTCGCATCTTGTTGGTTAGAGGATCGATGGCTGGGAGAGCTGGATGATGTCTCGAGATTTGGCGGGTATATAGGCTCCAGGGCTCTAGGCCACTCTCGCGGGTCCTAGGCCACTTTTAGATATGATTTTTGTTTGGAATCTTACGAATTTGAACTCTTCCGCGCCGAATTCCGCAGAGGTTTTTGAGTGCCCGAGTCTAGCCGAGGTGTAATAATGACTCGGCTGACGAGGCACAGTCGGATAGCTCGATCGGGACCGAGAGAGACGATTTAGCTCGGCTGAGGCCGAGAGATGATATAGCTCGGCTGAGGCCGAGAGATGATATAGCTCGCCTAAGGCCGAGAGATGATGTAGCTCGGCTAAGGCCGAGAGATGATATAGCTCGCCTAAGGCCGAGAGATGATATAGCTCGGCTGAGGTCGAGAGATGATATAGCTTGGCTGAAACCGAGAGATGATATAGCTCGGCTGAAGCCGAGAGATGACATAGCTCGCCTAAGGCCGAGAGATGATATAGCTCAGCTGAGGTCGAGAGATGATATAGCTTGGCTGAGACCGAGAGATGATATAGCTCGGCTGAGGCCAAGAGATGATATAGCTCGACTGAGGCCGAGAGATGTGATCCACGCCTTAGGAATCCTTGGCTCGGTGAGGGGCTAAGGCACCCCGATTTACTGAGGATGACTTGTCTCTAGCGGGTATTGTTCAGCACGTGGGAGTCAGGGTTGATCCTAGCCCCCTTGCATGATTATTTATGATTTTACCCCTCAACACATGCCTCCCACTTCCTAGTTCGAAGCGTAGGCTCGGGCGTAGGGAGTATAACTCCGGGTGACATGATTTGAGTGGGTTTGGATTTGACAGCCTGTGTAATTGTGCTCTAATTAGCGCCGCATGGCCATCTTGCTTTTACGGAATGGAACTATCGCTTTCTAGGAACAACGGTTGGGGAGCGCCACGCAGCAAATCCCGGTTTTCACTGTGCATGCAGCGGTGGTTCCAAGCGTTTCGATCAAGAGGCCTTATCTTCTTTTTGAGGTGGTTTCCTTCGGGGGAAAGCAAAGTCGAAGTAATGCTATTCCCATTCGTGGCATCCCTTCGTTTCTTCCTAGAGAAATTTGTCCCCCTGTTTTCTTTACAATCTTGCTCGGTGTTTCTTCTAGCCAGCAGAATGATGAGACCCAGCGACATGGTTTCAGAAATCACCGCTGAGGAATTGGGAAGACTCCACCAGAAATATGGCATTCCCTCGGATATCGTTCTGCGACTGTCGGGGCCCGAGCGTAGGGTTTCGCAGGAGCTGGAGCGTGGGGTCTTTCTTTATGAAGATAACCTGAAGGCAGGCCTCTGATTTCCTCTCCATCCCCTGGTGAAGGAGATCATGAAGTTTTATAATATCTGTCCGACAATGATGGCTCCTAACAGCTGGCGGAGTATCATCGGGTTCATCTTGATGTGTAGCCGAGTTCAGGTAACAGCAACTCTGTCCCTGTTCCGTGCTTGTTACCATCTAATGCCCGGGAGGAACTCGGAGTGATCCTATATCGGACCTCGAAAGTCATTCAGGATGATTGTGGATAAGCCGTCGTCCATAAAGGGATGGAAAGTCCGATTCTTTATCGCTGAAGGGAACATCGGTTCCGACTTCACGCGAGGATGGGGAAACCCTGTTAGGGATATGGAGGTGCATCCGGCCTTATTGGAATGGGAGAAGGAGGACCTAGGTGTCCTCACCAGCGGTCGAACGTTCTCGGTTATTGTCTTACTGTCGGAGGAGGCCCTTTGCGATGTCGGGCTTAGCCCCATCGATAGGCAGGGTAAGCCCCTTCCCCTTTCTCTGTTTTTCCTTTCTTTGGGGCAAATATACCCAGGTTTGACCAGTTGCTCCCTATGTCTGCAGCCAAGAAATCTGAGATGGTGGGCCACATAAAGAAGGAGTTGGGCAAGCGCCTAAGAGAGACCAGCAGCACAGAGAGGCGCAAGCCTGAGAAGAAAGTCCGTCTTTTCGAAGAGCGCTCGCCAGAGGTTGGGCGAGTCAAAGCCAGCCTGCGCTCCTTACCGCTGAAGAAAGGGGACGTGGGAGTGCCGGCGATGGAAGAAGGGTTCTCTCCATTGGGGGAAGAGGCAGTAGCCATGATGGGGGAACACAGAGCAGAGGAGGACTCAGAGAGGGTCGCCGAGATCCCCTGTCCTCTGGTGGTGGAGATAGCGGATAGCCCGAAGGAGGCTCCGTCAGAAGTTTAGGGTGAGCCTGTTGTTGAAGGGCCTCCCTCGGATGGGTTAGAGGGTGATGCCGTTGGGCCAAAGGCAGTGGATGTTCGAGAGGAGTTTCCTACCGGAGGGGTTCCTCTTGAGGAGGCTAGAGGTGCTGGTGAACAAGTTGAGGCTTCGGTGGAGTCCGCGTGGGAGAAGCAGGCACCGCGATTGAAGAGGGGCCTTTGAGTGAAGAAGGAGGACAGGACGATGACCCCCCAGCTGAAGTTTCCCATGCTGAAGCCTCGGGAAGATTAAGGCCAGGGCTGGCCGAGGTATCTGATGAATTGCAGGCTAGGCTTTTGCTGAAGGAGGCCTGGAGATTGAAGGCTTCTCTGTCTGAGATTGTTCGGGCTGGCTCCTCGGACGGGCTGCCTGGTGGTCCGGGCTCGGCTATCAAGGAGGCATTTTTGCCTTGATGGAGTCGGCATTACATCCAAGCGCAGGTCCCTCGATGGACGAGTTTGCGGACCTGGACCTTATCGACGCCGCGTTTGGTCAGCGGAACATAGCGAAGGACGTTCACCTTCTCCCTGATATCGATAATTCCACCCTAATGGGGTTAGCTAGGTCCTACACCTCTCGGGTGAGTTGCTATTCCGGAGTATCAGGTGTTTTCTAGCGAACTTGATCGCGCTTCCTTACTTGTTTTTTATTCCGCAGAGTGCTTTGATCACTAGGGCACTGTGCTGGCGCTTGAGCCTGGCGACAAGGGCCAGCATTCAGGCCAAGAGAGTCAATTCCGAGCTTCGACTACGAGCAGCAGCGTCTGATATATTGAGCAGATCCTAGATGTTGTCAACAAGAAGTTGGACATGGTGAGGGGATTGCATCAGGCCACCCTCAATGACGCGTCCAGATTAAAGCTCGAAGTTAAGGAACTGTGCGGGCTCCAGGTGGGGTATGATAAGGTATGCTCAAAGCTATCGCAAATCGAATCTCGGCATGCTAGAGAAATGGAATCCACTAAGAAACAGTTCGATAAAAGCCAAGACAACTAAGGCGAGAGGCTACCGAGGAGAAGAATTGCCTGAACAGGATGCTCGGCGAGTCGGAGGAGAAGGTCCGGAATCTCAATCAATGCATCGTAGCCAAGGATAATAGGATTAAATGGCACCAGGAGAGATTAACCCAACTTGATGGCGAGCTTTCCAAGGCCTGGGAAGAAGCTGATAATAGGCAATCAAGGATTGATGACCTCAAGGGCAGAATCGAGCAGGTTAAAGCTGATAAACCGAGGGCCCTTGGCGAGGTCAAGGAGTTGACCGAGAAGTTAGCCAGGCAGGAGGAGGAGGTATGGTACTGTCCTTTAAACTTCTCCTATTAATTCGCTGTTGAATCGGCTAATCCTGCATTTGCAGATGGAGATGGCGAAATTGGAGGGCCGAAACCAACTAAAGATCCTGCAAGAGGAACTGTCGTCGAGTAAAGGGAGGAGCTTGGAGCTCAAAAGGTGGGTCGCTGAGATCGAGGAGCAAATGGGCTTGCTTCGGGGCGTAGAAGATGCGACCTGCGCCGAGGCTTTCCAGCTCGGCGAGGAGGAGACCCGAACTAAGATAGCCCAGGAGCATCCAGAGTGGGACCTCTCTTTTCTGGATGTTGAGGCTTGTGAGGCCTATACCCCGGGGGCTGAAGAAGATGAATATGACGATGTTTCAGATGTCGATCTCGGCACTATCTTGGGTTCAAGTGAGGCTGCAACTTCCAAGGGACACTTCAAGCCTGTCGTCGAAGGAACGATGACTTTTGAAGTGGGCAAAACGAGCCGAGCCTCTTCAGGTGTTGTTGAGGACACTGCTGTAACTGATCCAGCTCCTGATCCTTGAGGACCATTGTGTGCTTTTATTTTTTAGACATGTAATTTGGTTAATATTTTCAATGGATGGGTCTTTTGTTTCCATCTGCTTAATCGCCTCTTTTGGCTGATCTTTTATCCCAAGTTTTCTTCTGGCTGCGAATGAATTATGACTCATTCGCTATCTTGGGCCGGTTTGGCCTGGACTAAGTAAATATCTCGGTCGAGGCCGAGGCATAAAATGGTTTGGCAGCGGTGTAGGATGGCTTGGCCTGACATGCCAATATTACCGCAATATCCTGATCAAGTTCATGGTCGGGTAATTCGGCCTGTCCAAGATAAGGAAGCGGGTGCGCTTTTGGAGGGAGTTTGGCCCTAGAAAAAAGGGGGACGCATCCCAAGCATTGTGGTGTCGTTAATAAATCCCTTCGGAAAGGAGGCGGGACTCTTCGCTTCCCACGGGCGCTGATTGAGATGACGCGTGGTAGATTTTCGAGAATTGGAATCAATGGCCTGGGCGATCGAAATGCTTGCCAGAAGCAGTTTAAACTCTGGTGGGGGTATGCCATTGTTAAACATCTTCTCTGCTGATCTTCTGTTGTCCTATCCAAGCTTGCGATAGTAGGATGGCTTCCGGAGGTGAAGGGAGGTCTACTGGAACCCCAAGTAGTGGCATTGGCGACAGTGGCGGGCTCCACTGGGGCCGTACCATGGTAACTATCAACGGGAGGTCTTGGCCTCACTGCTCGTAGATCGCGAGCAAATCCGGAGAACGGCCGAGCAATATCTGACCGTTTCCACCAGGGAGATTGAGCTCCTCCACGAAGCCAACAGCCGGCTGGAGAGGCAGGCGGCATCCCTTCAGCAACAGGTGGAGGTGCCAGCTCTGCGGCGGGGGGAGAGCTCAATGGCGTTCAGAGGGAGTGATAAGCCCCTGTGAGGGCTAATGTATCTTTCTCTTTGTTTTTCCCTTTTATGAAAGAAGAATTTCTGCAACTTCCGCATTTGCTGTCATCTTTGAAGTGCTTGTTTTCATCGCTTGAGTCTTATAGATGAAACACCCTCTTGGGGGAATCCTTGGCGATCTCGGCAAGATTTGAGATATAGTGTTCATGCTTTGGCCGAGGCAAAGGGAACTTCACAAGTTTCAGCCGGGGTGCAATGTGCCACACGGTTTGGCCAAAGTATAAAGAGTGCTTCATTATCGTTGAGGCGCCGGCAGCTATCTCAGTCCGGATCGAAGCGAAAGATAATGTTCAATCATGCTATACTGAAGAGATACTTCGGCTTATTCTGATGTATAGAGGCAGTTTTGGCCTTAAGCAGGAGCATAGGGCAACGTCTCAGTTTATGCCGAGACATAACGGGCAGTTGGGCCGGAGTGAAGGATATCGAGGTGCCTTTATTGAAGAGTACTTAGCTTCTGTGCCTTTTTATTATTCCGCCAGCGTCTTGTCTTTTCCAAGGCGAGCTGACCTTCTTTTTGCCGAAATGGATAATACGGCCATGTAACCTACAAAATGTTGCCTCTGTATTTTTCGGGGTCATTTATCCCGTCGATCTTTTTCAAGGTACGACATAAATGCTAACTTTCCATTGGAGGGCATCATTTTCGCTGGGCAATTTTTCAGGCCTGCCCGTATCTCAAAGATCAGCGGGTGA